>OY804594.1:75863594-76463594 GCA_963680895.1 Fragum sueziense | reverse complement strand
TCCGATCGTTATTTTGTGTTAAAAGTATAAGATCATTTAAAAAACCTTTTCCATCATCTCTCATTTAAGTTCGGCTTTTGCAATATCCGTTTTGAATTTTGAGAAAAGCGATTGGTCTCTCACCAATGGATGAAAACATGTAAGTGAGAAAGGAGCTTGATGCTCTGATTGGAATTTCTGGTGGTGATGGTGAGAGCAATACCAGGATTCTATGGTTGGGTGATCCATCTTGTGCGACATGACCATACTTCAATACTTGGTATCATTTGAAAATGTTATTTTACAAATCAAATAAAAGCAACACCTTTATAAGCGTTCTAAATGTCACAAAATAGAGAAATTAGGGCTAAATTCCCAGCGATGAATCCGAATTAAAGCCCTTTTCATCGAGCTAGACCTACACGGTGTTCCTTTCGATGGACTAAATACTGGTGGGGGTCTTTTTATTGTACTTTTGGCTTTTCCACCTACGCTCCAGGTCGTCATTTTAGCGGGTGAAAATTTCACAGGCGTTGGCTTTTTATTCGGTTCATCTAAATTTGAAACGTTCGATGTTGCGAGGATTTCTGCCAAAGTACATGGACAAAAGTTTGGTTTAGTTTAGGTGTCGGTTGTGCCGGCAATGATTTGTCTCTAAGTCTAACGCGTCGTCTGATATAGGCGTTCAACGTCAGCTTAGACTTTAATCCGAGTCTTCTCTGATGTAAATACGCTTTTTGATATTTTGGTTTTTCGCTATTTACATCAGAGAGCGTTGCTCTTTGAAAAAATCAAGAAGTTCGCAACTCGATGTTGCGCATCGTTCACCGTCCGATCTTAAACGATATCCTTAAAACGCCTGATGGTATCGATAAATGAACCATTTATTGTTATGGCTGCTGAAAAAATTACGACCAAAAAGTATTTCCAAAAGGTTTATAGGCAATGTTTTGCAACAACCCTCACCCGAGCAGCCTTTTTTTACCTTGACCTTCCATTCAAAGTCAAAGGTTATACTCTTCCAGCAGGCCGATTTGAAATGAAATTTTTGGTCAGGTATGACAAAAAATGATTAATTGATCTATACCCTACAGTGTTTTACCGAGTGATTCGATATGATACACAAAAACAAAGCTGATCACTACTTGTAACGTTACCGAACTTTCCGCTGTTTTCAAAGAGCAACGCTCTCTGATGTAAATAGCGAAAAATCAAAATATCAAAGAGCGTATTTACATCAGAGAAGACTCGGATTACTTAGACTTCTTCTTCTTCATTGCTGAAGGTAACTGAAATAGAAATGTACAATATTACATCCAAAGTCAAGAGGGCATTGATGATCATAAATCTCTTACCTAAGATTATATGACAGATTATAAGCTGAAACATGTGTTTCTGGTCCAATCAGACTCAAAACAAAAGCTTGGCCAAGATCTTATGGTCACCAAAATTTTGTCAAATTTTTTGCTTTGATTGGCCAATGTGTGTGACAGTGTTAAAACGGCAATTTTATCAAATTCAGGGGCGGATGAATAAAACACTTTCTGCTGTAATACAGAAAACAGTTGAAAACAGCAACTTTGTCAAATCCAGGCGCAGACTACTTAGGCTTTCAAGTCCGGTCAAACAGAAAAACCAAACTCTTCCAAGATCTTTTAGTCACCAACATCGTGTCTAAGTTTTGTCTTTCTTAGTCAATTCAATTTTGTGAATATAATATAAAGTGCTGAGTAAAGTAAAATCTTTCTAAAAGTCAATTTAGGCCAATAATCTGCCGCTTTGTTTTTACTTTAAATATAAATTATTTATCCAATATGTTTTGTAGTCTAACACTGATAGAGTTCCGTAAATTATACAGCGTACAACTTTATCTCAAGCAAAGAGATAGACCAAATTTAGTTCTACGTCTCATTGAGAAGTTGTTCGCTCCAATCTTTGTATATTTTGTTCAGTTTCCCATCCATATCTATTTTCTTTTCGTTTTCCCATCCATGTCTATTTATCTCAGTTCCGATCCATGTCATTACACATTTCCTTTCCGTATACGCCTAAATTAACTTGGCGGCGCAATTTATTGCCAGTTCTAAAGTCTGCGCCACAGGAACAATTCAATAGGGGTCACATAGTCATAGAAAAACTGTCTAAAAGACATTTTTCATGGTTTTCAAGAAGTCGCCCCCATCCAGATTAAGGGAATTGCACTTACTTCCAATCGCGCGGTTCGAATAAACTCAAAATTCTGAGATATTTTGGTAAAAAACTCGTTCCCCTTTAGTCAAGCATTCTACAAGCACGGTTCTCGTCCATGTTTTGTGACGATACGACAAGTATAATGAAAGTTATTAGCAAAAGTCTTACCTGAAGCGAGCACTTTTTATCGACTTTTAATCCGACCCTGACCGGATTGAGACGTCAAAAGTCATATGGGTTGTACACCGTGTTTACGCACGTATGAATTACCTAAAACTTGTACGACTGTACGAATTTAAAGGTGTTTCAGACGACAAAATGTATCTGACTGTATGAATGGAAGTTACTTCTGATATGAAATGAAACATTGTTAAGGGTGTCTCTGACTGAAATCGGGAACCAATTCCTGATATCATGACTCCCAATTCCTGATATCAGGAAAGTCTAATTATACGATTCCATTTAGCGTTATTTACTTTCACAAGAGTCAAACTAGCCAGAAAGGCTTCAAATCTTAAGTTTTTGACTCCAGATCTTTTGGGTTGTAGCCAATGCTCGTTTCTTGCACGGGCTGTGCTGGTGTTCAATGACAACTTTATAACGTGTGAATGATGTTTCTAATTGTTAGAGAGTCTATATACACTTAAAAACTGAGCAATGAATGCAATATTGGCCCAGATCATTGGGCCTATAGCACTTGCTAAATTCTGACAGGGGCTGTGCATGTGTGTGCTGAGGCAATATATATGGAAATTAAGTGTGAAAATGATTTATTTGATAGTTTAAAATGCTATGAATACCGATACTCTCAGCATTTCAATCATTGTAGGTCCAGATCATTGGGCCTTTAGCCATTGCTCAATTCTGATATTTGCTGTGCGACGCGGGTAGTAACTAAATATTGGTTATAGGGATGGGCGGAAAAAAATGTTGAAGGTCGCTGTATGGAGGTCGGTCTCATTCCAGGGAACCCGGAAGAGACTACACTTCTATACGGTGTACGCTTCGTGTCTAAATAGTTTTGGTATACTTATACTACTCAAAGTTTGCTAAGCACCAAAAGTTTTGGTGATAATATTTCTGGAGCAAATCTAATATCCAATTGAAAAATGTATTTGATGAATGCTTTTATGTATTTGATACACAAATCAAAAACACTTTGTACTTTACTCGCCGTTTTAAAGTGTATTGTGAGGAGGAAAAGAAACGACCACGAGAAAATGAGTTGGTGCTTATAAATGGGTGGGGTAAACGTTTTTTTATTTCTAGTCTCAAACGATTTTGTTGCTGCTTTTTGTTTTACCAGTACCTTTATGGAGTACAATGATAGTCTTACACACGACAATGTTGTCACGTGATCTCTAACAGTTTTTAAGCAATTAAACCTTTGCTTGGTACCGAGTTGGCACCTTCACACACAGTATCCCATACAACATTTTGGTTACGCAATTTTTCATATTTGGAATATTGATCTTTGGTTTACACTAGACGTAACTACAACTGTTTACGTATAGAAAAGCAAAGATTCAGTCAACACTAGTGATAAACTCACTTTCCCTACGGGTAGACATTAAGGTTGTCGCTTATTTTGAGGCCCATCGTTCATTCAAACGATTTTGTCTCACACGGTTTAAGCAATTAAACACATCTCAGTACATATAGTCTCACAAAATTGCATTGGGTCTGTCATACCATGCGTTTTGAGGATCTAAACTACAACCCTCTTTTTCTTTGCTGATTTCTCTGTACACCGCATTCTAGCGACATCCGAACAATGCATTCTTGACATTTTAGGTCCTATAAACTTTGAAAGTGGTCTACAATGAACGCATATACGATCACCGATGTTGTAAATTGCAATTCCACTGGTTTTTGCGACTAGCACGGACTACACAATTCGCCCAGTGTACCAATTGTGATTTTGCTGTCGATCAATGTGATATACAGACCACAAGACGGTCGACAAAACAAATGTCCTTTTTTCATTACTTCACATTACCTTCAAAGAGTCTTCTAGTAAGTGCATGTGTCACTACACTGTTCTAAGAAACAGTATGGGGTCATTAGAGAGGTTGTTACCAGGCTAGAGCAGCTACTACAGGACTTCGGTTATGATATTCCGACGCCGAGAGACCATGTCACTTATCCTTGATTTTGTCTATGAATCTAGACAGTTGTGGAGGGACTTTTTAACAAAGATGCGCGCCAATTGAATGCTACCAAGATTCGATATTGCGATTTTAAACGTACGGAGACAATAAATTACCCCACCCACCTTTAAGGTGTTATGCATCTGAAGTTTGGCGCAGGATTACCTTGCCAAGCAGTTATGTGGTTTCATTGATCTTAAACATGATATCGAGGTACAAAAATGTGAAAATTTAGGTTTAGAAAAAATATGGAACACGACTTCATCTCTAGTAAGTCTTCATTTGGCGGGTTTTCCTTTTTCCATCCGCATTTCAACTGCTTCAAGCGAAGTAAATATGTTGAAATTTATTCAGTTTTCTTGAAGATGCAGTAGGCATACATGTTACACATATTTGGCGTGAAAACTGCGTTAAGGATAGAAAATATCAACATTTAAACTTTTGGTGCTTAGCAAACTTTGACTAGTATATATAACGACAGTGTCTCATTGTCACTTGACGTCACAGGAGTTACCCTGTGTCGCCTGATGAGCGGCCATTTGTGCCACCATTCACTTAACTGTTGCCATAATATCTGTAACTCTGCCTCTGGTATTCGTGTTTATTAAAATTCATTTGTTGAATATTGAATTACCCCATACATCGCATCATATTTTCAGCTTTATTTCTTACCCAAAGAACTCTCTGTTCACACGGCATATTTCCAGACCACTTTTTATCGATGGAATTTCATTCTAGTCCATTTACATAGTCCGTGTTGTCTTCGTTAAGCGTATTTACGAAAAAGATGTTAAACACACGTACAGTTCTGTAGTGTTTGGCACGCCGAATTCTTGTAACTGTAATGTTAAACACACACACAGTTGCTCTTGTACTATGGATGCCAAAGATATTGGACAAATTGATTGTATATTCATGACCCAACCAGATTGAAATCCGATGTTAACTTACAATTACATGTGACAGATATCGTAAGGGGTAATCTATTATCAACTTGGAAAAAACGAAATCGGATATAATTGTTCTAACTAATAAAATCTATTGTTATATTTAATTTTCCATGATAAATACGTGTAAAAACAATGATTCTGAACTGAAATGTGATGTCTTCGTTTCCTAGTTTACGCTTTAAATCGCTTTCAGAGTATTGAAAGTGTTAATTCAATTGGCCAGAAGAAAATCGTGTAGTAGATGATCCTTTATTTGTCCCTGTCAGATGTTTGTTCAGATAATTACATGATACTATATGTTACTTTCGTGCCAGAAACCGGCTTTTTATTGGATTGTTCATAATCTATATGTCAAATTTTGATGAAACGGTTACCTTTTTAACTGCTTTTAACATACATTTACAATTTGCTTCTTTTTTTCAATTGACTCGAAAGAAGTCTGGGCTTTCATTACACAAGTCAAAAGTCTGGAATCAAAAGGAAGCACGCAACGCCTTCAAAATCGGAAACTCAGACAAAAAATCTTTATAAATTGACATCGTACCGAGCCTCACCTGGTAAATCACCGTTAGATAGTGATTCACTACTGAAGAAACGTTTAAAAGGGCCCTGGCAAGAACCCAGTTAATATAGAATTCAGAACCGGATGAAGTCAATTCGAATAATACCAATTATTTAAATTTACATTTATATTCTAAAGTCAACATTATAATTTCAGGTGCAAGAAACATGATGCTGAAAGGAAAAACAAATGCAGTATAAATTTATGAAAACTCGTTACTCCTGGCCTGTGCCCTGCGATTACATGAGATGGATCACAGAAGGAAGTCAAACGTGACATGCCACATGTGTTCTTTTACAACAAATTAAAGAAACACCAGGAAAGATCACTTTAATTTCCATGAAGGTAGAAGAGAGTATGTGTGTAATTGTGGTAAAACTCTAATTTACAGACCCAATCTCCATTGTCACAAGAAGAATTTCAATAAATCTGCTAGTAAAAGAGCTTGAATGACTTTCTCAAAATGGATCACTAATTAGTTTTTCGTTTAAATCTGTGGATTGATCGGGTTGCAACCGTTACATACTATCTTTTATTTGCTTGTGTTAAAACCTGATTAGTGCTTTTTTTTTTAGTTTTCACAAGAAATCGTAACAATTTATACAAAAATAAAGGCTGTAGAGATGGTATCGAAAGTTCAGTATTTTAGAATAAAGCAAAATTTGAGATTGGCAGAAGAACGAATACAGAAATGCAAAAAAACTGATATATGATAAATGGCTCGTAAAAATATCCTGTCCTTGGTCTATTGAAAGTACATGAAAAATTTCATTTTGATATGATTGATACAAAAAAGTGATTTAACTCTAAAGTAAAAAATTGCTTCAGATTTCATTTTACCCCACCCACTTTGTCAACTATTATCTATAATTTTCAGATATTTTACACATACAATATAAGATACTATGTAACACACCGTAAACCAGGAAACGAGGGCATCCCATTTCAGTTCAAAATCATTTTGTTTGCACGTATTTGTCATGGAGAATTATATATAACAAGATAATTAATTAGTTATAGCAATAATATTATAGCCGATTTCGTTTTTTCCAAGTTCATTTAAGATTTACCCTTACGATGTCTGTCATATGTGTTAACTTTCTTTAGGTTAACACCGGATTTCTATCAGATTGAGTTATGAATAAACAACCAGTTTGTCCAATATCCTTGGCTTCCCTAGTACACGAGGAAGTGTGTGTGTGTTTAACATCGTACTCACAAGAATTCGGCGTGCCAAACACTACAGCACTGTACGTGTGTTTAACATCTTTTTCCGTAAATACGCTTAACGAAGACAACACGGACCTTGTAAATGACCTAGAACTAAATGTCATCAATTAAAGATGGTCTGGAAATATGCCGTGTAAACAGAGAGTTCTTTGGGTAAGAAATAAAGCTGAAAATATGATGCGACGTGCCTAACTTACATCCAAAATTCTCGCAATTTCGAAAATATTCTTTAAGTGTTCTCTAAATAAAGTGAACGGATATGGGAAAATTGGGTGTCTGTGAAACCCTTAGACAATAGCGGGTACTTTAGGATAGGTGATTTGTCTGAAAAGCTACGTATGCTGAGTCAAAAAAGAAAGTGTGTACAGAGAATAACTGGAATTTCTGTAGTAATTTTTAATATTGATATTATAATATTGGTATCAAATTAAAGATAATTCAATTGCCTATAAGCAGGTGTCTTTTTAAATTGTGTGAAATGGATTTTTTCTTGTGTTTTCTTAAGATAATTGAGATAGGGATCAATTTCGAAATTCACAGACCTTGCTGACGAATGTGAAGAGATTAAATAATGCACATTTCTTGGGATTTTTGTTTCCATTTCTATTGTGACATGTCTTTAATGAATGACGGCAAACATCTGTGGTCTCACGGATCGAACACAACGTTTCATTTTATCGTTTGGAATTTCATTGCTTTCATATTGCAAGGCGTATTCCACGTCCTGCAAATTCTTTAACTGGGCCCTAAATTTTGCGAAACTCAGGTATAAGAGATGTTTGGCCCTACACCACACTCAGGACTAATTTTTACGTGTCCCGTGCCGATGACGATGTGCCTAATGCAGGCGTAACGTAAGATTTAGGCATCACGATAATGTTACCAACAGAAGGTCTCAAATCTCTTTTGAGCCGTCCGTCTGCCTTCGTCGAAATCCAATGTTGCTTACATATGCTTGCTTTACTGAATCGCCATAAATGGTGTAGTTTTGAAACGTTGACGCAAGGGCGTCAACGTCATGTAACGATCTTGTCTAGTCATTCCAGCATTCCGGATATCAGACCGAAGCCTATCAAAAATGTATCCTTTCTTTTGAAAACATGATTGCAAACGCGTAATTTCAGAACGATGACATTTGAATGACAACGACACATTTTTCACCGGTTCGAGACACTAGCAAAGCTAACGTGTGAAATCTGTTGTGTTTACTAAGACGTAGCACATTTGGCTATTCAGCACTTTGAAATTTTATGTTTGATTTAGCTTTTATACACATTGAATACAACGTTTAGACAATAAAGTTTATTGTGAAGCGTTTGTTTTGATAACCACGTGCAAAAAGGTGATAACAGAGTTTGGTGATATGCCAGACAATTAAATCATCCAAAGTTGCTTCCCATGTCAAACGATATGAGAATTTGATAGCTTAACTCCATGTAGAAGTTTGGTGAAGTGAATTGCAGCGGTTACGTAGATATATAAGGTAGAAGTATGAACACTTTCTTTTTTGACTCAGTATAGATTGAATATACACATTTCTAAAGTTTGAATTTTCACGCCGAAGCGGTCATTTCGACGCCATTTTTTCGTGTTCAATACCATTGTCAATCACGTAATTCTCCCCATTGTAGTCTTTAACCCTGGTGATCAGTCTGTTGTCCGGCGCCCATCTGTCGGCCAAATTTTTACAAAAAAATGTTCTCCTAAAGTAGTTCGCAGAATTCACCCAAATTTCATACCTACACGGTTGCCATATGTCAGGGAAAAGTCAGGCAAATATTTTCAGCTTGCCTGAGCACAAAGAATGTGGTCGCTTTTTGTCTGTCGTCTGTCCGTCCGTCTGTCCGTCCACAATTTCTTTAAACATCTTCTCCTCATTAACCATTGGTCCAATTTTGACCAATCTGGCAGGAATGTTTCTTGTGTAACCCTTTTAAAAACTTGTTCACAAATAATTGATTCATCAAGAAATGTGGGCGTGGCAGGGCGGGGCTTATTGGACTTAGAGAAATCTTTAGAAAATTCTTTAAAAATCAGCCATTATGCCATTTTAAACCAAACTTGGCAGGAGTGGCTCCTTTCAACATCTGTTCATAAATTTTTAGTTTCTTAAAAAAATGTGAGCGTGGCAGGGCGGGGCTTATCTGACTGAGAGAAATCGTTAGAAAAATCATCCAAAATCTTCTTCTCCTTAACCATTGGGCCAAATTGAATTTTGCAGAAGTGTTCCTTGTGTAAACTTTTCCAAAACTTGTTCGCAAATTTTTGATTCGTCAAAAAATGTGGGATTGGCATGGCGGGGCTTATCAGACTTGGAAATTATAAGAAAATTCTTAAAAAAAAATAATCATCGGGCCACTTTGAACCAGACTTCACAGAAAGGTTCCTTGCGTGATCGATCCTTTTCAAAACTTGTTTGCATTTTTTTTAATTCTTCAAAAAATGGCAGGGAGGGGCTTAGCAGACTTAGTGAGACATTTTGACCAAGAATCATGAAACTTTACACATAACAATTGATGTCCTTGACCCAAGAAAGTGTCCTATGGTTTTTGGGTCACTTAGGAGGTATTTGTTTAAAATATAGTTCTGTGCTCCAACTTGAGAACTTTTGACTCATAGCCTTTTCCCAATGACCAGGACCTGTGGAGGGGTATGAGAATACGAAATTAAAAGTCCGATTTAGAACAAAAGAGTCAGGGGAGCGATATGGGGCAATTGTGACCCTATTGTTTTTCAAGTCTGAACTGTCGGGGAAATTTGAAAATACCTAGAGGCAAATGCCAGGGAATTGGCGGTGAATTTAAATAAAAATATATGATAACATGCAATGCCATAATTATAATTAATTATTTCAACATCGTCTTCGGGGTCAGAATGAGCTAAAAAAAGTAGTTCACTGGAATAAATTTCCTTTTTGCTCTAGAGGCCACATTTTTTGCTCATTTGTTGTAAAAATTGTTCAGAATCTTTGTCTAGGTGATATTTAGATACACTTAAGGGGGAATGCTCCAGTTTCCTATTTTTTCCCCAATAATAGAATTCATTTATATTTTGTGTGTTGAAATTACATGTTATTACCAATTGAAAAATAAAATATACTGACGTCCAAAAGAAACGCCCCAAGCCTAATAAATGTCCGATTATTCAGTAAACCTGATTTGAAATTACAAAAACTTATTTCCATCTGTAAATTTGATTATCTGTTGTTGAAAAATGATGATAAAGAAATAATCAAATTGTTACAGTTTAGAAAAACGGCACATTTAAACAGAGCGGTATCAGAATTTTTATTTGAAAATCTGTAGCACGTGGTTCAAACGTTACTTGCGACGACAAAAGATACCGTAAAACGGCTTATTTGGTGATCACAATTATTGAATACTAAACGCGACGTTCATTTCAACGTTTCAAACCTGAAACGCAAATGACGTTAACGTAAGACGTTTTCTTGTATAACAAGCGTTACGCGAGGTCTACCTGACTTTAGACGATTGGCAAATGTTTCTCTAACTCTAACTCGTCGACCAAGATGCCAGATCGTGCAATGAAAGACGTTAAAACGTCAGGCGGCTTGTTTTTCACTTCCCCGTGTTCGAAAACGGATTATCTACGAGCTCTATTTTCCAAGCAGTGTGTCTATTTCAAACGTAAATGACAACAACAACAGTTACACCCTAAAAACTTATTTGACCACCACAGTAACAGACTACTCGACAGAACATCGATCCCAACGTCACAAACCTGAAAGGTGCATGACGTTAACGTGGAGAATTGTCGTGCTTAATAGGCGTTAAATGAGATCTACTTGAGCGTGACCGATCGATAGATGTTCGCGAAACTCTGACGCATCGATCAAGACACCGAATCGAGAAACACAATATGTTAAACCATCTTGCGACTTGTTTGTGCATCCGTCGCATTAAAAAATGCCATATTACGCGCTCCCTTTTCAGAATTTAGTCTTGGTATCCTTCAATTTGGATGTTTCATCAGAAAATCTTTAAACTCGTGGTTGCCTATCCACTAGCACATGCCACTGTGTAAAATATGACCCATTTCATCACGTGATAAACATACACGAAGCGCACGTAGAAAAAGTGACCAGTCACCGGAAATGGACATATTGGCGAATAAAAACGCACATTTTTGTCATTTGCCGTAATTGTCGGTCAAAATGATGATATACAGTATACATTTTACTAACATTGTAGCAGGCATAAGGAAAATAACGACAAATTTCATTGGGGCGTTTCTTTTGGACGTCAGTTTAGAAATGGATGGTCAGCGATCTTATTTGAATTTTATAGGCTTTCGTATCAAATACCCCTACATCGAAAAAAATGCACAATTTATTGCACCAGTCCAAGGTCACTTAAATGCTAATAAAATGTTGTATATTCATCGTTTAGTCCCGAAAACGGATTTAAAGTAACGTTTTACATTTAATAAGAACAGAAAACCCAAAATATGTGCTATTATAAATGCGTAAATGTATAAAACAGCATGCTTACGTGTTGGGTTAGATCAACGAAGCTGGAGTGTTTTATGTCAAAATCGGCATATTTTTGAAAATATTTCAAGTTTTACATAATAGAATTTGATAAAACTCCCTCTTTGTATTAAGCAACATCGCCTGGTAATAATTCAAAAAGAAAATGTATAGGTCAGCACACTTATTAGTGAATTACAGCAATTTTTATCAGCTACAGATGAATAAAATGACGCAAAACAGTGGTAACTGCATACACACTTACGCCTGTCTTGCTCTAAATAATCGATTTCCATCTTGAGGAAATCCGTTTCGCATTATAAATACACTTTTACCGTCGAAATGGTAAATTGTAATGATGTGCTATATCATTGAAAATATGGTAGCGAAACATATTGGTACGACACATTTAATTGACTACAGTAATGACCGAGTGTTCCGAAAAACTGGAGCATTCCCCCTTAATAGGTTTTTTGGGACAACAAAAAAGTACTGTGTTGGATTGTTTTAAAAAATCATGGAGTTTGTTAGAGTTATAACTGGGAATGACCCTCTCAAAGGCGCATACGGTGCATGTCATCTCATTTTAGATAATATAGTATAAGCCGAGAAATTAGATTAAAAAACAACAACAACAACAACAAAACAAGCGAAACGGTTTGTAGGTGCGTACTTTTCCACAAGATAACGTTAAAAGATAAAGTGGGTTAGTTACTATGAAATTCTCAGCAACTTTTCTCGCAACCTCCATCAAGGTCTCCACATAGTCGTTTTTCTGAGAAAAATCAATTTGTCCGGCCATATCAGTTACAAAGCGCAGAACAAGTTCTATTCATTTCACACAATCTTTCATGCGACATCCTTTAGGTGTCGCCATTTTAGTAACTTCATAATATTATCGACTTAAGGGGGAATGCTCCAGTTTCCTAATTTTTTCCCAATAAAAGAATTTATTTATATTTTGTATTTTTAAATTGCATCTTATCATAATCATCGTTTAGTCCCGAAAATGGATTTAAAGTAACGTCTTACATTTAATAAGAACAGAAACCCAAAAATATGTGCTATTATAAACGCAGGAATGTATAAAACAGCATGCTCACGTTTTCAGTTAGATCGACGAAATTGAAGTGTTTTATGTCAAAATTTGCATATTTTTGGAAATATTTCAAGTTCTACATAATAGAATTTGATAAAACTCCCTTATTGTATTAAGCAACGTGTGTTGGTAATAATTTACAAAGAAAATGTATAGGTCAGTGCACTCATTAGTGAATTACAGCACTTTTTATCATCTATGCATGAATAAAATGACGCAAAACAGTGGTATCTGCAGACACACTTACAGCTGTCTTGCTCTAAATGATCGATTTCCATCTTGAGGAAATCAGTTTTGCATAATAAATACGCTTTTGCCGTCGAAAATTGTAAATTGTAATGACGTGTAATATTATCTAAAATATGGTAGCGAAACATATATGGTACGAAACATTTACTTCTCTACAGTAATGACCGAGTATTCCGAAAAACTGGAGCATTCCCCCTTAAACATATACATAATTCAAATGAGACATAAATGTACTTTTAGCTAAATGCTAACACTTCATTTACTTAAATAGAACGATTAATGCGTTTTTAAGTCATTTAATACCATTTTTTCAACATAATGTATTATGTCTCAGAGCGGGAGAATCACGTGACATACTAGTTCCGATAGTTTTCCATATTTCTGTTAAAATAATCTGCGTGGGATCACGTTATGTTTGTACACATTTGTCACCAAACGATATAATGTTCCAACTGCAGATCAGATCAGCTCAAGCAATCGAAAACAGATCGAGCTCAGTCTGCATGGGTGATCTGGAACGGTCGGGATGATCGAAATTAATCTGCATCGCTCCGGCTTTCTACTCGTTTTTTTTTTGATATGCGAAAATACTTGAGTGCGATTCTGTAAAAAAATTACAGAGAAGTTAACGATGGCCAAAGTTAATAAAATTTGTTAAAAGAAGTTTGTCGCAAAGGAAAGGACAGATTTTGATAAAAATAAAAAAATAAAAAAAATAAACACGAACAGTTAATAATATAATATCAATAGAAAAATCACAAAGTAATGTTGCGAAATTATTCATAGAATCAAGTCTTTAGAATCGGCAACCATATGTTGCATCACGATTGAAAAGCCGCTGTAGGTCCGAGAATTACGATTTCTATAGAACATTAATAAGGCCCCGAGCTGACGCGTATCTGGGTCTTTCATTGCAGATTTATTTTTAGTTACCAGCTTCTTCTTTAAATAAAAAATTTCAATAAAGCGTAATAAGACGATTTTCTCGAAAGTGTAAAAAGGTCAACTAGAACAGTCTAATATCAAGGCAACGATTTGGCCTATACAGGACACATTGACAGCCCTAAAGTTCTAATGGTACATGCCTTGCTAAAGCTCAATGTTGTCTATTTTGTTTTGTTTGCTTTTTGTCCCAAATGTTATCCTGAAATAGCAAAATAAGACCTTGTAGAAAGTTAGGATAAAGTATTTAGACTAGGAGAAGTTTTCTGTACGAGACCTTAAAATGGTTCCAGGGAGGACAACTTGTTACAAGCAAGAGACAATGCTTAAACGATGTAACAATTTCCCCTTAATCACTTAAGCCCTGTCTCTCTGTCCGCATCAATGGTGAAGTAGGTCTAGGTAGGTCAAAGGTCAACTAGGTGCAAAAAATAAATGGTATATGGGGTATAGTTAAACGATCCGGTATTACTCATTTAGTTTTGGGTTTAGAATAACATATTTGTTATCAAAATGAAGCTTAGACCTTGATCTTTATTTTGAAGTATAAATATGCAAATTAGCTGATTTGCATATGCATGATTTTAAAGATTTAATTGGAAATTTTGATCGTGTTTGGTCATTTTTTTCAGAGTGTAGTTCGAACGAAAGCCATAGGCCACTAAGTTGGTGGTGTATATTCACAAATTTGGTACCAAAGTAAAGCATAGACATCTATCCTCAAGTTAAGTTATGCAAAAAGCATAATTACATATGCGCAATTTTTCTTATTATTTTTAATTAATTGATGGAAATATCACCCATTACTGAAAATGTGATACATACAGAGCTTTGCAGCTTCCTGGAAGGATATAATCACATTGCATATGTAAAACGTCCTTTCCAAAACAGAAGTTAGCATTTTTAGGTCTTTTTTTTTAACAGAATCAGATTGAATTACAATATAGTAGAGTGTTTGGTTTCCATGGAAACATATATTGTAAAAGTAGTTTTGGGGTAAAACGGGAGAAACAGCTATCAGTCACTAAATCCTTGGTGTAGACAAACAATCAATGTTTTTAAATGAAGACACGACATCCATTTTTGTTTTTCAGAATAAGTATGTAATTAAGCCTGTGGAGGCTTATTTGCATATTAATAACTTTGAAGAACTTATTGGAACAATTGATGGAATTATAGTCAGTTTTTGCGAGTACATCAGAAAAAATCAGAAATATCTCGAATGGTTCTTGATATAGGTTAACAATTTTAGTATCAAATTGAAGCTTTTAAACATTCGTCTTTATTTTTTGGACTGTTATGCAAATGAAATAATTTACATATGCATACTTTTGTAGCTTTAATTGGAAATTTTGGTGAAATTTTCACAGCTTTTGTTAAGAATTTTGCAGGAAAAAGGGATATTCCTTAATAAGTTGATGGTGTTCTCTTACAATTTTGGTGTTAAAATAAAACCTAGGACTCATTTCTTAATTCCAGTTTTGCATAATAGCTTATTTACATTCCAACATTTTTTAATTCTATTTTAAATCATGATGAAAATATCACAAATTTGTGAATATTTGGTACTTGCTTTTTAAAATACATAGAAGAAACTAAAATATATTGTATAATTATGCACTACTGCCTGTCCCAAACAGAATTGAGCATTTTGACGTCTTTTTACGAAGAAAAATTGAAATACAGTATGCTAGAGGGTGTTGTTTCTAGAGAAACACATCTTTTAAAACATGGTAGAGGTTTTACAGGAACAGCTACAACTCACAGTTTACAAGATCAACTGACTAACAACTACTGTATCAAAATGAAGCAGAGACTTATATCTTATTTTTTGGGGAATATTTTTTATCAAATTATCTAAATCATAGATTTTTGCTAGGAAACTGGGGCCGTTTATTGCCCAAGCCTCTCCCCCCCCCGAGAATTTTTCCAGTGCAGTTGTTATTCCCCTAGAAATCATATTCCCCTAAAAATAATTTTTCCCCAATAACACAATGTTACGGTCCTTGTAAAACGGTCTTAATTTTGCTTGAAATTTGTATTCTATCCGTTAAAAGATTATTTTCAGATCTTTTTGCGTTTATGAATCCCTATATTGAAGTTTAGAAACTTTTTATCAAAATATCCAATTGTAAATTTACCATAGAGCTGTATTTTTCCCAAATCAAGGGTCCAAGGCCCTTTCTCCTTACCTTAGAAATAAGACCTGCAAATTACATTAGCTAACCTGTTTTTGGGAAAGAATGATTAACATATATGTTTGCAACGAAAAATGTTGACGAAATGGTCATTGTTGTGAACCAGGTTGTAATACAATTTCTAGTCTAATTCTGCTTAATATGTTGAAGAGCAATTGCATGCAGTTTATGGGTGTCCTCTCCTTCTTACCAAATTTTGGATGAAGGAATTCCAAGATTGCAGATAGGTTTAAAAAGACGAAAGAGGTTAAAAGAACGCTACTGCAAGAGCTGGTTAGGGTTACCAAGGCGTTGACTTCTATAGATCGGGTATCAATAATTGGCAAACTAGATAGAAATGTAACATTGTGGAGTTGGAAGAACTAAACAGTGATTGTGTAATCTACTGATTTCCACCAAAAGAATAAAAAGGAAATCATAGCGATCATAATCATGATTGTTAAGTTATTGTGAAGAGATGATTTGCACAAGCAAATAACATGTCTTTATAAGTTTAGATTTTGTTTATAAACATCAGTTTATCTTGCGACCATTATACGTGTTAAACATTTAACTGAGAACTTGGGCAATTCATAGTATTCATTAAACAGGGCAATTCATAGTATTCATTAAACAGAATTGGTTTGCTGGTAGCAGAATAAAAAGATCTGCAAATATATTTCATACTATAAGGTCATATCATCTTACCCCCATCCCACCCCCACCTACTACCATTTGCAATACACAAAATATATTTGGGTCGATATATTTTGACCTTATACTTTTCCTACATACTCCTTATATTCCCTTAAGTACTATACGGGCCATGGTTTGGATATCTTATAGCTAGCCCCCCCTACTGAAACCTATAAAACCATTGAAAAACTTCAATTTCAGAGCAAAACTTTAAAACCTTTACTTTTTTTGGCTGAAAACCTTTTCAACCGCAAAATAGCCTGTAATTTTCACCCAAAACCTGTATATTTGCTCTGGCTGGTTGTCTTGCAAGCGTAAAGCAAGCGATGGCTTTTAATCTGCATTATCCCTTTTTATGCGTAGGTTAAAAATGAAAATATCACCAGATGCCACCAAATCTTAGCCATCTTAGCGTAAAATGACTTTGACTGTATATTTTGTACGAAAATGGCCACTATTCACTCTTTTTTTTTCATATTTTACACTAAAAGGTCTTCATTTTACATAAATGTGAGCCTTTATGAAAACCTTTATTTCTATTTTGGTATGCTAGGAGGCCTGCTACAGACTATTAGTTAAAGTCTCAAGGGAACAGACCAAAACACCAAGAATATATTGTATTTCTATTTGCTTAATATTTTTTTTTATATTTCAATATAGGTACATACAAGTGACAGATACAGGATTGATTACAACGATAATTATGCCCCCTTTCGAAGAAAATGGGGGTATATTGTTTTGCAAGTGTCGGTCGGTCGGTCGGAAGGTCGGTCGGTCGGTCGGTCTGTCTGTAGACCAAACCTTGTCCGGAGCATAACTCGAAAAGTATTAAAGGTAGAGTCATGAAACTTCATAGGTGGATAGATCTCATTATGGAGAGGTGCAGTGCACAAGAACCGTAACTCTGCCGATCAAATTTTTTGAGTTATTGCCCTTTGTTGATTTTATAACTTGATTCTTGTCCGGAGCATAACTCAAAAACTATGTTAGGTACAATCATGAAACTTTACAGGTGGATAGATCTCATTATGGAGAGGTGCAGTGCACAAGAACCGTAACTCTGCTGATCAAATTTTTTGAGTTATTGCCCTTTGTTGATTTTATAACTTGATTCTTGTCCGGAGCATAACTCAAAAACTATGTTAGGTAGAATCATGAAACTTTACAGGTGGATAGATCTCATTATGGAGAGGTGCAGTGCACAAGAACCGTAACTCTGCTGATCAAATTTTTTGAGTTATTGCCCTTTGTTGATTTTATAACTTGATTCTTGTCCGGAGCATAACTCAAAAACTATGTTAGGTACAATCATGAAACTTTACAGGTGAATAGATCTCATTATGGAGAGGTGCAGTGCACAAGAACCGTAACTCTGCTGATCAAATGTTTTGAGTTATTGCCCTTTGTTGATTTTATAACTTGATTCTTGTCCGGAGCACAACTCAAAAAATATATAAGGTAGAATCATGAAACTTTACAGGTGGATAGATTTCATTATGGAAAGGTGCAGTGCACAAGAACCGTAACTCTGCCAATCAAATTCTTGGAGTTATTGCCCTTTGTTGATTTTTACACTTAATTCTTAACCTTGCCTATATCTCGTGTCCTTTTACACATACAGCCTTAATATCTCACACATAGATACCTCCTATCAACATCGTTCACATTTAACCATGACCTTGAACCTTGTGACCTTGACCTTGGAGTTTGACCTACTTTAAAAAAATTAAACCCGGCATATATCTCATGACCTTTTACAAATACAGCCTTGATATTTCACACATGGACACATCTTACCAAGACCTTTCACAATTGACCATGACCTTGGACTTTGTGACCTTGACCTTGGAGTTTGACCTACTTTCAAAAATACTTTAACCTGGCCGATATATCATGTCCATTTACACATACAGCCTTGATATTTGACACATGGAAACCTCTGACTTAGACCTATCACATACGACTATGACCTTGGACCATGTGGCCTTGACCTTGGAGTTTGACCTACTTTAAAAAAAATAAACTGGGCCTATATCTTATGTGCTATTACACATACAGCCTTGGTATTTCACACATGGACACATCTTACCAAGACCTTTCACATTTGACCCTGACCTTGGACCTTGTGACCTTGACCTTGGACTTTGACCTACTTTAAAAAAAACTTTAACCTAGCTGATATATCATGTCCTTTTACACATACAGCCTTGATATTTGACACATGGACACCTACGACCAAGACCTTTCACATTTGACCATGACCTTGGACCTTGTGACATTGACCTTGGTGTTTGACCTACTTTTATAATACATTAACCTGGCCTATATTTCATGTCATTTTACATATACAGCCTTGATATTTCACACATGGTCACTTCCAACCAAGATATTTCACTTTGACCATGACCTTGAACCTTGACCTTGGACTTTGACCTATTTTTAGAAATATCTAACCTAGCCTTTATCTTATGTCCTATTACACCTACAGCCTTGATATTTCACACATAGACACCTCCTACCAAGACCTTTCACATTTGACCATGACCTTGAATATTGCAACCTTGACCTTGGAGTTTGACCTACTTTTAAAAAGACTGAAACCAGGCATATATATCATGTCCTTTTACACCTACAGCCTTGATATTTCACACATGGACACCTCCAACCAAGACCTTTCACATTTGACCATGACCTTGACCTTGGCATTTGGCCTACTTAAACTTTTAAAAACTTTAACCTGGCCTATGTTTCATTTTACTTTTACATATACAGCTTTAATATTTCACACATAGACACCTCCTACCAAGACCTTTCATATTTGACCATGACCTTGGACCTTGTTAACTTGACCTTGGACTTTGACCTACATCAAATGTAGGCCCTTGAGGGGGCATATATGTTTTACAAACATCTCTTGTTATTACTAAATGAATATTTCAACATAGTAATAAGTTAAATATTGTCCATGGTTTGTCAGGTATATTGTTATGGGGTTAGCTAAAACAATCACAGGTCCAAAGATTTCCGCTATCAATATACAAACAGTTTATCTGTGTCTAATCATAAACAAATCAGCTGTGGATTAACATGCTAATTTTAGACTTAGTATTGAAAAGACCAATTGATTGAACACATTTATTGAATAATCATGATGGGATTGTGAAGAAGGACGTTGGAACAGCGGGGGGTCTTATGCATGGCTAAGCCCCCTCCCCCAAGTTGTCCAAAAATGCCGAATTTTCCTTATTTTTCACTGAAAATTCAGTTTTCAGACACAGGGGCTTCAGCTACCCCAATATAAATTACTTCTTACTGGCCTGTGAAGGATGGATAAAACACACATAATGTCACATGTACTAAGTGATTTGCATAATAAGAGATACACGCACAACCAAAGAGTTCGATTTATTTGACAGGTGTAATTATCAGAATTGCAATGATGGCAGTTAACCTTCTGTTTACAAAATATATTACATATATGCCATTTATGTACGAAACGTATTGAAACATGAATACATCTTTAAAGGCACCCATGTATGGTTGTCAGACGTACAACCATGTAAATATATTAAAGAAATATCGTATGGAATGGTCAACCTAGATGTACATGTAGCTAGACAATTTCTGCTCAAGGAAATTTCAAACGAAGTTCGTTTAGCCCTTCTAAATCATGTCTGTATATAATTAATTTACCCGATCCTTATATTTATAGTAACATTTATGAGAACCTTGATAGATAGTTAAAAACTTGGTTCCAGCACTAAATTTCCTTCCTTTTGGGTCTAGATAATACAATGCAACATACAGAAATGCAAACTGCCATTCCCCATGTTGATCTGATTCCTGAAAAGTCTAGCATGGGCCCCGTTAATGTCTTATAATGACTGTAAGATATTGAGAGGAGTATTCTCAGCTGAGTTTTGAGTTTTGCTTTATCAAATTGCACTTTTCTGTAAACTAGATGAATATATATATATTTGTTTAAAGAGTCGTGGTTTTGACATTGTGATGTTGATATATGAGCGGTATCAGGCTCACATGCTGTTTTATTTAATTGTCATTTTCGCTCATAAAAATCTGATTAATTTTCAGGAATATGTACTACAAATCCATGCAAATATGATTTCAAAACAATAATTTCCTATAACATATATTCAAATTTATCATAGAATATTATTTATGTGTAAGACGTATTGTTACATCAAAGTTTGCACTTTTTGTATTTTTTGGAAAAATTTACCCCACCCCCGTTTAGCTATAGCTACAGGCGTAAGCTAAAGACTAATTCTGTGAACAAATATATATAAGTCAAGAATAGGTTTCTATACAATTTTTAAGCTTAATTTCAAAAACACAAACATACCTTTGGTATTTTCTAAACTTTTTTTTTCATTTTCAGACGAAAAATATTTTTGTGATTTTTGGCCATTTTTCGCTATATTTATGTATATTAACAAAAATACACTGTAGAAAAGTTGCATATTATTTTTGTAAGTAAATGTGCATATCATCAGCTTTATTTTGATACCAAATGATTGTTTTAGCTTTATAAATGAGTAAGTTATGGGGCATTTTAGGAGGCATGTGTGACAAATACACCGAATGACCTTTGACCTGAATAAAATCCCTTTGCACCATTGGTTCGGACAAAGAGACAGGGCTAGAATTGACCGTGATATAAAATTGAATCATTCTATATATGTCTCCTGCTTGAAACAAAATGTCCTCCCTGATTTGATTTTTCAGATTTTCACTACCAGTCTAATTGTTAATACCAGCTTCTACAAGTAAATTTCCTGCAGCCGATTGTATAAAAGATAATATTAATTTTTGGTTAGTGCCTTACCAGCGGTTAAATCCGAACCAGTTTGGTTAACTTACCAAAATGGTTAACCGCTTGTATAATGCGATTTAACCAAGTGGTTAAGTTCTCTAAATCTGGTTAAGTTAACTAAATTATCTTACTTTATCACAAAATTATTCCTCAGGTAATATAATAATACACTATAATAAATCACTCAATTCGAAATTTCGGCAAAAAATTGCCTTTTTCAAGAGGTTGAAAAATCAAATCACACTACATAATAATTTTTCGCAATAGACGGAAATTATTATGTAGTGTCATTTAATTTTTCAACCTCTTGAAAAAGGGCAATTTTTGCCGAAATATCGAATTTAGTGATTTATTATAGTTAATTAATTCAGATTGCGATTTTATCCAGTAAACAGAGGTGTAATTTCGGACAAACAACGGTATTTCGTATATGTGTTGTTATAAAATCTTGTAACTACGGCTTGATTCAAGCCGTAGTTATTATACGTTCAAAGTTAAACGAGAATCGATGCAAGTATTTTGGTTTATTTTGGGTATGAAAGCTGTATTGAAAATCTATTTATAGAAACAACTTACGAGGGTTGTCCTGAAAGTTCGTGGACACACAATTTATTTTGCTTTACAATACTTCCTTGGCGAAAAACCCAATATCACGTGCAAGCTTAACATCTATCAAATAATTTTACAGTACTTTTACGCTGAAAAGAAATAAAAATATGCATTTTTCTGCAATAGGATATTTAACAACCTTACATAGGGGTACCTGGAGCACGTCAAAATTTGAGCTTTTTGATTACCCATGCCTGTGTTTATAATATGACTTAACGTATGAAATTGCCAAAAACGTAATAATAAATGTATAAAAACGTGACGTCACATTGCCACTAAATATTGTCTTGATTTCAATGTTGTCGCTTTAAAAATTGACATGTGATGATAATTTGAAGAAGTCTGATATGGGAGAAAATCTGTAAAAAATGATGACGTCGGACGCTTAGGTGCAGCAGTGCGTTCGTGTAAAACAACAACACCGACGGTTTATCAAAACATAACGGTAACGCACAGTGTATTTCTAGCACAATTTGTTTGCCATTATGTTGACAGTTCGCGCTAACAAATGTACAAATACGCTCGGGGTACGCTGGAATTCATACGTTTCTAGTTCGTTCGAATAAATTAGTGTATACATTTTTAACATGCTCGTGATACAATCTCTTTAAAACCGGTGTTACCTTATATTAACAACTGAAAGGGACCAGTATGTGGTCATCTTTATATTACATTTTCTTCATAAACGCTTCACAATTATTTCGAAAAACGATAAAAATCGTAAACTTGGCCACTAGGACATCACTTTTCAGTGCAGAAACATGTGTTTGCATGTGCATCCAATGGAAAATTATTAATACCCCCCTCACACATAGCTTGCGACCTTACTGCGACCTGAAAAGTAGTAAAATAGCATTTTTCTTTGGAAAATCGTTTGGTTTTCTTTCTGAGTTCCAAATTTCTCTCGCCGACGGTCAGGGGCTCAGCAGTCTTGTGTTCTGTACGTTTTTTTCTATGTCCTCAATACGACCCTTCTACGTCCATAACGTTTTCACTGCGACTGTATTGCGTTCCTACGGCGACCCCACGGCGATCATCGGCGATCCAACTGTGGTACATCCTCTGCGTTCTTACGGCGACTCTAAGGCGACTATTGCGTTTGTCCGGCGACTGTTCTGCGACTGTAAGACAACCCTACTACGTCCTTGCTACGCCTATGAAAACAATACTTTTTTCCAGTAAATTTCATACTGAGTCTGGCCTTCAACGAGTGAATACGTATATTTAATTAGTTTTAAGTTAAATCATCCACATAATTCCAAAGATGAGAGGCGGACGACACAAACGAGCTGGGGCCTCTAAGGTGCTACAAGTTGACCCAATCGCCGATTTAGATAAACTAAGATATCAATGAAGTTGGCCTATTTACCAAAAGGCAAAATTGTAAACTGATCCAAATTCAAAGGTTTTTGCAGACGTCATTTTCCGGTGAACGAATTATTAAATTTTTGTCTTTCTTGGCAGAAAACATAGTGTAAAATGAGCAATATCTTGTAATTTTATCGGCGACTCTACGGCGTCCTTAGTGCGAGTGTACGACGTCTATTGCGTTCTAATTACATCCTTACTACGATGCTTCTGCGACTATGGCGACTCCACTGAGATCCCACGGCGATCTAACCAGGACGCAGTAAGAACGCAGAGGTTCTGCGACTGTTTTTTGCATGTTCAAAATAGTCGCCAACGGTCTGCGACCTTGTGCGTCCTTGTGCGTCCTTGGGATCCTTACTACGACCTCGCTGCGTCCCTGCTGCGTCCATGGCGACTGTGGTGCGTCCTGTGTCGTAGCAAGGTCGCAGTAAGGACGCAGTAAGGTCGCGAGGTATGTGTAAGGGGGTATTAATTGGTACGTGTAAATATAACCGGATTTTGTTTTTTCAGTACCATAGAAGATGACCCTCAACTGGTGCCTGTCTGATGTTACTGTAAGTTAACACCGGATTTTAATCCGATTGTAAGATTGGTGTACGCTGGAAATACATTAGTATGGTATACCTGTCCCTAATACTGCGTTTTTGCTACTAAAATACATAGTACGGCAGGGAACCAGACTAGAAATACATAAGCATATAAAATTATGTTATTGGCTTGGCCACGATAACCCCTAACTTTTGGAACTTTCATTGTTATGCAGCAATATTTATGTACATGTAAAAATAACCCTAGAACAAATTAAACCACACGAAAGAAACTGTTAGACCTTACCATAGATGTATACGTTCTTTTACATATCTAAGGTGGCAAATGTCGACCAGAGATGGCTTTCAATAGCTAAGAGAATGACATTTTTGCATGTTATGCTGTTGCACCATACAAATGTTATTTTTGAAAAGTGTTCTATTGAAAATGGTTCATACAAAGTTTGAATACTCTGTGTCTTGTCCAAGTGAAAATCACTCATATGAAATTAAATCCTTACCACAAGTAATTTAAACAAGTATTTTTCATTTTATGCTCAATAATGTAATGTAAGCCTATGTGGCTGGATCTTTTTTTAGTGTTTTTACCCCCTTCCTGGTATGAGCACCAGGAAACTTATGTGGTTTGTGTCAAAGATAGTTGAAGCTGCTTTTAATATTGAACAGTCATTACTTATTACATATAGCATAGGCAAATATTACAACAATCAATGTTTTTTTCTTAATTTCATTAAAAAATCACTCTTTTTTTGTGTCCGTAGCCCCTTATTGCACAACTCTGTAGAGAAAAATTGGATCATTATATCTGAATGATAGATCTTTCATATTTTGCAGTGACTTTATTGGACAGTTTGTGGGTAGTTTTTTCTACATAATGTAAAGACAACAAGTCCCTGTGGAGAGTAGAATGAAGCCCGTGGGCCTAAAGTGTACGTAGCCCCAATAATTTGGGATATTTCTAGCTGAAAGAGTCACAAATTACGTATAGATTATGGCTAATCAGCTTAATTATAGCAAGATTTTGCCATTTAACAGATTTTTAGTCTCTTTAAAAAAATCTTGTACATTTTAATCTCAATAGTTGAGAATAATTCTCTTAAAATCAATAAAAATCACCCAAATAAGTCCTTTATAAAGTCTTCACAATGTCTATTTAATCTCTTTAAAGATGGTCGGGGTGTTTTTGAACTAAAACAAGCAAAACAATAAAAATGGTATATAACATTTTCACATATAACCATATAATCAAGATGGACTACGGACACTACACAGGCTGTCCAGCGTCCCTAAAATTCCTTAAAAACTTATTTTTTTGGACTTGGCTAAAATTCCTAAAAAAATATGAAAACATGGGAAGTTCCTAAAAAGCCCTTATTTTTCTTTGCATTTCCTGATTTTTTACCTCACCTGAGCACGAAATGCTCAAAGATGAGCTTTTGTGATGGCTCACCTTCAGACTGGTTTGGTTTATTGGGGTTTTACGCCGTTTTAAACTACTTTGGTCATATCACGCGGGCTGGAGCACTTAACCATGGATTACTGGTATTTCTCTCACCAGTACTACTACAAAACCCTAACCGAGCCTCCAGCTGCTCCCCCACATAGGTTCACGATATCAAACTATTGATGGGTGACATTTTGTCAGAAAGGGTATTTACCGCGGCCGGGTATCGAACCTGGGACCTCTCAAATATCTTCAGTCTGGATTATCTGGCTGTATGCCAGAATAGTAAGGCGGATATATCAGAAATATGAGGTCCATCATAATTTTTTTTCAGGAAAGCACCAGTGTCAGTTATAAATTGAAAGATAGTAAAAAACAGTAATTAGTGGCGGCCATCTTTGAAATCTGAGACGGCCATCCCAAATGCATATATAAGTGACTATATTGGATCCGTTGGTACTTTTTTGTAAAGACGTAAAAGGTAAGTCAATATCTGCACTTATAAGGGAGATATTGCCTATAACAGGTTAAACTAGGCGGACATATTGAAATTCAATTTGGCGGCCATGTAGGGGCAAAAATTTTGGGCTCTGCCATACCACATCATTTGTTTAGGTCTAGACTACATGTGTGCCAAATTTGGTGCTTTCCTGAAAAAATTAATGATCATATGCCATATCCGCCTAACTAGAATGTCTGTTCACAATGATAATTATTGACTTAAAAATCTCCCAAGCTGTTTGCCCTAGAGCTTCGAAATATTGTTTATTAGTGTGTTTTAAGTTGCAGTTACACGGTTTTTGTTGAAAAAAGTAATTTGTGGAATTTTCTTAAACTGTTTTGGTCCTCCACCAAAATGCTTCAAATTATGTTTATGCAATTAAAATTAGCCATTTGTTTTGGAATATCAGGTTTCAAATGAAGAAAAAATGACTTTTCTCTTAAACTATTTGGCCCTGAATATTTGTTGAATATTGAATTACCCCATACATCGCATCATATTTTCAGCTTTATTTCTTACCCAAAGAACTCTCTGTTCACACGGCATATTTCCAGACCACTTTTTATCGATGGAATTTCATTCTAGTCCATTTACATAGTCCGTGTTGTCTTCGTTAAGCGTATTTACGAAAAAGATGTTAAACACACGTACAGTTCTGTAGTGTTTGGCACGCCGAATTCTTGTAACTGTAATGTTAAACACACACACAGTTGCTCTTGTACTATGGATGCCAAAGATATTGGACAAATTGATTGTATATTCATGACCCAACCTGATTGAAATCCGATGTTAACTTACAATTACATGTGACAGATATCGTAAGGGGTAATCTATTATCAACTTGGAAAAAACGAAATCGGATATAATTGTTCTAACTAATAAAATCTATTGTTATATTTAATTTTCCATGATAAATACGTGTAAAAACAATGATTCTGAACTGAAATGTGATGTCTTCGTTTCCTAGTTTACGCTTTAAATCGCTTTCAGAGTATTGAAAGTGTTTATTCAATTGGCCAGAAGAAAATCGTGTAGTAGATGATCCTTTATTTGTCCCTGTCAGATGTTTGTTCAGATAATTACATGATACTATATGTTACTTTCGTGCCAGAAACCGGCTTTTTATTGGATTGTTCATAATCTATATGTCAAATTTTGATGAAACGGTTACCTTTTTAACTGCTTTTAACATACCTTTACAATTTGCTTCTTTTTTTCAATTGACTCGAAAGAAGTCTGGGCTTTCATTACACAAGTCAAAAGTCTGGAATCAAAAGGAAGCACGCAACGCCTTCAAAATCGGAAACTCAGACAAAAAATCTTTATAAATTGACATCGTACCGAGCCTCACCTGGTAAATCACCGTTAGATAGTGATTCACTACTGAAGAAACGTTTAAAAGGGTCCTGGCAAGAACCCAGTTAATATAGAATTCAGAACCGGATGAAGTCAATTCGAATAATACCAATTATTTAAATTTACATTTATATTCTAAAGTCAACATTATAATTTCAGGTGCAAGAAACATGATGCTGAAAGGAAAAACAAATGCAGTATAAATTTATGAAAACTCGTTACTCCTGGCCTGTGCCCTGCGATTACATGAGATGGATCACAGAAGGAAGTCAAACGTGACATGCCACATGTGTTCTTTTACAACAAATTAAAGAAACACCAGGAAAGATCACTTTAATTTCCATGAAGGTAGAAGAGAGTATGTGTGTAATTGTGGTAAAACTCTAATTTACAGACCCAATCTCCATTGTCACAAGAAGAATTTCAATAAATCTGCTAGTAAAAGAGCTTGAATGACTTTCTCAAAATGGATCACTAATTAGTTTTTCGTTTAAATCTGTGGATTGATCGGGTTGCAACCGTTACATACTATCTTTTATTTGCTTGTTTTAAAACCTGATTAGTGCTTTTTTTTAGTTTTCACAAGAAATCGTAACAATTTATACAAAAATAAAGGCTGTAGAGATGGTATCAAAAGTTCAGTATTTTAGAATAAAGCAAAATTTGAGATTGGCAGAAGAACGAATACAGAAATGCAAAAAAACTGATATATGATAAATGGCTCGTAAAAATATCCTGTCCTTGGTCTATTGAAAGTACATGAAAAATTTCATTTTGATATGATCGATACAAAAAAGTGATTTAACTCTAAAGTAAAAAAAATGCTTCAGATTTCATTTTACCCCACCCAATTTGTCAACTATTATCTATAATTTTCAGATATTTTACACATACAATATAAGATACTATGTAACACACCGTAAACTAGGAAACGAGGGCATCCCATTTCAGTTCAAAATCATTTTGTTTGCACGTATTTGTCATGGAGAATTATATATAACAAGATAATTAATTAGTTAAAGCAATAATATTATAGCCGATTTCGTTTTTTCCAAGTTCATTTAAGATTTACCCTTACGATGTCTGTCATATGTGTTAACTCTCTTTAGGTTAACACCGGATTTCTATCAGATTGAGTTATGAATAAACAACCAGTTTGTCCAATATCCTTGGCTTCCCTAGTACACGAGCAAGTGTGTGTGTGTTTAACATCATACTCACAAGAATTCGGCGTGCCAAACACTACAGCACTGTACGTGTGTTTAACATCTTTTTCCGTAAATACGCTTAACGAAGACAACACGGACCTTGTAAATGACCTAGAACTAAATGTCATCAATTAAAGATGGTCTGGAAATATGCCGTGTAAACAGAGAGTTCTTTGGGTAAGAAATAAAGCTGAAAATATGATGCGACGTGCCTAACTTACATCCAAAATTCTCGCAATTTCGAAAATATTCTTTAAGTGTTCTCTAAATAAAGTGAACGGATATGGGAAAATTGGGTGTCTGTGAAACCCTTAGACAATAGCGGGTACTTTAGGATAGGTGATTTGTCTGAAAAGCTACGTATGCTGAGTCAAAAAAGAAAGTGTGTACAGAGAATAACTGGAATTTCTGTAGTAATTTTTAATATTGATATTATAATATTGGTATCAAATTAAAGATAATTCAATTGCCTATAAGCAGGTGTCTTTTTAAATTGTGTGAAATGGATTTTTTTTTGTGTTTTCTTAAGATAATTGAGATAGGGGTCAATTTCGAAATTCACAGACCTTGCTGACGAATGTGAAGAGATTAAATAATGCACATTTCTTGGGATTTTTGTTTCCATTTCTATTGTGACATGTCTTTAATGAATGACGGCAAACATCTGTGGTCACACGGATCGAACACAACGTTTCATTTTATCGTTTGGAATTTCATTGCTTTCATATCGCAAGGCGTATTCCACGTCCTGCAAATTCTTTAACTGGGCCCTAAATTTTGCGAAACTCAGGTATAAGAGATGTTTGGCCCTACACCACACTCAGGACTAATTTTTACGTGTCCCGTGCCGATGACGATGTGCCTAATGCAGGCGTAACGTAAGATTTAGGCATCACGATAACGTTACCAACAGAAGGTCTCAAATCTCTTTTGAGCCGTCCGTCTGCCTTCGTCGAAATCCAATGTTGCTTACATATGCTTGCTTTACTGAATCGCCATAAATGGTGTAGTTTTGAAACGTTGACGCAAGGGCGTCAACGTCATGTAACGATCTTGTCTAGTCATTCCAGCATTCCGGATATCAGACCGAAGCCTATCAAAAATGTATCCTTTCTTTTGAAAACATGATTGCAAACGCGTAATTTCAGAACGATGACATTTGAATGACAACGACACATTTTACACCGGTTCGAGACACTAGCAAAGCTAACGTGTGAAATCTGTTGTGTTTACTAAGACGTAGCACATTTGGCTATTCAGCACTTTGAAATTTTATGTTTGATTTAGCTTTTATACACATTGAATACAACGTTTAGACAATAAAGTTTATTGTGAAGCGTTTGTTTTGATAACCACGTGCAAAAAGGTGATAACAGAGTTTGGTGATATGCCAGACAATTAAATCATCTAAAGTTGCTTCCCATGTCAAACGATATGAGAAAGTAGATAGCTTAACTCCATGTAGAAGTTTGGTGAAGTGAATTGCAGCGGTTACGTAGATATATAAGGTAGAAGTATGCACACTTTCTTTTTTGACTCAGTATAGATTGAATATATACCTTTCTAAAGTTTGAATTTTCACGCCGAAGCGGTCATTTCGACGCCATTTTTTCGTGTTCAATACCATTGTCAATCACGTAATTCTCCCCATTGTAGTCTTTAACCCTGGTGATCAGTCTGTTGTCCGGCGCCCATCTGTCGGCCAAATTTTTACAAAAAAATGTTCTCCTAAAGTAGTTCGCAGAATTCACCCAAATTTCATACCTACACGGTTGCCATATGTCAGGGAAAAGTCAGGCAAATATTTTCAGCTTGCCTGAGCACAAAGAATGTGGTCGCTTTTTGTCTGTCGTCTGTCCGTCCGTCTGTCCGTCCACAATTTCTTTAAACATCTTCTCCTCATTAACCATTGGTCCAATTTTGACCAATCTGGCAGGAATGTTTCTTGTGTAACCCTTTTAAAAACTTGTTCACAAATAATTGATTCATCAAGAAATGTGGGCGTGGCAGAGCGGGGCTTATTGGACTTAGAGAAATCTTTAGAAAATTCTTTAAAAATCAGCCATTATGCCATTTTAAACCAAACTTGGCAGGAGTGGCTCCTTTCAACATCTGTTCATAAATTTTTAGTTTCTTAAAAAAATGTGAGCGTGGCAGGGCGGGGCTTATCTGACTGAGAGAAATCGTTAGAAAAATCATCCAAAATCTTCTTCTCCTTAACCATTGGGCCAAATTGAATTTTGCAGAAGTGTTCCTTGTGTAAACTTTTCCAAAACTTGTTCGCAAATTTTTGATTCGTCAAAAAATGTGGGATTGGCATGGCGGGGCTTATCAGACTTGGAAATTATAAGAAAATTCTTAAAAAAAATAATCATCGGGCCACTTTGAACCAGACTTCACAGAAAGGTTCCTTGCGTGATCGATCCTTTTCAAAACTTGTTTGCATTTTTTTTAATTCTTCAAAAAATGGCAGGGAGGGGCTTAGCAGACTTAGTGAGACATTTTGACCAAGAATCATGAAACTTTACACATAACAATTGATGTCCTTGACCCAAGAAAGTGTCCTATGGTTTTTGGGTCACTTAGGAGGTATTTGTTTAAAATATAGTTCTGTGCTCCAACTTGAGAACTTTTGACTCATAGCCTTTTCCCAATGACCAGGACCTGTGGAGGGGTATGAGAATACGAAATTAAAAGTCCGATTTAGAACAAAAGAGTCAGGGGAGCGATATGGGGCAATTGTGACCCTATTGTTTTTCAAGTCTGAACTGTCGGGGAAATTTGAAAATACCTAGATGCAAATGCCAGGGAATTGGCGGTGAATTTAAATAAAAATATATGATAACATGCAATGCCATAATTATAATTAATTATTTCAACATCGTCTTCGGGGTCAGAATGAGCTAAAAAAAGTAGTTCACTGGAATAAATTTCCTTTTTGCTCTAGAGGCCACATTTTTTGCTCATTTGTTGTAAAAAATGTTCAGAATCTTTGTCTAGGTGATATTTAGATACACTTAAGGGGGAATGCTCCAGTTTCCTATTTTTTCCCCAATAATAGAATTCATTTATATTTTGTGTGTTGAAATTAGATGTTATTACCAATTGAAAAATAAAATAAAAATGGATGGTCAGCGATCTTATTTGAATTTTATAGGCTTTCGTATCAAATACCCCTACATCGAAAAAAATGCACAATTTATTGCACCAGTCCAAGGTCACTTAAATGCTAATAAAATGTTGTATATTCATCGTTTAGTCCCGAAAACGGATTTAAAGTAACGTTTTACATTTAATAAGAACAGAAAACCCAAAATATGTGCTATTATAAATGCGTAAATGTATAAAACAGCATGCTTACGTGTTTGGTTAGATCAACGAAGCTGGAGTGTTTTATGTCAAAATCGGCATATTTTTGAAAATATTTCAAGTTTTACATAATAGAATTTGATAAAACTCCCTCTTTGTATTAAGCAACATCGCCTGGTAATAATTCAAAAAGAAAATGTATAGGTCAGCACACTTATTAGTGAATTACAGCAATTTTTATCAGCTACACATGAATAAAATGACGCAAAACAGTGGTAACTGCATACACACTTACGCTTGTCTTGCTCTAAATAATCGATTTCCATCTTGAGGAAATCCGTTTCGCATTATAAATACACTTTTACCGTCGAAATGGTAAATTGTAATGATGTGCTATATCATTGAAAATATGGTAGCGAAACATATTGGTACGACACATTTAATTGACTACAGTAATGACCGAGTATTCCGAAAAACTGGAGCATTCCCCCTTAATAGGTTTTTTGGGACAACAAAAAAGTACTGTGTTGGATTGTTTTAAAAAATCATGGAGTTTGTTAGAGTTATAACTGGGAATGACCCTCTCAAAGGCGCATACGGTGCATGTCATCTCATTTTAGATAATATAGTATAAGCCGAGAAATTAGATTAAAAAACAACAACAACAACAACAAAACAAGCGAAACGGTTTGTAGGTGCGTACTTTTCCACAAGATAACGTTAAAAGATAAAGTGGGTTAGTTACTATGAAATTCTCAGCAACTTTTCTCCCAACCTCCATCAAGGTCTCCACATAGTCGTTTTTCTGAGAAAAATCAATTTGTCCGGCCATATCAGTTACAAAGCGCAGAACAAGTTCTATTCATTTCACACAATCTTTCATGCGACATCCTTTAGGTGTCGCCATTTTAGTAACTTCATAATATTATCGACTTAAGGGGGGAATGCTCCAGTTTCCTAATTTTTTCCCAATAATAGAATTTATTTATATTTTGTATTTTTAAATTGCATCTTATTATCAATTGAAAAATGAAATAAAAATGGATAGTCAGCGATCTTGTTTGAATTGTATAGGCATTCGTATCACATACCCCTACAGCGAAAAAATGCACAATTTCTTGCACCTGTCCAATGTCACTAAAATGCTGAAAAAATGCAGCATAATCATCGTTTAGTCCCGAAAATGGATTTAAAGTAACGTCTTACATTTAATAAGAACAGAAACCCCAAAATATGTGCTATTATAAACGCAGGAATGTATAAAACAGCATGCTCACGTTTTCAGTTAGATCGACGAAATTGAAGTGTTTTATGTCAAAATTTGCATATTTTTGGAAATATTTCAAGTTCTACATAATAGAATTTGATAAAACTCCCTTATTGTATTAAGCAACGTGTGTTGGTAATAATTTACAAAGAAAATGTATAGGTCAGTGCACTCATTAGTGAATTACAGCACTTTTTATCATCTATGCATGAATAAAATGACGCAAAACAGTGGTATCTGCAGACACACTTACAGCTGTCTTGCTCTAAATGATCGATTTCCATCTTGAGGAAATCAGTTTTGCATAATAAATACGCTTTTGCCGTCGAAAATTGTAAATTGTAATGACGTGTAATATTATTTAAAATATGGTAGCGAAACATATATGGTACGAAACATTTACTTCTCCACAGTAATGACCGAGTATTCCGAAAAACTGGAGCATTCCCCCTTAAACATATACATAATTCAAATGAGACATAAATGTACTTTTAGCTAAATGCTAACACTTCATTTACTTAAATAGAACGATTAATGCGTTTTTTAAGTCATTTAATACCATTTTTTCAACATAATGTATTATGTCTCAGAGCGGGAGAATCACGTGACATACTAGTTCCGATAGTTTTCCATATTTCTGTTAAAATAATCTGCGTGGGATCACGTTATGTTTGTACACATTTGTCACCAAACGATATAATGTTCCAACTGCCGATCAGATCAGCTCAAGCAATCGAAAACAGATCGAGCTCAGTCTGCATGGGTGATCTGGAACGGTCGGGATGATCGAAATTAATCTGCATCGCTCCGGCTTTCTACTCGTTTTTTTGATATGCGAAAATACTTGAGTGCGATTCTGTAAAAAAAATACAGAGAAGTTAACGATGGCCAAAGTTAATAAAATTTGTTAAAAGAAGTTTGTCGCAAAGGAAAGGACAGATTTTGATAAAAATAAAAAAATAAAAAAAAAATAAACACGAACAGTTAATAATATAATATCAATAGAAAAATCACAAAGTAATGTTGCGAAATTATTCATAGAATCAAGTCTTTAGAATCGGCAACCATATGTTGCATCACGATTGAAAAGCCGCTGTAGGTCCGAGAATTACGATTTCTATAGAACATTAATAAGGCCCCGAGCTGACGCGTATCTGGGTCTTTCATTGCAGATTTATTTTTAGTTACCAGCTTCTTCTTTAAATAAATAATTTCAATAAAGCGTAATAAGACGATTTTCTCGAAAGTGTAAAAAGGTCAACTAGAACAGTCTAATATCAAGGCAACGATTTGGCCTATACAGGACACATTGACAGCCCTAAAGTTCTAATGGTACATGCCTTGCTAAAGCTCAATGTTGTCTATTTTGTTTTGTTTGCTTTTTGTCCCAAATGTTATTCTGAAATAGCAAAATAAGACCTTGTAGAAAGTTAGGATAAAGTATTTAGACTAGGAGAAGTTTTCTGTACGAGACCTTAAAATGGTTCCAGGGAGGACAACTTGTTACAAGCAAGAGACAATGCTTAAACGATGTAACAATTTCCCCTTAATCACTTAAGCCCTGTCTCTCTGTCCGCATCAATGGTGAAGTAGGTCTAGGTAGGTCAAAGGTCAACTAGGTGCAAAAAATAAATGGTATATGGGGTATAGTTAAACAATCCGGTATTACTCATTTAGTTTTGGGTTTAGAATAACATATTTGTTATCAAAATGAAGTTTAGACATTGATCTTTATTTTGAAGTATAAATATGCAAATTAGCTGATTTGCATATGCATGATTTTAAAGATTTAATTGGAAATTTTGATCGTGTTTGGTCATTTTTTTCAGAGTGTAGTTCGAACGAAAGCCATAGCCCACTAAGTTGGTGGTGTATATTCACAAATTTGGTACCAAAGTAAAGCATAGACATCTATCCTCAAGTTAAGTTATGCAAAAAGCTTAATTACATATGCGCAATTTTTCTTATTATTTTTAATTAATTGATGGAAATATCACCCATTACTGAAAATGTGATACATACAGAGCTTTGCAGCTTCCTGGAAGGATATAATCACATTGCATATGTAAAACGTCCTTTCCAAAACAGAAGTTAGCATTTTTAGGTCTTTTTTTTTTACAGAATTAGATTGAATTACAATATAGTAGAGTGTTTGGTTTCCATGGAAACATATATTGTAAAAGTAGTTTTGGGGTAAAACGGGAGAAACAGCTATCAGTCACTAAATCCTTGGTGTAGACAAACAATCAATGTTTTTAAATGAAGACAAGACATCCATTTTTGTTTTTCAGAATAAGTATGTAATTAAGCCTGTGGAGGCTTATTTGCATATTAATAACTTTGAAGAACTTATTGGAACAATTGATGGAATTATAGTCAGTTTTTGCGAGTACATCAGAAAAAATCAGACATATCTCGAATGGTTCTTGATATAGGTTAACAATTTTAGTATCAAATTGAAGCTTTTAAACATTCGTCTTTATTTTTTGGACTGTTATGCAAATGAAATAATTTACATATGCATACTTTTGTAGCTTTAATTGGAAACTTTGGTGAAATTTTCACAGCTTTTGTTAAGAATTTTGCAGGAAAAAGGGATATTCCTTAATAAGTTGATGGTGTTCTCTTACAATTTTGGTGTTAAAATAAAACCTAGGACTCATTTCTTAATTCCAGTTTTGCATAATAGCTTATTTACATTCCAACATTTTTTAATTCTATTTTAAATCATGATGAAAATATCACAAATTTGTGAATATTTGGTACTTGCTTTTTAAAATACATAGAAGAAACTAAAATATATTGTATAATTATGCACTACTGCCTGTCCCAAACAGAATTGAGCATTTTGACGTCTTTTTACGAAGAAAAATTGAAATACAGTATGCTAGAGGGTGTTGTTTCTAGAGAAACACATCTTTTAAAACATGGTAGAGGTTTTACAGGAACAGCTACAACTCACAGTTTACAAGATCAACTGACTAACAACTACTGTATCAAAATGAAGCAAAGACTTATATCTTATTTTTTGGGGAATATTTTTTATCAAATTATCTAAATCATAGATTTTTGCTAGGAAACTGGGGCCGTTTATTGCCCAAGCCCCCCCCCCCCCCGAGAATTTTTCCAGTGCAGTTGTTATTCCCCTAGAAATCATATTCCCCTAAAAATAATTTTTCCCCAATAACACAATGTTACGGTCCTTGTAAAACGGTCTTAATTTTGCTTGAAATTTGTATTCTATCCGTTAAAAGATTATTTTCAGATCTTTTTGCGTTTATGAATCCCTATATTGAAGTTTAGAAACTTTTTATCAAAATATCCAATTGTAAATTTACCATAGAGCTGTATTTTTCCCAAATCAAGGGTCCAAGGCCCTTTCTCCTTACCTTAGAAATAAGACCTGCAAATTACATTAGCTAACCTGTTTTTGGGAAAGAATGATTAACATATATGTTTGCAACGAAAAATGTTGACGAAATGGTCATTGTTGTGAACCAGGTTGTAATACAATTTCTAATCTAATTCTGCTTAATATGTTGAAGAGCAATTGCATGCAGTTTATGGGTGTCCTCTCCTTCTTACCAAATTTTGGATGAAGGAATTCCAAGATTGCAGATAGGTTTAAAAAGACGAAAGAGGTTAAAAGAACGCTACTGCAAGAGCTGGTTAGGGTTACCAAGGCGTTGACTTCTATAGATCGGGTATCAATAATTGGCAAACTAGATAGAAATGTAACATTGTGGAGTTGGAAGAACTAAACAGTGATTGTGTAATCTACTGATTTCCACCAAAAGAATAAAAAGGAAATCATAGCGATCATAATCATGATTGTTAAGTTATTGTGAAGAGATGATTTGCACAAGCAAATAACATGTCTTTATAAGTTTAGATTTTGTTTATAAACATCAGTTTATCTTGCGACCATTATACGTGTTAAACATTTAACTGAGAACTTGGGCAATTCATAGTATTCATTAAACAGAATTGGTTTGCTGGTAGCAGAATAAAAAGATCTGCAAATATATTTCATACTATAAGGTCATATCATCTTACCCCCATCCCACCCCCACCTACTACCATTTGCAATACACAAAATATATTTGGGTCGATATATTTTGACCTTATACTTTTCCTACATACTCCTTATATTCCCTTAAGTACTATACGGGCCATGGTTTGGATATCTTATAGCTAGCCCCCCCCCCTACTGAAACCTATAAAACCATTGAAAAACTTCAATTTCAGAGCAAAACTTTAAAACCTTTACTTTTTTGGCTGAAAACCTTTTCAACCGCAAAATTGCCTGTAATTTTCACCCAAAACCTGTATATTTGCTCTGGCTGGTTGTCTTGCAAGCGTAAAGCAAGCGATGGCTTTTAATCTGCATTATCCCTTTTTATGCGTAGGTTAAAAATGAAAATATCACCAGATGCCACCAAATCTTAGCCATCTTAGCGTAAAATGACTTTGACTGTATATTTTGTACGAAAATGGCCACTATTCACTCTTATTTTTTTTCATATTTTACACTTAAAGGTCTTCATTTTACATAAATGTGAGCCTTTATGAAAACCTTTATTTCTATTTTGGTATGCTAGGAGGCCTGCTACAGACTATTAGTTAAAGTATCAAGGGAACAGACCAAAACACCAAGAATATATTGTATTTCTATTTGCTTAATATTTTTTTTATATTTCAATATAGGTACATACATGTACAAGTGACAGATACAGGATTGATTACAACGATAATTATTACTAAATGAATATTTCAACATAGTAATAAGTTAAATATTGTCCATGGTTTGTCAGGTATATTGTTATGGGGTTAGCTAAAACAATCACAGGTCCAAAGATTTCCGCTATCCAGTTTATCTGTGTCTAATCATAAACAAATCAGCTGTGGATTAACATGCTAATTTTAGACTTAGTATTGAAAAGACCAATTGATTGAACACATTTATTGAATAATCATGATGGGATTGTGAAGAAGGACGTTGGAACAGCGGGGGTCTTATGCATTGCTAAGCCCCCTCCCCCAAGTTGTCCAAAAATGCCGAATTTTCCTTATTTTTCACTGAAAATTCAGTTTTCAGACACAGGGGCTTCAGCTACCCCAATATAAATTACTTCCTACTGGCCTGTGAAGGATGGATAAAACACACATATTGTCACATGTACTAAGTGATTTGCATAATAAGAGATACACGCACAACCAAAGAGTTCGATTTATTTGACAGGTGTAATTATCAGAATTGCAATGATGGCAGTTAACCTTCTGTTTACAAAATATATTACATATATGCCATTTATGTACGAAACGTATTGAAACATGAATACATCTTTAAAGGCACCCATGTATGGTTGTCAGACGTACAACCATGTAAATATATTAAAGAAATATCGTATGGAATGGTCAACCTAGATGTACATGTAGCTAGACAATTTCTGCTCAAGGAAATTTCAAATGAAGTTCGTTTAGCCCTTCTAAATCATGTCTGTATATAATTAATTTACCCGATCCTTATATTTATAGTAACATTTATGAGAACCTTGATAGATAGTTAAAAACTTGGTTCCAGCACTAAATTTCCTTCCTTTTGGGTCTAGATAATACAATGCAACATACAGAAATGCAAACTGCCATTCCCCATGTTGATCTGATTCCTGAAAAGTCTAGCATGGGCCCCGTTAATGTCTTATAATGACTGTAAGATATTGAGAGGAGTATTCTCAGCTGAGTTTTAAGTTTTGCTTTATCAAATTGCACTTTTCTGTAAACTAGATGAATATATATATATATTTGTTTAAAGAGTCGTGGTTTTGACATTGTGATGTTGATATATGAGCGGTATCAGGCTCACATGCTGTTTTATTTAATTGTCATTTTCGCTCATAAAAATCTGATTAATTTTCAGGAATATGTACTACAAATCCATGCAAATATGATTTCAAAACAATAATTTCCTATAACATATATTCAAATTTATCATAGAATATTATTTATGTGTAAGACGTATTGTTACATCAAAGTTTGCACTTTTTGTATTTTTTGGAAAAATTTACCCCACCCCCTTTTAGCTATAGCTACAGGCGTAAGCTAAAGACTAATTCTGTGAACAAATATATATAAGTCAAGAATAGGTTTCTAGGCAATTTTTAAGCTTAATTTCAAAAACACAAACATACCTTTGGTATTTTCTAAACTTTTTTTTCATTTTCAGACAAAAAATATTTTTGTGATTTTTGGCCATTTTTCGCTATATTTATGTATATTAACAAAAATACACTGTAGAAAAGTTGCATATTATTTTTGTAAGTAAAAGTGCATATCATCAGCTTTATTTTGATACCAAATGATTGTTTTAGCTTTATAAATGAGTAAGTTATGAGGCATTTTAGGAGGCATGTGTGACAAATGCACCGAATGACCTTTGACCTGAATAAAATCCCTTTGCACCATTGGTTCGGACAAAGAGACAGGGCTAGAATTGACCGTGATATAAAATTGAATCATTCTATATATGTCTCCTGCTTGAAACAAAATGTCCTCCCTGATTTGATTTTTCAGATTTTCACTACCAGTCTAATTGTTAATACCAGCTTCTACAAGTAAATTTCCTGCAGCCGATTGTATAAAAGATAATATTAATTTTTGGTTAGTGCCTTACCAGCGGTTAAATCCGAACCAGTTTGGTTAACTTACCAAAATGGTTAACCGCTTGTATAATGCGATTTAACCAAGTGGTTAAGTTCTCTAAATCTGGTTAAGTTAACTAAATTATCTTACTTTATCACAAAATTATTCCTCAGGTAATATAATAATACACTATAATAAATCACTCAATTCGAAATTTCGGCAAAAAATTGCCTTTTTCAAGAGGTTGAAAAATCAAATCACACTACATAATAATTTTTCGCAACAGACGGAAATTATTATGTAGTGTCATTTAATTTTTCAACCTCTTGAAAAAGGGCAAGTTTTGCCGAAATATCGAATTTAGTGATTTATTATAGTTAATTAATTCAGATTGCGATTTTATCCAGTAAACAGAGGTGTAATTTCGGACAAACAACGGTATTTCGTATATGTGTTGTTATAAAATCTTGTAACTACGGCTTGATTCAAGCCGTAGTTATTATACGTTCAAAGTTAAACGAGAATCGATGCAAGTATTTTGGTTTATTTTGGGTATGAAAGCTGTATTGAAAATCTATTTATAGAAACAACTTACGAGGGTTGCCCTGAAAGTTCGTGGACACACAATTTATTTTGCTTTACAATACTTCCTTGGCGAAAAACCCAATATCACGTGCAAGCTTAACATCTATCAAATAATTTTACAGTACTTTTACGCTGAAAAGAAATAAAAATATGCATTTTTTTGCAATAGGATATTTAACAACCTTACATAGGGGTACCTGGAGCACGTCAAAATTTGAGCTTTTTGATTACCCATGCCTGTGTACATAATATGACTTAACGTATGAAATTGCCAAAAACGTAATAATAAATGTATAAAAACGTGACGTCACATTGCCACTAAATATTGTCTTGATTTCAATGTTGTCGCTTTAAAAATTGACATGTGATGATAATTTGAAGAAGTCTGATATGGGAGAAAATCTGTAAAAAATGATGACATCGGACGCTTAGGTGCAGCAGTGCGTTCGTGTAAAACAACAACACCGACGGTTTATCAAAACATAACGGTAACGCACAGTGTATTTCTAGCACAATTTGTTTGCCATTATGTTGACAGTTCGCGCTAACAAATGTACAAATACGCTCGGGGTACGCTGGAATTCATACGTTTCTAGTTCGTTCGAATAAATTAGTGTATACGTTTTTAACATGCTCGTGATACAATCTCGTTAAAACCGGTGTTACCTTATATTAACAACTGAAAGGGACCAGTATGTGGTCATCTTTATATTACATTTTCTTCATAAACGCTTCACAATTATTTCGAAAAACGATAAAAATCGTAAACTTGGCCACTAGGACATCACTTTTCAGTGCAGAAACATGTGTTTGCATGTGCATCCAATGGAAAATTATTAATACCCCCTCACACATAGCTTGCGACCTTACTGCGACCTGAAAAGTAGTAAAATAGCATTTTTCTTTGGAAAATCGTTTGGTTTTCTTTCTGAGTTCCAAATTTCTCTCGCCGACGGTCAGGGGCTCAGCAGTCTTGTGTTCTGTACGTTTTTTTCTATGTCCTCAATACGACCCTTCTACGTCCATAACGTTTTCACTGCGACTGTATTGCGTTCCTACGGCGACCCCACGGCGATCATCGGCGATCCAACTGTGGTACATCCTCTGCGTCCTTACGGCGACTCTAAGGCGACTATTGCGTTTGTCCGGCGACTGTTCTGCGACTGTAAGACAACCCTACTACGTCCTTGCTACGCCTATGAAAACAATACTTTTTTCCAGTAAATTTCATACTGAGTCTGGCCTTCAACGAGTGAATACGTATATTTAATTAGTTTTAAGTTAAATCATCCACGTAATTCCAAAGATGAGAGGCGGACGACACAAACGAGCTGGGGCCTCTAAGGTGCTACAAGTTGACCCAATCGCCGATTTAGATAAACTAAGATATCAATGAAGTTGGCCTATTTACCAAAAGGCAAAATTGTAAACTGATCCAAATTCAAAGGTTTTTGCAGACGTCATTTTCCGGTGAACGAATTATTAAATTTTTGTCTTTCTTGGCAGAAAACATAGTGTAAAATGAGCAATATCTTGTAATTTTATCGGCGACTCTACGGCGTCCTTAGTGCGAGTGTACGACGTCTATTGCGTTCTAATTACATCCTTACTACGATGCTTCTGCGACTATGGCGACTCCACTGAGATCCCACGGCGATCTAACCAGGACGCAGTAAGAACGCAGAGGTTCTGCGACTGTTTTTTGCATGTTCAAAATAGTCGCCAACGGTCTGTGACCTTGTGCGTCCTTGGGATCCTTACTACGACCTCGCTGCGTCCCTGCTGCGTCCATGGCGACTGTGGTGCGTCCTGTGTCGTAGCAAGGTCGCAGTAAGGACGCAGTAAGGTCGCGAGGTATGTGTAAGGGGGTATTAATTGGTACGTGTAAATATAACCGGATTTTGTTTTTTCAGTACCATAGAAGATGACCCTCAACTGGTGCCTGTCTGATGTTACTGTAAGTTAACACCGGATTTTAATCCGATTGTAAGATTGGTGTACGCTGGAAATACATTAGTATGGTATACCTGTCCCTAATACTGCGTTTTTGCTACTAAAATACATAGTACGGCAGGGAACCAGACTAGAAATACATAAGCATATAAAATTATGTTATTGGCTTGGCCACGATAACCCCTAACTTTTGGAACTTTCATTGTTATGCAGCAATATTTATGTACATGTAAAAATAACCCTAGAACAAATTAAACCACACGAAAGAAACTGTTAGACCTTACCATAGATGTATACGTTCTTTTACATATCTAAGGTGGCAAATGTCGACCAGAGATGGCTTTCAATAGCTAAGAGAATGACATTTTTGCATGTTATGCTGTTGCACCATACAAATGTTATTTTTGAAAAGTGTTCTATTGAAAATGGTTCATACAAAGTTTGAATACTCTGTGTCTTGTCCAAGCGAAAATCACTCATATGAAATTAAATCCTTACCACAAGTAATTTAAACAAGTATTTTTCATTTTATGCTCAATAATGTAATGTAAGCCTATGTGGCTGGATCTTTTTTAGTGTTTTTACCCCCTTCCTGGTATGAGCACCAGGAAACTTATGTGGTTTGTGTCAAAGATAGTTGAAGCTGCTTTTAATATTGAACAGTCATTACTTATTACATATAGCATAGGCAAATATTACAACAATCAATGTTTTTTTTCTTAATTTCATTAAAAAATCACTCTTTTTTGTGTCCGTAGCCCCTTATTGCACAACTCTGTAGAGAAAAATTGGATCATTATATCTGAATGATAGATCTTTCATATTTTGCAGTGACTTTATTGGACAGTTTGTGGGTAGTTTTTTCTACATAATGTAAAGACAACAAGTCCCTGTGGAGAGTAGAATGAAGCCCGTGGGCCTAAAGTGTTCGTAGCCCCAATAATTTGGGATATTTCTAGCTGAAAGAGTCACAAATTACGTATAGATTATGGCCAATCAGCTTAATTATAGCAAGATTTTGCCATTTAACAGATTTTTAGTATCTTTAAAAAAATCTTGTACATTTTAATCTCAATAGTTGAGAATAATTCTCTTAAAATCAATAAAAATCACCCAAATAAGTCCTTTATAAAGTCTTCACAATGTCTATTTAATCTCTTTAAAGAAGGTCGGGGTGTTTTTGAACTAAAACAAGCAAAACAATAAAAATGGTATATAACATTTTCACATATAACCATATAATCAAGATGGACTACGGACACTACACTGGTTGTCCAGCGTCCCTAAAATTCCTTAAAAAACTTATTTTTTGGACTTGGCTAAAATTCCTAAAAAAATATGAAAACATGGGAAGTTCCTAAAAAGCCCTTATTTTTCTTTGCATTTCCTGATTTTTTACCTCACCTGAGCACGAAATGCTCAAAGATGAGCTTTTGTGATGGCTCACCTTCAGACTGGTTTGGTTTATTGGGGTTTTACGCCGTTTTAAACTACTTTGGTCATATCACGCGGGCTGGAGCACTAAACCATGGATTACTGGTATTTCTCTCACCAGTACTACTACAAAACCCTAACCGAGCCTCCAGCTGCTCCCCCACATAGGTTCACGATATCAAACTATTGATGGGTGACATTTTGTCAGAAAGGGTATTTACCGCGGCCGGGTATCGAACCTGGGACCTCTCAAATATCTTCAGTCTGGATTATCTGGCTGTATGCCAGAATAGTAAGGCGGATATATCAGTAATATGAGGTCCATCATATTTTTTTTTTCAGGAAAGCACCAGTGTCAGTTATAAATTGAAAGATAGTAAAAAACAGTAATTAGTGGCGGCCATCTTTGAAATCTGAGACGGCCATCCCAAATGCATATTTAAGTGACTGTATTGGATCCGTTGGTACTTTTTTGTAAAGACGTAAAAGGTAAGTCAATATCTGCACTTATAAGGGAGATATTGCCTATAACAGGTTAAACTAGGCGGACATATTGAAATTCAATTTGGCGGCCATGTAGGGGCAAAAATTTTGGGCTCTGCCTACCACATCATTTGTTTAGGTCTAGACTACATGTGTGCCAAATTTGGTGCTTTCCTGAAAAAATTAATGATCATATGCCATATCCGCCTAACTAGAATGTCTGTTCACAATGATAATTATTGACTTAAAAATCTCCCAAGCTGTTTGCCCTAGAGCTTCGAAATATTGTTTATTAGTGTGTTTTAAGTTGCAGTTACACGGTTTTTGTTGAAAAAAGTAATTTGTGGAATTTTCTTAAACTGTTTTGGTCCTCCACCAAAATGCTTCAAATTATGTTTATGCAATTAAAATTAGCCATTTGTTTTGGAATATCAGGTTTCAAATGAAGAAAAAATGACTTTTCTCTTAAACTATTTGGCCCTGAGACCTTTGAATTTTTGTATGTGGCATATCATCTCAGGGATTTCTTTCCAAATATTTCATATGGTTACTATGGGCTGAAAATAAGCCACAGACAATATTTGAGGATATCATTTGAAGACCTATGGCTTCTTATTTTCGTGTGTAGCATCTTCAAATTATCAATACAGTACGATACGATTATCGCTATTCATTTACAGTTAGGACTTCCAGGTATGCTGTAGGTTAATATACATGTATTTCACAAGACAAACAGGGAAATATTTGACAAACTTCTCCCAAACTGTTAGACCTAGAGCTTTGAAATATTTTGTGGACTATCATATATAAAATTATATCCGAATACTTCAAATATCAATATATGTTTGAAAATAAACCCTGTGTTTTTTGTTCCTTGGTTTTACATAGAGGTACAGCACTGTGTTGTAAGCTGTCCGTTAGGTCATTCAAAGATGGCGACAACGATACAGCATGAGAGGTAGGTGTCATAGTTTTTCATCGATAAATTTCTGACACGGTCGTATCTTGCCTTGATACTGATATCATTATACAGGGGAAATGTATACCTATCAACGGTTCTACATGTATAAACCAAAGTACCAGTGTTGTCCTACCGTACTCAGTCGTTGTGCAAAGACAGCCCAACACGGAAAACGTTTTTCGAAGCGAGGAAGTTGCCCTTTTAAGGATGATTAAATAGTAATCAGCGAACCCAGGAATAAACTTTTGCTCTGACTTGGATGTTTTAACGTGCTCTTTTCTGTGGTTACCGTTATTTTACACAAAAATGTCCAGAATGACCACAAACACCGTGTTTACTAAATGGCCAAACAATGGTGTAGTCACAGTGAAAATACGAGGGACGGTCGGAAAGTAGTTGGACTTTTCGTGCTGCTGTCTCTCCATTTGCAACTGTATAAACACATTATATATTGGTGGAATCATCATCCATTTGCCAATAATGTGGTCAGTTTATTTTCAAAGATAGTTCTATACATACGATATTCTGTCCACTTGTATGTGATAGGTGTTTTATGTATCACAGGCTATTTGTTAGAGGAACAACAAGGGTATCCAAAACAAAAGAACATTCTAGTCATTTTAATCGCGAAGAAAGTAAGTTTTTGAACTACATTATCACTGAAGACTAAATAAGGGTTCATAATTCCGAACTTGGGATAAAAAATCAGTCAAAACAGTCTTGGAAACGAGCTGGTTCCCCAACCCTGAAAAGATTTAGCTGTTACCTTCGGTTGGTAGTCATGTTGGTTGCTTTTGGGGATTCACGAGGATTGATAGTTACTCATTTCATGTCAAATGGTAAAAACTGTCATTGCCAAGTACAATTCTGAAGCAATTCAGAGAAATCTAAGAATAAATACCGAAGTAAACGCGTCCCAGCTTAGCAAAGAAAATGTTTTCTTCTTAACGATTACGCACGCTCCCATACCACCGCATCTACAGTGGAGATTATCATCTATTGCACATGGCAATCGTTGTTTTACTCTTCTTATAGCCCAGACCTTGCCTCATGTGACCTTTTTTGTGTATAAAACTGAAGAAAATGCTTGCTGGGAAGAAATTTGAGACCAGGACGCCTTTGATACCGGCTGTTGCACTGTACCTAATACAGTGGGTCTACGTCATGGTTAATAGTGGAAATAATAAAGCTCCTACGAAGATGGCTGAAATGCATATACATAGATGGACAATTCGTTCAAACAGTGTAGAAAGAATTTTGTTAAAAAGTTGAATGGTTTTAGAGAACTAGTCAAAAGTCCAACTACTTTCCGACCGTCCCTCGTATGCAGACACTACGGTGCAGTTTCTGTGTTTTATGTACGGTGTAGTTATATTTTCATAGAAAATTGTGAACGGTGTAGACGTAATGTAATTGTGAACGGTGTATACTTGAAGTTATACAGAACTGATTATTTCTGGAATGATAATATTGTAATGTTTAATGATAATGTTTTCATGCCTGGGAATCACGTTTTACAATTACTACCGAAATTCTTCAACAATTACGTTAATATGTAACTGACTTGTAAATGCTCGGCAGCAAAGAAGGCGACAATATGTCTACAAAATATACTTTAATCAGAATAGAGAAAGAATCTAGTTTCTTCGCTATTTGTCAAAGCGATTCCGTTAGGGTCAAAAAGTAGAAAATACGAAGAATCTGCCGGCGTCTGTTTTATTTTGTCTTTAATTTTCAGTTCCATGCTGTTCGCTTGTTACTACTGTCATTTCAAATGAAGTATCGAAAAGGTCGTGAAGCATTCGGAAAAGGACCATTCCAGCCAGATAGTAAAAGTTTGCAGGAGGGAGATCAATGATCAGACAGGCCAAAAAGGTTTGAAAAATCTGCACTTTATAATAATTCCGGATATTATCAAGAAGTCAGACTAGGACATCATCCCCATTTGCAAGCATACACAAGATAGACCTCATCAACGTAGAAATCAGGATTTGGAATTAACAAGTTTTCTATCGATGATATCCCCGATTTTGTTTGCATGAGTCCTGTACCTAAAAAATACGAAGTTCAACACCCCATAATTTCGTTTAAAAAGCTCCGACCTTAATTCCTGATATTTCCAATTGGACGGGCTGAAAACTTCTAGAATGATGTATTGGAAACTTTAGAACATTCTTAATTTTCTGGGATATTCTATATTATATAAAGGGAATAGTCTAGAAAAAGTAAACACATTGGCGAATAGGATATTGACCTTTTCATTGCAAATGGTTACATTTTATGAGTGGACCCAAAAAATCTTGGTCAGAAAATTGTCAGTCCTTAAGAAGAGGTTAATTACGTCTGAAAATGCCAAAATAAATTTTGCAGTTCCGTAATTCTATTTTCAAGACTTGATTACTTTAAGTCGAACAAGACGAAAAAAGGCCCAAATGTTTATGAAACAAATTTATAATTTATGTATTGTTATTTATAATTTATGTTTTGTTGATGAAATCCTTTATTTTGGGTAAAATCGGACTTTTCAATGAGGGGTCAAGTTGAAAACAAAATACATGTCGATCAATAATTATCATACTCCACAAGTTGAAATCATTTCATTAATTTCAAGAATTGATTGTAATAACCAATTAAAACTGTTACTTAGAAAAAGTCAAAGCCAGAGCCGAAATTCCGAATCTACAAATCAAATGAACGGATGCACAAGAAACTGGCCATTGCATCCACATCTTAGGGTAAGTCAGTAAACATTGTTCTAAAATGACGTTTACTGCATGTCGTGTTTAATATTTTGTTATGGCATTCTTGTGATTATCATAATTATCCGTCAGATGTTAATTCAATAACAAAAAACAAAAAGTGTCTTCCGAAAATTAAATTAAACATACATTGAACTCTTTTAGGCTTAGGCAAATGAAATTGTGAACTTTTGTTTTCGTTTACTTTGAGGATGGCGGCGTTTTCATCAAGGGAGAGAACTGGGTTTTCTAAGACCAGAGTATTTGAGGGAGATAAATCAGAGCCGCATATGATCAGCTAGCTGTTAAAGCTGGTTCGCCCTAAACAACAAGTCTACACCGTTCACAATTTGTTATGCAAATAATAACTACATCGTACAGATAACACAGAAACTGCACCTTTGTGTCTGCATATTTTCACTGTGACTACACCGATGTTTGGCCATTTAGTTATCACAGCGTTTGTGGTAATTCTGGACATTTTTGTGTACAATAACGGTAACAATAGAAAAGAGCATGTTAAAAACATCCAAGTTGGAACAATAGTTTGTTCCCTAGTTCGCTGTTTACTATGTAATCATCCTTAAAAGGCCAACTTTCTCGCTTCGCATAAAGTTTTCCGTGTTGGGCTATCTTTGCACTACGACCAAAGGCGATAGGACAACACTGGTACTTGGCTATATAACACCGTGATTAGGTATACATTTCTCCTGTACGATGATATCAGTATCAAGACAAGATACAGCCATTTAAGGAAATTATCGACGAAAAACTAAGTCACCCACCTTTTACGATTTTCCACGGACGCCATCTTTGATTGACCACTCAAAACTTCCGTACAAACTATACAAATCTAACGGACAATTTACAACACAGTGTACAGAGGTCCCTGACATTTTTCCCTGGTTGTAGTTACAAAACAATCAAATTCAATACATATTTTTCCTGAAACAAAATACCAGATAAATTGGAGCACCTAACCATGGATTCCTCACACCAGTACTATCGCAGCGTCCTCATATCTACACATGTGCACACAAAGAAGAAATTGGGAACGTGTCGTCGGCAAAAGGACATTGGGTTACAATACACAATTCAAATCTTCATATCATCATAAACGAACATTTGAGAATAGCAATGTCCCTATCTGTACACATACACACCCGATCATCCATACAGATCGCTATCACTCGATCTTATACTAATAATAATCATTGCTGTCGTGATTATTGATCAGTATGTAAATATGTCATGATACTGTCGAGTATCAGTGATACAGATGCTGGAGAAAAAAATACAACTCGTAAGAGCAACTACTAGTATTTTTCTAAATAGGTGGATATCCCTAGCGTCTCATCTGATGCTGTTCAGATGATAACCCGATTTGTCGTCGAGTCGAACCCGAGTTGCTAAATGAACTCACTCCCCGATAATAAATTTTAAAGCCCTGTTTCCAAAATACGTCGCGTGGAAACCCCGTTTTTTTTTTTAAATATGATAAAGACTTAAACAACAATGATCAAAGAAAAAGAATTTGTCATACATAATACGTGCATTAGATTGAGTAATCATCCTAAAATGTCTGCTTTCAGTAAACACATAAAGAAAAACAAACGTTTTAACAAACGTTATACAGAAGAAATGGAGTTCCAAATTTCAAACGGAAAACAGGTTCACCGTTGCGAAGCGGATCCTCTTCCGTTTAATTAGTTTAAGAAGATCAAGTTTCCTTTTTTGGTAAGATTAACACCATCACTCATATACACATTATCATCTACAAGTTTTAACATAGGGTGTTTAATGTAAACACCTTCCATTTTTAAAGCCAATCTTCCTGCAAAACTATTTAAACGTTTTCTGCAGCGGTCCATGGCCTAAAGATCGGGAGAATAGCACCAATTCGCCCGAGGCAAAACTTCAGACCACAATATGTGAACTGAAGGATACTGTTCTCTTAGCAGCTTAAAAGTCAACCTTATAATATTTCTGAGTGACTCAAGAGGAGTTAATCCCAAATCATTGCCTCCACAGTGTATAACCACTACATATGGCGTATCACCCACCAAAAACAGTGTTCTTATTTTTTTGCGTATGTTGAATAGAGTTAACCCACCATATCCTTGCCACCAAAGATTCGCTGGCAACTTCAAATTTACACCGAACCCACTTCGAGCATGTTACAACCTCGCTTTACCTGTGAGGATCCAAAGATCCAAATAATGGGTAAACCTAAAATGTACTCTGTAGCCAATATTAATATAGCCACAGTTGAAGAGCTTGACTTACCTTGAAAACAACCTACTTCTTGTGGCCTTGCCTTCGGAAAGCAATGGCAAAGGCTATCTTTTAGCTGAAAATGCTGCTAGACTAAGAGAAGTTACACCAAATAGGTATGTCAAATAGCAATTATTATAGTGTATGCATGTATCGCTTTCTAAAGATCTTACCCTTTATACAATATCACGAAAGTCAAATCACTACAAGAAAATGGTTTAATCGAAAAAAGATCGTAAAGTTGGTAAAGACGTGGCTTGAATTGAATCGGGCAACGTATCTTATAGCGTTTGGTAGAGAACACATAGAAAACAGAAAAAGATACGACAGTTTTCCTGTATGGTCACAAACTCTATTTTGAATTTTGACCAACTGGCAATTGAGTCTGAGAAGGGTTCTTTGGTAATGAAAACCCATTACGCCTGTCGAAAAAGTGGTTTTAAGAATTGGTCGTCATGTCAAGAGTAAGATAGGTTTCTACTTCTAAAATATTCTTAAAGTCTTTATAGTAATTTGCTTTTAGACATTCGAGTATATTCCGTTTTTAATGTATATATATCAATTAATTTTTGTTTAAATGATTTGAAGAGATAAAAAATCATCACAAATTTCGCCTGCAATCCATGCATATCCAAATCCGTTTTCAAATAGCAAAGTTTTAATTTTAGTTGCCCAAGTATTTCGTCCGGCTTGATCAAGATTCCGCAGCATTTTGCAGCATTGCTTTGGGTATTTATTGTCAGGCATAGTAGTTATTTTGACCCAATATTTGATACATTCAGTTATATAGTGGACAGCAAGTGGGTTACGTCCGCATTCACCGAAAACAAAATCATTAGTTGTATTTTTACTCAAGTTACAAATTCGTTTACAAAATTGTACATGTGTTTTTTCGATAATGTCATAATGCTGATATACCCAAAAAGGTGTACCGAAATAAAGAATAGGTTTGACCATTTGGTCGAAGGGACGGAGGTGTTGCAGTGGTAACGCGCTGGACTTCAAACATAAGAGTCGCTGGTTCGATTTCCCGCTTCTTCAGTCTTTCGGATGAGACTTTAAACCGAGGTCCCGTCTCCATATGACCTTAGCTGTTCAGTTGGGATGTAAAACTCCATACAATCCATTTCATCGAATAATTGGAAAGCTTCTTGCCGTTTGAAGCAGCCAAACTTTTTTTTTGATATTTATATTTTGTAAAACACACTTTAAGGCTCGATCTGACTGATTTTCAAGTGTTTTAGACCATCGTAATCTTGAACTTAAATATGTTCCTAAGTATTTCTAATATGGGACGACTTCAATTTCAGTTCCTTTAAATGACCACTTTTCTTATTTGCGTAAATATCTCACCGTTTCTTAATACTATAATTTAGACATGTCTGTATTTATTTTCATTCCGGTAGAGTCACAAAACTTTTCGATCGTATCATGTTGTTTTTGGAGTAGTTTTACGATATCTGAATATGTAGAAACGTCGTCTGCAAATAAAAGAGAAGAAAGCTCATCCACATCATTACTAATATAAATTCCATGGTAACATTCAGACTTGAAAAGATCAACTAAATTATTGATAAAAAGAGAAAAAAATATTGGTGAACTCAAACAGCCTTGTCGAGTACCGATCTCGCATTGAAAAAAAAAATCTGTGGTGTAAGGGTTATTTTCAACTGTAAACTTAATTAAAGAGTTAAGTTGTTACATGGATATAAAAGTACACAGCAATTTTCCATCGATACCTTTTCTGCGTAGTGATTCCCACAATTTTTCAGGATTAATGCTATCAAATGCTTTTTTAAAGTCAATAAATAAACTGTAAAATCTTCCTTTTTTCTTTGAGAGGTATTTCTTAACTAAAACATGGAGAGTAAATGTGTTATCTATAATACTGTATTTTTGCCTAAAACCGGCTTGTTTTTCATGAATGATATTGTTGTCTTCTGTCCATTTCGTTAATCTATCAGTGAGAATTCCCATGAACATTTTACTTAAACTATTTATCAGTGAAATACCACGATAATTTTCTGGATTACTTATTTGTCCACCCTTATGTAATGGAGTGATTGAAGGGGGACCTGTTAGGCTGTCGCAAATGCAAATGGCAAAATATTACAAACCGGATATAACGTATGAAGTTACCAACCTGAAGGGGTAGATCATTTATATCCATTGTTAGCACTCATCGAGCTTTATTAAGTATCAATATCCAAGTCAATGAATGACGTGCGGATCTACATTTTATTGTCATTGTTTTTGTTTTGTAACGGTTACACATGCCCAACCTTCAAAAAGCAATTACGTCAAAGGTAAGTCATCTGTGCTCAGCGAGATTCAACACACCGTACAACCGGCTGCGTCGAAAGTCAGCGAAGACAGATATGTCATCTGATGTCAGGTGCTTGGTAGGTCAAATGAATTTACTTTTATAAATAAACGAAAGGATCTTTGGTATTCTATAGCTGATAAATACGCGTATAAATGTTCAGTGCTACTACAAAATACATCTTTCAATACATCCCTGACAGATAAGGCCACAGTCATCGACACAGCCGGTGTCTTAATACCGCTGGGGTGTGTCTCGTTGACATTGTCTCATTTTGAAGTAAAAGTAGAATCTGTAAACACGCTTGTATTTAGGATTGATCTACAACAAAGGAAAGATAGTTATTCGCCGTGATTGAGGTTTTTATGTATTGCAAATTGTTTTTCCATGTACAATTATGAGTTCCCGACAAGTTCGGAAGCATAAAAACCTAGCATGGGCCCCTTTAAACTCCATGACATAGGAATGGTTCCGCTATGAAATATGATATTAAATATATGTGTCAGAAATGGAGTGGTTTTGAGCATTTCGGTACTGCTTCCATCTGGTCCCGACGACTTATTACATTTTTGATACTGCGATGTATTTCATCTTCGGTAATTGGTAAATTCAAAAGGGTGCAGTCATTATTCATAATTATATGTGACAGTAAATCATCGTTAGGTAAGGGGTTTTCTAGTTTAAATAGTTGTGAGAAATACTCGACCCATTGGTTAGAGTTTATAGAACAAACTTGCTTTACTGGCTTATCTTTAATTATTTTCCAAAATAAATTACGAGGTTGATGTCGAACTGAGAATATTTTATCCCTATTGGCCTTTTCGTGCGATTTTCGTGTTTGTTTACATTTAGATTTAAATTTATTTCTTGCAATCTTGTATGCAGAAAAATCAGCTTCTTCATTTGTTCTTCTAAATATTCATAGAGCTACTGTCTTTTCTTTCTTATATTGCTTACATTTTTCGTCCCACCAGGGGTTTTGATTTATTTTGAGGTTGTCGCTCAGATCGCTGTTTAACTTTCATCATTTGCCCCGATTGTGTATATATTTGGCATATGGAATGTATTAAATTGTTAATATCACTAATTGGGAAACGTAACGAGTTATAGAATTCCTGGAATAATTGTTTGAAATCTGTAATATATTTGTGTTTAAGGTTTTCATTCCACTTATAGAAATTATAATGGTTGAATTTTCTTTTGGATGTGCATACATTTGATTAAAGTTTGTAGCATTTTCAAAATCTAAATTGCATACTATGGGATAATGATCAGAGAATTCTTTCATTATCTACATGAAATGAAGACAGTAGTCGACTATACCTTTGCCATCATTAGCTGTACAAGTACATTCTCCCTTAATATCATCTTTGGATCGACCATTAGCAATGTGAATATCAAATAATTTACAAAGTTCGATAAGAGAAAATCCGTACTTATTGATAACAGTATCTTTAGAATTTCGTTTCAAGTTAGACGAATCGTTTGGAAAAGCATGATTAATCTTAATATGAAATACTGTAAAATCAGATATTTTCGCTGGGCCAAAAGTCTACGAATTTTTAAATTTGAAGTGGTTCGCGAGGGTAAAAGTTTGCGAAAAACAAAACCTGTGAACCATGTGGTTTAATTTTCACGAAAATAAAATCATCAACTATCATCAACTATCGGTTTTGTGTTTTATTTTTACAGCCAGTCTTCATATTAATAACAAGATACGTAAAAAATACCAGATGCCCCTACTTGTTTAAAAAGGTCTCACGTAATCCGTAATCATTTAACCCTTTAATCATGTACGTGAATACATTTTCATACCAAACACTGTTAATCTTCTGTAGAATAATAAAATCATAATACCACGATAATTCAGATCGAATACATTCAGCAGTCCATATTTGTTCAATAGATCTTGTTTAAAGTATGGAAACTGCATAACATAACTGTTAATTGCTGACAAACAATGCCTGTCAAAATCGTGTGTCGCTCTATTGACCACATTTCACACCTTTTGTTACAGGTGTAACGAAACAGCCCTGGTGATATTTGATGTATTCAAGGACCATCACAGCGAAGGTTTATTGGAAATTTTAAAGAATGCGAACATTAAAGTCGTTTGTCTAGTTTGATTGCATTATTTACTCGATTTACATTGTACGATAAAACCAAAACAATTCAGAAAATCAAAGTAATGGCGGACTGACGGTGCGTTCTTGTAGGATCATTGCATTTGCTCCCAGGCAATATGTTCACTTGGCTAAATGTTTACGAATTAATCATTCCATTTGCTCACAGGCAATATGTTCACGTGGCTAAATGTTTACGAATTTATTGGATTCGCGAACATAGCGAAGATTAATCCCTAGCGAACATTTCTGATTTTACAGTAGGCAAAGCCTAAATACAGGCGAAAAGCAGACCACATAAAGTAAACATTTGCTAGCTCGACACTTAACATTGAAATACGAATATGTGCAATGTTTAAATTATTGGATTAGTTTATCGATAATTAATTAAAAAGAATCGACTTGTCAATTATTCCATTTAATATCACTGCGTATTAAAAACTACACAGCTTTGACGGTCTGGAATCGCTCAACAGGCCTGAATTATTTGTCTTGTTGAATGCAATTTCAGATGTTAAGGCTGCGCAAACGAGGAAATGAGTGATTTCACAACTATGATTTAAAATGCCCCGATTTAATGGGACCCATGCTAAATAACCCAAACGTCAATAGTAAACATTTCCTAGAAAATCTGTGGAGCTGTTTAAAAAACAAACAAAGACACAATTTGCAATTTGATCAAGATCAAGGGCACATGACTCTGGATGTTATAATCCTATCAAGCTTAGGATCAATTTTAATCAAGATTTTCACGTCTATAATATTTCATTGAAGTTTTGTCCTGAGATTAATCATTATTTGTGAATGTAAATAAGACACATAATTCACAATATTCTCTCCAAATTTTGTCTTGATTTGTCAATAGTAACTAGAGTGGAAACAAGTCAAAACGGCATTCTTTTACATTCGGGGTCAGATAACCCCTGACCCTCTTCATCATTCAGAATTATTTCAAGGAATCTGAGAGAGGCTCACCTAAGGATAATTCCTTTGAAGTTTAGTTGATATGCACCAAGTAATTTTGAACAGATCTTTAAAGAAAAAACGTTTACGCACAGACAAACGGACACACGACAAACACAGCGCCATGACAATAGCTCTCTGGCCTTACGGTCAGTGGAGCTTAAACTCTTTAAAATTTCTCCATGAGTAAATATCAGACTGTTTCTAATCCAAAAATGTTGAAGACGACAATTTCAAATGGATGATTTTTATATTTGGGGAAATGAAGAAAATTCTTGTTTCAAGCATTTAATTCATTTCCAACATGTATTTCCAAGCCTATTTATTTTGCGGGTCATTGAAAGCGTCACCATGCGCAAAAAAGAACATGCAACCTCAAACTCGCTGTTTGTCGATTGTATGAAGGCGTGTGCACATCATCTAATTCTCTTTTAGCGAGATAATTAAACGACACAACACCAATGATTACAGAACTAGAAAGACATGAAGAATTTCTTTTGATATTTAATCCAAGTTTTGACTTGGTTTTTCAATATTTGTGGTTCTTACAGCAAAATCAAAGTAAAAAGCAGCACACATGTGGTTAAAGCAAAAAGAAAGTAAATGAATGACTAATATAATGGGGATGTTAGAGCAATAAAAGAATTGAAAACTGTGATTTTGCCAAATTCAATGACACAAAATTCAGTATGTAAGTTTATAATAAACCCGAAAATTAATCTCATGCAAGATCGTATCGTCGGTGGGGAGTCAAAACCTCGTAACTCCAGCTTATTCAAGCTGTGGTTACAAGGTTTTGACTCCCCACCAACGATATAATGATCATCATTCTGTTTAAATTATGTCTATATTAGTCACTACTCGTAGCTGCAAGAGCGAAAAAAGTGTCGAAAACTGAAATTTTGTCAATTTCAAGGGCATATAACTTAGATTGTAACAATGTGTTCATGCTGAAAATTTACACATGAGCAAGATCTTGTTGTCATCAAGATTCTTTCCAAGTATCATCCTAATTTGTTAACATTTTGTGGTTGTTAGACTTCAGGCCCGTAGGAAGCAATTTCATATTGGGGGGGGGGGGGGGCTAAAGCCCTTATCCTGAATATTGGGGGGGCTAATTTGGATTTTCCCAAAATTTTCAGTGTAAAATTAAGAAAATTCGGCATTTTTTGCCAACATTGGGGGGGCTTAGCCCCCCCCCCCCCTAGCCCCCCCTGTTCCTACGGGCCTGAGTTAGAGGGTAAACAAAGTCAAAAATGGCAATTTTGTCAAATTCAAGGGCACATAACTCTTTATGTAAGATTTCGATCAAGCTGAAAATTACACACAGGCAGGATATAATGCTTATATAGATTCTGTCTAAGTTTTGTCTTGATTGGTCAATATTTGTAAATCTTAGAGTAAAAACAAAGTCAAAAACAGTTATTTTTGATATTCAAGGGCAGATAACTCAGGTCATTCTGGTTCAATCCAATTTAATTCTTTGAAGGAATCTGAGAGAGGGTTACCCAGGGATCATTCTTGTGAAGTTTGGTTGAAATCCATCTGGTAGTTCTTGAGAAGAAGATTTTTGAAGAAAAAAGTTTACAGACACACGCACGACGGACACACCGCCATGACAATAGCCCACTGGCCTGACAACCCAGTGGAGCTAAAAACTTCAAAAATTCTATTAAAACGTGATCAATTTGAAAATCGTTTGGAGCAAAGAAGACGAAAAATCGACTTGATATAGCGGATCTTATAAACATCATGTGATAAAAAAGTATTGACGAGCAAACACAATTTTGTTTGCTCGTCTTCATTTTTTTGAAACGGTTACTGTTTAAAAGATACACAATGCGCAACAAAACCTTGCTATCATATATACATTCTCTGCTTCAAACCAAATTCAAATCGGTCGAGCACTAACATATTTATTGGTTATTTTCTGCAACTGTTAAATTTTGCTGTTTCGCGCAATTACCCGTAGAATTCGCATGATTACCCTTAGTATTTACGCGATTACCCGCAGTGGTTGGCAAACGCAAGGTTTGTGTACAGGGTACAAGACGTAGCTTGTATTTAGATTGCAAGCTGCCCTGGGAACATTTATGTTCATATCTATAGATTGCAGATTTTCAGCATTTTCCTCTTGGTTTTTCATGTATGTATTCCTTGTCCTTCACTGAAGGAGTGATAGCAATCTTGTTTGGAAAAAGCCGTGAACGATGATTAGTATAAGGAGGACTAGTTTTTTTCATTACCAACATTTGGACATTTTTCCAAATTTGAACATACGACAATGAAACAGTGAAAAACAATCAGAAAAAAAATATTTTATATAATCTAATGCAATTTCATAAAAAAGACTTTCTACACTGAATCTTCTATCACTGATACCTTGTGCTGAAAAATAACTGTATTATTAGCGTATACAACCCATCATTAGCACCAATGAGCCAGAGGCGAAATTTGAAAAGTACCAGTAAATCCTAAATTTTGTTATATTTCCATTCCAAATACAAACATAAGCATTTCGAACGGTTTAGAATTTTGAATTAATGCATAGTTGTGGAAATATTTGACAAAAATGTTATAAATTACCTCCCTTGCATATGAATATAGAGTTAAAAAGATATATGTAAATTGTTTTCTTCTATAAGCATAATCTTGAAATTAGGCACGGTGAATTAAGTTATTTGAAGTGTTTTTACATGTGTGTGTAATTTGATATATGTTTCACGGCTAGAAAGTGGTGTTTTTAATGATGGGTCATACACCTTAAGTTTTTAACGCTAACCCCATTAAAAATTTAGCATTATACTTAACCCATTTCAAAGCAACACAATTTTAGGGTAGTCCAAATTGAAATATCATGCTTACGACAGTTTCAAGTGAATGAAATTTTTATTTTTTTATCTTTTTGGATGGAAAACATTGTTGGAAATGAAGAAGTTGCTTCTCAAAAGCAAATTTCTTCATTTTCCATGATGTTTCTATGGCAATTATTTTTTGGAAAGTCAAAAGTCATTGTGTGATAATGGGTTAACACCAAGTACAATGGATAGAGTATCAGACAGTAGACAAGATTTTTTAATAGAGACAAAAGAGGTATTAGTGTCACGAGAAAACTCAAGTCTGCTTGTGCTAATGTTCCAGTTCATTAACAAAACCGTGTGGTAAAAACTTTACCTTCTCAAAAAACAGTAACTTGTTTTAATTATTAGAACAAAAGGCTTTCCAGAGCATAAAGCAAAAAGAAGAAAATGCTGATGAAAAGCAGTTCTTCCTTTCTCTTAAGGCTTTGTGTGCAAAATTTTATCAATATTCTTATTATCGTGTATATGTAAAAGGATTTACAGTAAGCCAGAAATTGTATTGTATCCATCCGGTGCACGGCATGGCGTTATGTCGTTCTAGCGATAAAGAAAATGACTTTGCCGCAAAGACTTGTGCTCCTTTCTTTCCTCAGAGAGCAGTTTAGCGTGCACACAATCTTTTTATTTTCAAATGTTCCGCGAGGATCAATGTGTGAGATATCAAGGCTGTATGTGTAAAAGGACATGATATATAGGCAAGGTTAAGGATTAAGTGTAAAAATCAACAAGGGGCAGTAACTCCAAAATGTGATCGGCAGAGTTATGGTTCTTGTGCACTACACCTCTCCATAATGAGATCTATCAACCTGTGAAGTTTCATGATTCTACCTTGCATACTTTTTGAGTTGTGCTCCGGACAAGAATCAAGTTTGAAAATCAACAAAGGGCAATAACTCCAAGAATTTGATCGGTAGAGTTACGGTCCTTATGCACTGCACCTTTCCATAATGAGATTTAACTACCTGTAAAGTTTCATGATTCTACCTGATACACTTTTTGAGTTGTGCTCCGGACAAGAATCGAGTTTGAAAATCAACAAAGGCCAATAACTCCAAGAAATTGATCGGCAGAGTTACGGTTCTTGTGCACTGCACCTCTCCATTATGAGATATATCCACCTATGAAGTTTCATAATTATACCTTTAATTCTTTTCGAGTTATGCCCCGCAAACGGTTTGGTCTACGGACCGACCTACCGACCGACCGACCTACCGACATTTGCAAAACAATATACCCCCATTTTCTTCGAAAGGGGGCATAAAAATCATTAACTTGGGATGAAAATTTACAAATCAAAATAGTATTATATATTGTGTATGTTCACAAAATATTGTACAAAAGGAAGACCTTAACATTGTGTTTTTAAAAGTACCATAGTCCATCCCTAAAGAAATTCATGCGCTGTCGCAATTATTAGGGTGATGTCGACAGTTGTAAATATTCAGCATTTGAGCTTTCAAACGTCGAACTTTAAGATGTCTCCAAAACATGTCCGATATGTAACACTGTTAACAATGTCCCACAAATTCTGACTTCTTGTGAATCTCATTACTAGTGGAGGTGTACTACCTGGAAGTACAATAGTGTCAATTTACATTTGAGATTACACCGGTACTTAGAGAAACAAGTCTACAAATGAGACCACAAGAGCTGTAGAGGCCGCGGATTGAGGAATGAGGATACCTTAAACAGGTTGGTGAAATTTCCCGATCGGGCAATATTGCCCGATCGGGCAATAGCGAAATTGAGAGAAAAGAACAAAAAGCCAAATTATGGTGAAATGTTTTGGTGTCGAGTAACCAAAGTTTTTGGGCATATTGGTTAGACCTTCCGTCACACATTCCAAAAGAAATTTCCTGTCAAAGTGGTCTATCTTCATGCGCCCAGACTCTTTACGGTTACATTGGAATGAATAAGAAATTAACTAAACGAACAAAACCTTAAATTTCCTAGTATTTATCACCGTAAACTTTTTTCACCAACCAGGGTCCGCCATTTTGATCATAAAAGATTTTCTGGACCGGTAAAGAACTCCAATGTATGACAGGTTCTTGTCTATCGGAGAGGTGACAATAAAAGCACAGTGTACACCCAAAAGTTATGTTGCATATTTTATGTGGGTAATACAAACTAAATACTGTAATATCCCGTGCTTACTGTCAAAACAACATGATTGCTTTTTGCATTTAAGAACACGGTAAATTAAAAACGAAATAAGTTTATTTGGGATCAAAACAAACATTTTTTTAAGTTTTCAGGTTCATCCATTACTCCAAGCAAACATACGAACATAAATTTTGATATACACTGTAATTCTATCTTCACCTCCCTAGTCTGGGCGCATGAAGATAGACAACTTTGATGGCAAATTTCTTTGGGAATGTGTGACGGAAGGTCCAACCAATATGCCCAAAACACTTGAAGAAGTATTCAAATGCCTATACATAAGAATTATAGGAATGCTAGTCTGAAACTATGGTGGGTAACTGTCGGAACATTGACGAATATAAGCTGCCTAGCAAGCACAGACACAGGCCCCGTGACTGTGGTTGTGGGTACTCGAATAAAGTGCGTTAAACGTCTTACCTGTAGCGATATCAGAAACGAAGAGGGCCCACGCTTCTCTGCCGGGGCTTATATAGTTCTCAGTGATGTCAAATCCCGCCGATTCACAGTGTAGTAGTGGATAGTTTAAAGTAGTGAAGAGTTACATCTCGTGGTGGCAGTCACCTGTCCCTTGACGCAACCATCGTTGGGGCACCCGTGAAGACCTTGCCACCGCTCTTCTCCATTTGTCTCTGTCCTCTGTCGCTCTTTCGGATTCTGCCAGGTCCATTCCGGTCCACTCCTGGATGTTGTCCTCCAATCTTTTTCTCTGTCTTCCCCTTCTTCGGCTTCCATTGACAGTACCTTGCAGGATAGTCTTTGCTAGGCCCGTTGTCCGAGATACGTGTCACTTCAGTTTGCGTTTTCTGACCACTGTTAAAAGATCATCATATGGCCCAATAGCATTGGTGATCTTACTACGGATTTCGTCGTTTGTAACATGGTCGGTGTAGTGGATACCTAGGATCTTCCTGTAACATTTCATTTCTGTTGCCTGGATTCTTCTCTGGAGCTCTACACAGTACACTTCCGTTATTGTACACTTCCGCAGATACCACAACCCTCCCTACTTTAGAGATGAATCTCTTTCTGATAGAAAAAGGAAACAAAGTTCTGTCCCGCTGAAATGCTGATAAATGACCCTCTTTTTGATAGAAAAAGGAAACAAAGTCGTTTCGTTAGATTAGTTGTTGATGGTCCTTCTTCTGATAGAAAAAGGAAACACCATTCTTCTTTTTGAGATAACTGTTGATGATTTCCTACTGATCCTCTTTCTGATAGAAAAAGGAAGGAATGTCTCTTTGTCCGTCCGCGCGCGATCCTATTCTTCAGAAATGAAGAACTTTTTACAAAAAGTCAATCCCTTCAGCACACAGGGTTCATATGTAAGTTGAAAAAGTATATAAAAATCGTCTGGAAAGTCGGTCATGCTCTTCGTTTCACAGGGTAAATATTAAAGTTGAAAAAGTATACAAAATACGTCTGGAAAGTCTGTCATGCTCTTCGTTTCATGTTGTTTGAGTTAATTAAAACACGCTGGTAAATACTCTAACGTGAATGGTACACGATGTACTTCATTGAATGTCCAAGCTTTTACTAGCTGAAAAGCAAACGTAAATCTCGATGACCCAAATTAAAGGTGAATCACTCCTTGATGTTGTGTAGATGGTAAAAATTGATGATAAAATGTCGACGATCCCGATTAAAGGTGAATCAATCCTTGTTGTTATGGATAGATGATAAAAAACGATGATGAACTGTCAATAATTCTATTTAAAGATGAATCAATCCTTCATTTCTTATTATAGGAAACGTTGAAATGCTGATATAAAATAAGGCGGTCTTGTTTCATTTAAACAGTAGGAAATGTTAATGGTAAAGTCAATTTCATGACGATGACATGTGAAATATAATGTAGTGAAATAGGAAACGACTGTAAACCTTCACTACGCTCCATACATTTTTTAGCATTATCGGTCGTAGCTTGACAAATTTCCCGAACCGTCATCCTCCGTATTCTGGTAACCACTTCTGCTACATCCCCGATGAAAGAAGGAGTATTTATTCTTGCTTTATAGCTAGTACATAGATATGGGCTGTCAGTCTCTAGAAGAATGCGATCCATGGGAACCTTTCTTAAAGCCGCTTGTTGGTACGAGTCGAAGAAACTGGAAAACTTCAAAACGGTCTCCTCAGTTCCACTAAAACAATGTAGATGAAAATGTTGGGTTTTAGCACAAGTATCCGCCAAAATACCAAATGCTGATTGGGTTGCTTTCCCCACTATGTCTCCCCTCCGCCCGAATATGTCGGAAAACAGACTTACTAGATGGAGCGAGATCCGATTGGCGAATACTTCCTTCTGATTCTTCCAAGATGATTTGTCCGTCGAAAAGTCCAATCCAAGCTCTCCCAAAGCTACAACTCCAGGATTACGCAAAATTTCCCTAATCTGTTGATAAACGTTGGTACTAAATATATGAGCATTCTTGGGGTGTAATCCAATAGCAATTCCAAATCTTGACTCAAGTGAATAGGAAGTTGGGTATGTCTTTGGATCACAATATACAAGAATTCCACCGGAATCTGTGACACGGTTGATAGGTTTAGCACCAACGGATAGATTTGATAATGACTTTAAAGAAAGTGAACGTTTTTGAACGTTTTACTTTACCGGAACAACGGTCAAGATGAAAGTGGCTATCAAATGCCGATAAATTTGATGAAGCGGTCGTAGCGTCAGCTTTTGGTTGTGAAAATGTTGTAGATTCGGTCGTAGCTTTCGCTTTTGTTGACAATAATGTAGAAGAAACAGTTGTAGTTTTCACTTTAGTTGACAACGATGAACGGATGGAAAAAGTTAATGATGATGATGACACAGTTGCTTTGGAATTCACTGTTGACAATTTTGAAAACGTTGTGGTAGTGGTCGTAGCTATAGCTTTTGAGATATTGGAACTGGTGGTTGACGAAATTGTCGTGATTGTTGACGTTGGTATGGATGAACTACGGCTTACGTTGGAAGGACTCACTATTTGAAACAATGAGATACCGCGATCCCATTCGTGGAATTCCCGACGTAACTGCGCTGGTAAAAGGTTAACAAATGCTCCCAAAAACCCGCAAGTGAAAGAGAACTGCTTCTGATGATATTGGCAGCAGTGAAAACTTTTCTGGGGTGGTCCATCCTCCCAATTCACACATCTTCCTCATCCATATTTCCACTTCTTCTGGCACATAACAAGCTCGTGGAATGAAAATTAGGTCTGACCTACGGGCAAAGTTAAAGAGAGACAAAATTGAAGGTCGGCTGTCACTCATGATTTTACTTGCTAGCCAGTTTAGAGCTTCAATTCTGGCCTTATTACAGTCTTCATTTAACAATGCATTTCCGCGAAAGCGGACATGTAAATGTTTAGCCATGACATGACATTTCATCGCAAGAGTTCTAATGCGACAAGCGTCGACAGGACATACCGAGGGGTGAACGGAAAAGTGTCGTAACTAACATTTTTTTCAAAATCACTTTTATTCTATTTTTGTTACCCATTAAAACATATACACTTGTAAAAAAAATTGTAGCTTCAAATTCTTATTTTTCATGACTTAAAAAAGATTAGTGCAAAAGTGTCGTAAGTGAAAAGTCCTCTTTATGAAAGCGGAAAACTGTCGTAAGTGAATGTGGGATTTCTGCTAGCTGCATCAATTCAAAAACATACACTTTCCCGTCTTGACCAAACTTTCTCAAAACAAGTATGGTGTTAAGTTCTTGGATTAATTCCATATGTGTCAGATCAGACTGGAAAATGCTGAGTTATCGGCCCTTGAATGTCGAAAGGTGCCATTTTTACTTTGTTTACACTCTAGCACCTGCAAATATTGACCAATCAAGACAACATTTGGACACAATGTAGGTGACGATAAGATCTCAGATGATTTAGATTTCTAGTTTGATCTAACAAGAAAGTTTTCAGTTGTGTGCCCTTGCATTTGACAAAATTGCTGTTTTTTACTTATTTCCACTTTGTTTACTCTCTAGCATCAACAATCATTAATCACAACAAAACTTTAATTCAATATTTATGACCAAAAGTGGGTTTTATTTTCAGCTTGATTGTAGTAGAAAGTTCTGAAAGCCCTTGAACATTTTTTACTAAACTGCTGTTTTCAATTTTTTTCGACTTTGTTTACAGTCTAACATCTACAATTGTTGACCTTTCCAGAGAAAACACGAACACAATGTCGGTGACTATAATATCTTGACAGTCATTCTCCAGAAATTGAAGCCATTTTGATTTGAGAAAAAATGATTTTTCGACCATTTGCAATTCAAATGGCTTTGCGTTATTTCTAAAGAAGAATACTTCAGGCGCTATTTCTGAAATTTTAACCCACACCATTTTCACCAAGCGATTTTTATGATCCATCAAAGTAAGTATGAAAATAGACATGTTACGGAGCATATATTATGTACTGACAGTTAGTTTTTAAAGCGTTAGAGCACAATAAAAGACCGGAAGTATAACTGATAGGGTCCATTTTGATAGTGGAGCATAAGTGAGGATATACAAATGTACTTTTCAGTGACATTGAACATTAATAACGTGTATCATTAAAATGGAAAACCTTTATATAAAATTCTATAGTTCTTTTAATTGTTTATATGAGGGTATGTGAAGTTTTGTGATACTTAATAATGGTTCGAATCAGTACATTAAATGTTGTAACTAATTATTGTCGTATTAAAGAGCTTGAGAAAAAACACAAGTATGTCCGTTGGAGCATTCCGTATAAAACGTAAACACACATTAACCAAGACCACCCCCTTCGTTACGGAGCATAGGCATTATTTTTTTTATTTTGGAAAAGAGTTCTGATATTTCAATTGTTATAAATATTTCATTTCATGCAAATGAAAATTTTCAAAACATTTTAGAAAAAAATGACAAAAAGAATTCTATGAAATTACCCCAAAACCTGGGTACATTCATAAATTTGAAATATCCAATTAAAAACACCAGAACCGAGAAAAGATCCATTCCTAAAGCACCAGTAAGGATACTTGCATACGTATGTTAAACTCACAATGCTTTTCTTTCGAAATTAGCACATTAATAAAGCTTTCTTGTAAAATATATTAGTTACGATGCATATGTTATGGAAAATGATAATTGTTTTGTGGAATATATGGCATAGTTTTGCAAATCGCCCACCACATTATGAATGATTGTTACTTAAAGATTTCAAGTATTTGTAAATCGTTTGGTTACATATGATTTTAGGGGCTATATAACTGTTCATCAATTCTTTATAAGTTTTTCTTTTGCTGTCTTTTAACTGGCATATATACTATTAATGTTGAAATCGTCTTCAGGATTTTTCCATTTTCCGCCCCTTTTATTTTCTGCAAATCATGCACTTTATAGCATCGACTTTTGTCGTTTGCACACCCCATAAACTTGAATCTTTCTGAATTCTCGTTGTTGGAAGATAGTTAATAAAAACATCAGGGTTCGCGTTGAATCGTTGTAGACATTATCTCCCTACAGTTTGTATTGCAAAGACACACTATCGATGACATGTGCAATCTAAGGATTACGTGAACGAAAAAAAACTGTCATAAAAGTGTGTTATGCCTTCATTTACTTAAGACCTCCTATTCAGTTTGCGTGTTAGATTTTAAAGGATACGTCTTCAAAAAAGAGTACATTGTATGCAGATAATCATAAGTGTGTGCCTTTGTGTTGGTACATTTCAATTACTGTTACGTTGCATTTATGATTATTTAAAACTGTGCTATTGTCTTCTTTTTACGAAACTCCACCCCCCTGTCTAATGACAATAAGCTTTCGTGGTTCTGCTAAGTGAAGGACGATGCATCCTTTTGAATACCTGTTTCTTTTTAGCCATATCACTGCGTACCTTTATCGTGCAGCAATACTGTAAATGAGAAATTGTTACCTGGTCAAAATGGTGTTAATTTGCACAGACTTGTTACTTTCACCATTTGTTTTAATTGAGACTAAACTTATCTCTAGTGTATTATGACACATGAATTATTAAACACTGTACCCATTTTTTTTGAAACACAAGCTTTATATTAATTGTCAAATGTAAATGAGAGAAACATAATAAAGTTTTTAAGTGGTCTTTCAAATGGTTTCAGTAACGAAATCTTTTTGTGTCTTGGTTCTTGACTTAAAATTATAGTTTATCCCAGAGATAGCAATTGCCATAAACACCACACCTTTTCCATTGATGCTCTACAATATCTCATGTTCAGCATATTACCCCGTCATATGTTGAAAAAAATGTCTACATTCATGGTGTGGAATCATGTGACACAACAATTTAAAAAGTTTGTAGTTTTGTACTCATTATATATTTAACTTTTCATTTTATGAACATTTTTCTATAGTTTTCCCTATATATTTTCCCATTTTCGAAAGATAGTCAGTTGGTATACGCCTCTTTTCATCAATCAGCTCACTGTCAATTAATTTTAGTAGTAATTTCCACTACAATTCTTTTTTCTACGTTTATCTGCATTACTATGGGCAAATAAACATTTATTTTGTTTTTGGTATCACATTGAGAACTATTTGAAATGGAAACATCAATAATTATGAGTATTCTGATAGTATAATGTGCAAAACGTATGTAGAATACGAAAAACGTTTTAAATTTGGTAGCCTTGGATAGCCATAAAAGAAACATTAAAAAAATATATCCATAACGCTAAGTTCCGTAACAGAGAAATCTATTAATTAATGCTATCTTCATTTAAAATATGAAAGTCAAGCGACTACAATGGTTTAAGCCTGGGTAGTTTATCTAGACAGCGTACATAAAAAATCTTTTTAAGATTACACTTCATAGTTTTAAGAGTTACGAAGTCACTATTCTGAAATCAACAGATACAGTCATATGTGTTTCATGGTATCCTCAGCCGGAAATCCTCATAATACATACGCGCAAATTGACCCCATTGTCATATACCATGACATTTCATGTTAAAACGCAATGTTTCTTATAGATTTGTGTGATGCTGTTGACACAAGTTCAGATTATAAATACGTTATGGAAACTAACAGTTATGGAAGCATAGTGACCAACGAGCAAAAACAGTGACCACATTCTGAACCTAACTGATATTCTTTATGTTAAAGTGTTGAAAATATCTCCTATTAATGCTTCATCGCCTACTATATTTATTTTCACTAAGAGCATTCTGGTTCTGTAGATATGATCGTTATGGAAGAATAGCATTTGAAATGCGACATTTCAATTTTCGTTTTAATTTGTCTGTACAGTATAAATCAACGACATATTTGTTAAAGAAATATGTTTTCCCGATAAGTTTAATACCCTGCGCATTTGATAAGATGTTAATGGCATGTTCTTGATACTTTTCTTTAGTAATTTAGGAACAAAGGAAAGTCGTTACGGGAAAATAGGATCTTGTGGCGACACAAGCATTTGGATGTAAAAAGTAGTTAAAATATGAAGCATATGCATAATTAGATTTTACACTTCAAGTCCCTATATATTCCGCATATATTGATAACATTTTCTCAGTATGTAAGATTTGCTTGAAGAAAATAAATGAGAAAGGTATAAAGAAAATTGGTTTAGCGACATGGGAATTTTAAGACCCCCATGTTAAAAAATAACACGTAGTTTTCTTAGTTATTTGGCTTTCGCATCCGAGTATGCATATATTATCTCAAAAATGGTTCGGTAATAAGAATTTAATTATCTCAATGAACTGCAAAAACAATGAATTTTAATTTTAGTGCATATAAGCTGGCGACAGCTTTTTTTCAAAATGGCTTCAATTTCTGGAGAATGGCTGTTGAATGGTTTCGATCATCAGCCTAATCTGACCAGAAAGTGTGGAGTTATCTGCATTTGAATTTGTCTAAAAGGGCCATTTTCGACTTTGTATTTTCTAACAACCACAAATATTATGTTGACTAATCAAGACAAAATATGCATTGGATACAATGTTTGTGACTATGTTTAATGAGTGCAATTTTACGCTTCATTGGAACCTCACATCCTGAGTTATGTGCCCTTCAATTTTACAAAATGGCTATTATTCAACTTTGAATCATGAGCCGTGGCAAAAGGTTACTATATGCCGGTATTCCAATACATGTAAATTGGGAGAGAAGCATATTTCTCACTGAATAAAAGCGAATAATGGCACATTTTACATGCTGTTTGCGATGGCCGTGACAGTACAGAAGCTGTCTCTAGATAGTGCTATGTCGATTTGTTACAGAGTGGTGGGTTTGAGTCACATAATTCTATAAATTTGAATCCCTCTTCCCCTGTCAATTTAGACTTGCTGATCTTTAATCATTCACAGGTCGTTGTCCTAAAATATTTTCAATATTATTTTCACTGTAAAAGGCGGACACAATTATTGACCGCTCAACGCAAAACTTGGACAAAGTGTTGGTTTCCATCAGATCTTGTATAAGTATAATTTTCGTCATGATTATAGTCTTAATCCTGAGTTGTGTGTCCTTGAATTTGACAAAATAACTGTTTTCCTCTAAGTTTCAAGTCCAGGGCATCACAAATATTAATCAATTAGAATAGAACTGTCTCAAAACTGTTTGGTATATAAGATCTTTGACAACTTTGATTTTGAGCCTGATAAGAAGAGAAAGTCTTAAATTATGACAAAATCGCCATTTTTATACGCCGCCGGAGGCGGACGTATATTGGCGTCATCTTCTCTGTCTGTCCGTCCGTCCGTCCGTCCACTTTTCTTGTCAACGCAACTCCTCCTTCTTGGATCTTCTTGAAACTTGGTCAATGTTATTACCTCAATTGGTAGATGTGCATGAAGGAAGGATTTTATGGTTCATTGATTTTTGCCTGAGTTATGCCCCTTAAAAACTTAGTCTCTGGGGCTTATTGAAATTACAGCCTTGTCAACGCAACTTCTCCTAAGTTTCTGGCTTGATCTTAATGAAACTTGGTCAGTGTTATAACCTCAATTGGTAGATGTGCGTGAAGTAAGGATTTTATGGTTCATCGATTTTTGCCAGAGTTTCGCCATCTTAAAACTTAATCTCCGGGGCTTATTGAAATTGCAGCCTTGTTAACGCAACACCTCCTAAGTTTCTGGCTAGATCTTACTGAAACTTGGTCAATGTTATCACCTTTATTGGTAGATATGCTTTAGGGAAGGATTTTATTGTTCATTGATTTTTGCCAGAGTTATGCCCCCTTAAAACTTAGTCTCTGGGGCTTAATTATATTTCAGCCTTGTGAACGCAATTCCTTCCAGGTTTTTGACTGGATATTTATAAAAACCTTTTTGTGAACACAACTTTTTACAGGTTTTTGAGTGAATATTTATAAATCCTTGTCAATGTCATTTTTTGTCTCAAGTTTAATAAGTGGCGGCGTATATTGTGACCATGGCACTCTTGTTGCTTTTGCATCTTGGTTAGCGTGGGTGATTTAGGGTGGGTGATTTAGGAGCATCATGGTCCTCTTTTTCTTAGATACTCTTTATGTTACAGGAAGGTATGTAACTACTAAAATCAAGAAAAAATACACAGGCATTTTTGGTGATGACAGTAGTAATGGAGGCTAGACTAGTGCCTCGGAAAAAGGCGCTAGTCTAGCCTCCCAGACGGGTTCGGTAGGGCAGACTAGCGCCTTTTTTTCGACTTAGTCGTTTTTTAAAAAGGCGATAGTCTAGCCTCCGAGTGATGGATTATGGTAGATTGAATTTTAGACTTTGAGGGTTGTGTAAGCACATATGAAGGTTTTGGACTTAGTCGTTTTTGACGAATCAAGGTTGAAAAGGCGCTAGTCTGCCCTCCCAGACGGGTTCGGTAGGGCAGACTAGCGCCTTTTTTCACGGCTTTGGACTTAGTCGTTTTTTACCAGGGTTTTGGACTTAGTCGTTTTGGGGTTGGATTTGACAACGAGAGCTATTCTCACTCGTGAATTCTACGGAGAATTCGAACCGAGGTTGAAGATGATCCGTTGTCAGGATTGTGAGATTCAGTTTTTTTTGAATAGCGTAACTCTCATGATGTGGGCAATCATCATGAAAGTTTCGCTTGTTCACAATAGGGGAAGAAATAATGGACAAACAGGATAGTTTTTTCTGTTATTTTATTGAACTAGAATTATGAACAAGGAACTATGAACAAGCAACACAATTTATTTACAACAACATTAGAAGAGATAATTAAAGTTTTGCATAAACCACGATGATACTAAACGATCATTTTTGTGAAGGTTCTTTGTGGTAAATGTTTTCTGGAGTAATTTCTATAGATCGTATCCTTTTGAAACACCATCCAATGCGAATATACAATAGTGACCACACACTTGCCCGACCACGCTTTGTAACATCTGATTGTTGAAAGTCCATGATAGTGAATTATTCCGAATGAAACTGATTATTTCCATTTCCAGAGGTGGTAATCCATACGAATCGAAGTATAACGTTTCACCATTTCTGGTGAATATCACTGCTACCCAATGTTCTCCCGACTTATGGGATTTCTCGGTGTTGATGATATATGCATTAACATGTCGTGGTTTTTGTTTTGGTAACTTATCTTTTGCACAAACATTTGCATGAAGGTTTTTTATCCACATGTCATTGTCTAGGATATATTGTAATTCGTTTGCGTACATCTTTACTTCCACGACTGTTTCACCTTTTCACACCACTGATTTATCCACGAACTAGTGAATCCATGGAGAATGTTCCTTTTTATACTTTGCCATAATCTGTAGGCCTCTACTGATTCCTGCTCGTTGAGTTTCATTTCTGTCAGCATTGGGTACCATACTTCCATTACTTTGTATGGATTGAGATTCAACATCGCTCGTTCGATAAACAAGTCTGTATGTTCTGCTCTGTCCATGTATAGACAGATAGGGTGTTCAATTTGACTAGGATGATCTGTTTGACATCCGTTACAACTGTTATGTACATCTTCGATGATAAGGTTCTGCAGTTCATTCACCATACAAGTCTGAAAACTTCTGTGAATGTCATATGTGCGATCTGTTGGTTCACATGATGAGGAATATTTCACTTTTTCAGCGTCTTCTCTCAATTTAATTGCATACTCGTGACCAAGCATGTCTAATAATCTGTGATGACTTCTCTGAGTCCATTGATTCTATCTGATTATCGAATTCTGCAAACACAACCACGTTGATGACTGTTGTGAGGTTGGCTTTGAATTGAAGTTCAATTCTTAAACCACCAGTTTTTATAGGGTGGAGTTGACCTTCTTCACTACCTTGATCTGATGTAAGATCAAACCCCCACAGAGTGAATCCACCTCCGTATTCATCTTTCGTTATGTCGAATGATTTATCTGCACATATGGATTTCGTGGCATTAAACAGAGATAGATATGATCTCAATGTAAGACCGCTGGTGAAATCAGGCTCAAACGGTTTGTTGTGGATTCTATGACCGTTGTACGACACATCAATTTTAGAGACATTTAAATGTCTGAAGTCGAATGGGTTTGATGTGTAATTTCCGTTGAAAGCTCTGTTTGTTACCATTCCAATGAAAATACGTTTTGGTAACTGCCCTTGGAATAGATGGTCTTCAACTTTGGACCGCGTCCCATCAGTGATGGAAAATGTTTTGACTTCTACTCTTCGGATTGGAATTTTCATGTTTTGTTGAGCAATCAACTGATTCAAGTTGTTTGCAACCACTGGTGATAGTTCTACATTCCGAACGTGGAAACTGACTGTTTCAAAGTGAATCTTTGCTTTATCTGCACCAGTGTGGGAAGCTAGACAGAAAGTGGTCGGGGCTTTGTTTAATCTCAAACGAATTTCAACTCCATTTGGTAGATATTTTTCTTGGAGAAAAAGATCAAGATGAAGTCGTCCAAACAGTTCGACAGTTTTGCTTTCACTGATGATTGCGTTTCTTGCTTTGAAACCTGCATTAGCTCCTGTCATTTCATGTGCGTTCATATGTCCTGTTGTATCTTTTATCCACATTTCTCCTGCTTTCAAATGAGTTGCCTTACTACCAGAACTGTATGACAGAAGGTTTTCAATGTATGCTCTGTATGGGTATATGTCTGAACCATTTGTTATCAGTTTGTTGTTCAGATACAGATCAATACTGCTGAACATACTGTGGAGGAAATTGTTGACTGGACCAATGTTTTCGTCGGCACCTAGGTTATTTCCATCCTCTTTCGTGACTTTGAATTTCACGTACAGAAAGGATTGGGATAGATCTGTCCACAACTCTGTTTGTGGTGGGATATTGAATTCGATTGGCGATTCATTTGCAATCGAAGCAATTGGGAAATGTTCAACCCATTGGGATTCCTGCATACTTGTCATTGTTGGTGGTACAGAAAGTACATCTAATTCTGATTTACTGCATTCAAAAGATCCACTTTGCATCGTGTTGGAATTATTTTTGGAGAAAAATATTTTTTAAGATTTTTTCAAAGTGTTAATCAAATATATCTAATGGTCTTGCAGATTTATGATGGATTCGGTGTTTCTTGCTACCGACCTTTCCACGACGAGAGCGTAAATGAGACTGATGCTGTTTGTTGGATTTTTTTCCATTTATATTTGATGTGAATTCTTCACGCAAGTTCTTTAAAGATTGTTTTCCACGTGAAAGAAGAACCTTTTTTGGATTCTTACGATGTAATAGAATATCTTTAGCTATCCCAGGACCTTGTTTAATCCCTTCTTTTTTCAAGGCATTGATTCCTGTTTTAACCATGGGTTTAATCAAAGGTGTAACTGATCTTATTGCTGATTTGAATAAAGATCCCAACCCATATCCATACTGCTGTCTTACTCCTCTATAAACTGGAATCATTTTTATTTCTGCTTACGCTTACGGAAATGCAACTTTACAATTGTCTTGCCAATGACGAACTGAATAGGGTGACCTGAATCACCTGTTATATTAATGTGGATACTATCGAAATCCGATTTCAAAACAGGGAAATAGTGAGGAATTGTTATATCGTGGTTAATATGTTGACTTCCATTTTCATTTTCAACTGAGTTGGATGTTTTAAATGGAACAACGCGAAGTAGCGGTGCTAATGTATCCCCAACGATGGAATATTCAACTATGTCTGAATAAATAAACAAGTGATTATATCCTGCATCGTTGTTTGGGGTATATTTGAAGAATTCGAAAACGCTACAGTCTTTGAAAAACGTTTTCTTTGTAAGAAGTGGGTCTCCTCCTAGTTTCAGAAACAAGGATTTATTGAACTTTACCCCTGTTTTTATTACATTTGTGAATAAGAACTTTGGTCTTCTGGTTGAAGTCGAATATCCAACTTCAATCAAAGCATTTGTTTTCAGAAGTATTTTTCCAATTTCACTGTCAATACATTCATTGACAACTTCTAACACATGAGATGGAGAAATGTATGATCCAGCTGGAAACTTTATTCGAATTCCCCATCTTGTTGGTCTGTCATTCGAGTCATGGGTTAGTTCATTGATTTCTAACGGGTTTTCCTTTCTTTTATTTTCTGTTGCAATATCCTTTTGTAAAGCAATATCAGATGTGATGATGTCGAAATAGGATTCATTCTCACTGATATTAAGAAACTGAGTTGGTGTTATCAATTGCGCTAGAGCTACTTCCCATGTTTCTTTATCAATATGAACAGTTTTTGGAAGTTGTACTTTGAAACAACATTGTGTGTTATTACGATGATAATTCAAAGAACTATCGCTTGGTAATGTGATGTAAAAGGAATTCATTTTTTACCATCAATGAAATCAAATGTTGGTTGACTGCTTTGTTTCGAGAATTTAAGCCCTGACGAGGGTAATATATAACCTAATGAACTGCTCAGAAGGATTAACCACAGCTCCCGATCTTGGCTTTGAAGACTCAGATGAATTATTGAGGTTGCAATTATTGCATAAATGATTATGATCTGTGAAATATAAGTGAACTGGTTCTTAGGCACACGATTCCCAAAACATGTAAATGGTTGAGTATTACTAATATTATTACTAATACTATCACCACCGGATTCAATGTTGGAATGAGGATGCATTGTTGATGTGTAATGTTTTATATTGTTTTAAACAAGATGTTTAAACAAGATGCTTAAACAAGATGTTTAAACGAGATATTTAAACAAGGTATGATTCAGGAATCCAACTTTGGAATTTCTTTGGATATCCTTTCCAATTAACTTTAATTTCCTTAATGACTTTTTTACCCTCACGTCTTGTTCGTTTGTCGAGAACTGAATCTATTTCATATATTTCACTATCTTTTATAAGTTGTAACTCCTTTTCATAGAATGTTCCAAGGATGGGTTCATCATCTAAGTCTTTTAATTTATAAGTGATTGGAGATGTTGCTGAATTGACATGTGTAATTTCAAACAATTCTTGTGTCCAGTTTGGTAAATAACCTTTTTCGAAAGTGTGTTTCGTTTTATTGATTCTGACACGATCTCCTTTTCTTAGTTTTGGAACAACTTTTGTCTTAACTTTCACCACTTTCTTGTATGATGGATACAAGTTCTCTGAAATGTCTGCTTCATTTGCTGGGATAACATTCGATGGTTTTTCTTGAATGCTTCGGTGGAAAGTGTTATTGTAATTATCAACTAATTTCTGAATTACATTGGTGTATCGTCTTGTTTTCTCATGTTTGAAATATTTCCACATTCTGGTTTTCAATGTTCTTTGAAACCTTTCAACAATACTTGCTTTTGTTTCTGGATTTTCAGTCGTAAAGAAATGAATATTTTTCTTTTTAAGGAAATTCTGAAAATCTTTATTTCGGAATTCACTTCCCTTATCTGTTTGCAATGACAATGGTGTTCGCTGTTTCAGAATGATTTGAAATGCCGTTATCAATGTTTTTCCCATCTTATTCTTGATAGGTATTACCCATGCATACTATGAGAATACATCAATAACACAGAGCAAATACTTGAAGTTGTTATTGAACTTTGCAAATGATTGCATATCAGCCAAATCAGCTTGCCATTGGTGATCTATGCCTCCAACGATTGTTTTTTTTTTCTTTTGAATTTACGTCGTATCGGTTTATGTAGTGTATACGTTGATTCTCCTTGTAACCATTCCCTAACATCTCTATATTTGACATTTTTCAAAACGGATTTCGCAGAGTGATACAAGTGATATATGCTCGAAAAGGAGCCTTGACTGGATGGATCGTAATATAGTTTTCTTAAAACAGAATCAAGTCTTTGGTCCGACTTCTGTGAGTTCTTTGAACCTTTCTTATCAGATTTCTTAACAGATTTCTTAGCAGATTTCCTAACTGTTTTCACTCGTATGGTTCCCATGTCTGAAGACTTGGAGATGATAATTCTTTTTTTATAGGTTTTCTAAGTTCATCTGTATAGAAACGTTTTAATTTCTCTTTTTCTTTTGGATTCGTATAAGGCGACATTTTCCGTAGTTGGGATAGAGATGGTGTACCCTTTGGAATTTTTCGTGTACGTTTCGGAGTTGATATTTGAGGTGTAGTGAAACTTATTTCACTTTCGCTAGAATCATCTTCATGTTTATGCATCCATTGCCATCTTGCTAAGTTTCCAATGACTTCTTGTGGAACATGACTTTCATGTAAAGCTTTAGAGAATGTTTGGCAACCCCTTGGTTCTACTCCTTTTCTTTTACGCAATGAATCATTGATTAGATCTATTATATTAGAACCTGGAATGGTTTTGCCTTTATATGTTACCACCCCCTGATTATCCCATGCTATGTTTTCATTGTCTTTAAGAGTCATTCTCTGTAAAAATGTAAATTTTGAAAAAGGCTGTTTCCACTCAAGTCATAGATTTCAATAATTTTTGTATATAAGTCCTCTTTTGACCTGGTGAATGTAAATATAGCACATTTTTTTCATTCCAATACTCCGTTGCCATGGAAACCAAAATCTGTATTTTGGCGGCTCATTTTCATAGAGAAAAATGGGAAAATTTGATATTTTTCGGTGTTTTTTGCCAAAAATACAGACTATAAATAACTAATTTGATCACTGTTCAGCATTTTTAGGCATTTCTTCATGACAATGAAGAAAGAAAAATAGTAATTCACTAAGTGGTTATTTCGCTGGACCTTTTTGAAAAGTGCACAATCAGCATTTTTTGGACATATGATAAAAACATGATTTTTTGTCATTTTCAAATTCGTTTATTTCAATTTCCCAACCATAGAATTTCGATTTATTTTGAATTCTGTTTATTCCATTATTGATCCTTGAAATATAAAAAAATTGGGCGTGTGTTTTTTGATTTTTTGAAAAAAATGTCATTTAAAGTTATGGCCTAAATGAAAACTATAAAATGGTGAAAATGATAAATTGAATTACAATTATATATCTTATCAAAAAACAGCACTACCATAGCTTTTATCGATTCAAAACATTAGATAAAATAATGACAGAGCCTTTTTAAGCCCTTATATCACTACTCTTGTTTGTAATCCCAGATATTAAAAAAGTGCTGAGTCATCATTTTCAAGATTATGCCTCTATATTATTTTTCTACAAAATATATGCAAGTTTACATCAGTTCCATCTATTTACCGGTATTTGTTGGAAAAGTTGATTAAAATCATGAAAAGCATGCACTTGTATGGTACATCATTATTTCTATTATCATTTCAAATGACTATTATGGTAATCTTTTAATAAAAGTGGGTGGGGCAAGATGATGTGCAAATTAGAGAAAACTATATATCTATTACGGAAGGTGATAAAAAACCAACATTACCTTTGTTTTGGACAAGCATTTTTACGTCTATGCCTTTTTATGCCCTTATATCATTACTTTTTTTTCTAATTCCATATATTTAAAAGTGCTGAATCATCATTTTCAAGAGTAAGCCTACATTTTGTCAACAAAGAATGTTCAAATGTACATCCCTTCCATCTATCTATTTACAGGAATATTGGATCAAAATCATCAAAAATCATGCTTTGATTTAGTACATAATTATTTCTAGACTATTATCATTTAGATCAATTTATTCATGGTATTGTTTTCATAGTGGGTGGGGTAAGATGATGTGCAAAATACAGAAAATTGGACATCTATCAATGAAGGTGATAAAAATACCCCAGTTACTAGATTTGTTTTGACAAGCGATTTTATGTCAAATCAGGGGCCGCAACTGAATTATCAATTATGCCTTTTTTGAAAAAAAAAGTCTTGCAATTCTACAAGTCTGTATGCACTCCTCTGCCAAGTATGAAGCAAATCGGACGGAAAATGTAGGAGTTGTCCGGACAAGCATTTTTACATCGAAGTAGGAGCCGTTACTCAAAATTTTGGGAAATTTACTAATTATGTGTCAATATGAAGCATACCAAGCAAGGGCATAGTCAGGAATTTATTTCATTACACCCACTCCAGGAACGCCGCACATGCGAGAGAGATAGTACAACAAGGGGTCTCTCACTACCGTTGGTGTGGTTCAAGGATTTGACTTTGTGAATTACTTTTGGACCTCATTCTGACCCAGATTCCAATTATTTGACGTGTTTAGAAAAAGGATGACCCAAGGATAATATACTACATATTTGGTTGAATTCTGTCTAGCACTGTATTAGATTATTTTGTAATGGTGGAGGGACAGACGAACAAACAGACTGGTGGACGACAGAAATTGATCGATCAAGATCTAGTAGTTCATTCCGAGCGTTTCTTCCTCGGTGAGCTATAAAGCAATATCCTCTTTCACAAGATTGATTGAACGTGTTTTATGCCACATTCAACATTTCTGTCATATCACGGCAACTGGACTGAGCATCTAACCATGCCTTCCTCAGACCTGGCATTTCTCTCAACCATACTACTAACTATGCAGAGCATCCAATCCAAGCGATCAGCTCTTCATCTCAAATATATATAATCATGAATCATCCAAACAACAAAATTCTATTATAATCCACCTCGAATGCTGCTGCAGACGACAGAATTACTGCTTATAAAGATTTCCTTTGAGTAGCATATAGCATCGAAAATATTGATACAAAAGGAGAAAATGCTGGTTATGAATATAGCATCGAAAATATCGACACAAAAGGAGAAAATGCTGGTAATCAACATTTTCTTCTTTAGTTTCAATGTTTTTCCATGCCCTTTCTATAGTAAACGTCAAAACGAGGTCTTTTATGGGAAAGGGTTAAACGTCATCTATTGGTGAGTGACAAATAGCTTGCCAAATGGTGAACGGGGGCCTAAAACTATTGGGACAGATAGAGAAAATCGTCGGTGTAATTGCAAAACCTCGTATGTCGATTTTTGCGATTTTCAAATGACAAACTTGTGTGTCCATATAATCGATAAATTGCATATAAATTCGAACTGTTGTCCACAACAATTTGTTCAATTTTAACACAAAAATATATTTTTCTCGTAAACGGCGCAATATTTTGTCTTGAAATTTTCAGAATTTTCATAAGGAAATATGCTCTTTCAGATAAAAATAAAAGTAAAATTTATGACAAAAAATTCTGAAATGTCACTTTAAAGACAATTCTTGCATGTTTTGAGATATTTTTACTGATCAGCATTAATGACAAATCATATGTGAACAATTATGTCCAAAATTCAAGGAAAACATTTCAGTTTGGGAAAAGTTATTACACTTTTTTCCCTTCCCTTTAAAATTTTCCAAAAACGCGATACGAGGTTTTGCATTTACAACGACAAAATGATAATTACCAGCATTTTCTTCTTTAGTGTAAATGACATTTTTCTAAAAAAGCTCTTTCTAATAGGACGTCAAAAGCAACTCTTGTTTGGAAAGGGTTAAACATTATCTTTCTATGGATTGGTGAGAAAAACTGCTATTTCTGAAGTGTGGAAACAGGAAATTGGACCAGTCGAGCCTGGGTTCGAATCTACGGCCTAAGGATTGACAGAGACAATGTTAAAGACTGAGTGTCGAGGATCAGCACAGCGTGCTTCTCTTTACATTGTCCTACACACTGTTTTGCATCAAACACAGGCATTATTTTAAGGAAACATCTAACCCTCTCCAAAACGCGAAATGATAGGCGAGTCCTTTTTGGCAGGAGTTGCAGACGACAAAGATGATTGGCAACAAAAGTGAAAAAAATTAAAATACACAAATATTGAAAAATTTGTGTGTAAAGGACAATTGCTTATCACTAGGACACTAGCACATACCTTTGTCCTATCAATTTCAAAACCATTTCTTTGAAAGAAGGCATAATAACTAAATAATTCAATCAATTCAATTTCATATTCACGCAGTTTATTTCTAATTAATGACCAATATTCCATGAACTTTTGATGATTCAACATGACTTGTAAACATTTTGTACAAGAGGTATGACATTGCTGACATATTAGTCTTTAAAGAAAGTATTGCTGTAAAAGATGGAATGTTGATACAAGATTACAACTTAGAAGTATAGAGTTTTTCTACAGAACCCATGTTTTCCATTTCATATTTTTTCTGTATTGACAGGGTACACCTCTTTTAACCCTCTCCCAAACAAAACCTGGTTTTGACGTCCCTATCAGAAAAGGCTTGGGAAAACATTGATACAAAAGAAGAAACTGCTGATAATCAGTAGTTTCTCCTTTTGCTTCAATATCAGGATAAGCATTTTGGCCTTTTGTGGTCATTTACTTTGTCGTCTGCAGCAGCTTTCAAATTGGACCGCCTCAAAAATTTGTCGTTTGGGAAAGGGTTAAATCATAACACAGTGCCCAAACACATGTTTCAGGTTTTGATTAACCCTTTCAAAAACAAGTCCAAGATTTGATGTCCCTCATAAAAAAAGACTTGAGAAAACATCCCGGCAAAAGAAGAAACTGTTTAAAATCAGCATTTCATTCATTTGTATCAATACTTTCTGTACTAATATTGTAAATATTCATTTTTTTGTAGCAGCTTCTAACTAGAATCACTCTAAAATTGTATTATTTTGGAAAGAGTTTGTCTACCAAGACATATTATTTAACCCATTACCACAAAGTGACTCCTTTTAACTCCCAAAAAGAAATTGGCTTAAGAAAACAATGTGGAAAATGAAGAAATTGCTTGTGACAAGCAATTTTCTTCATTTCCCAAAATGTTTTCTACCCCAAAAGATCAAAAATATATAAATCAATAATATTTACTTGAAATTGTCGTCTGCAACATCTTTGAATTTTAACCAGTCTAAAATTTTGTTGTTTGGTAATGGGTTAATATTTAGTTGTCAAGACTATAGCAGTACTATATTTGGTTCTTTTATTCTTCTTAAATGTATTCAATACAGGGTTCTCCACAGAATATTTTGAAGCCGTAGTGGCATTGGTAAACCTTGCAACACATTGTGTTCATGCAAATAATTGTGAATAAAAACATAATGGGAAAAGAAGAAATTGCTCAATTTGAGCAATTTCTTCTTTTCCCATAATGTTTTTATACAGAATTAGTACTTTTTAGTTTAAAAGAATGTCCTATTTATCAGTTTTTTACATGAAATACCCCTAAATGTCCCTATTTGGTGACCATTTTGAAGAAACTAAGCTGTAGTGGGGCCGATACAGCTTATTGGCCTGGGGAGATCACTGCATTATCTTCTTCATATTATCACTGAATTTACGTCATTTCTAGATCATATTAAAGTTTATCAAATTTAGTCTGGATCCTTAGGAATTTTCATCTGATTATTCTTTGTGCATTTTTGATTGTCATTTGGTTTGGCAGTGTTGATATCTTGTCCAGCAATATACCAGTTTCATAGTGACCATGGAGTTCATCAGCTGTAAATAGAAAAAAAGCATATAATAAATCTGTTGAAGATACAAGTATATATGACAGTCAATGGTACAGCATAATATATAGAATTCAATTAAATTGCAATTCCCAATTGACAAAATTTCAGAATGGTTTAATTTCAAAAGAATATATTTCAAAGTCATAACAGGCATGCATGAATAGATAGAAACCTTGCATTTACATAGGAAAACATATAGTATTTAGCTAATTATTATACATGTGCAGTATTTGCCACGATTTGCACATTTATAAGTAACTTTGATTGGGACGGATGTTCAAAACATGGGATGCTGTGTATAGAGCCAGGTTTCGGCTCTCATAGTCTCACTTTATCCTTTCTTAGCACACTAAAGTATTTATGAGAATACATGAGCAACACTCAATGAAATAAAAGCGGTTATAGACAGGTTATGCTCCCCGAATAAGTGTTTGTCACAATAAAGGCTATCATGCAAAGCAGCATTAAACCCCCTTTTCCCATGACAGTTTTTTTTTGTACACAAATTACTTATAGAATATGGTCTAGAACATCTCATCGATAACTCACAACAATTTCATTTAATTCTGCCTATTAGAAAAAGAAAAATAAGAGAAGAATTAATTTCTAAATTCAAACCCATTTTTTCCGGGACAAAGCCTCAAATTGAGAAAAACAGAAAAAAGATCTCTAGGGATTTATCATTATCACATTCAGGGACTTCATTGTCTTAAGTTTCATTGACTTCAAAAGAAGAAGACTTGAAGAAGAGTGGACATTAGAAATAAAGGAAATCATTGACTTTAGTCTAAGCGTTACTGAAATCTGGCTAAGGATGGACGGACTGAAGGATCATGGGAAGTGTGGGGACTTTGATTTAAGCTCCCCGAAAAATTTTCGGCGAGCATAAAGGTGAAATTAATGCTCAAGACTGCAAAGTTTATATATGTACATGTCTTGAAAATGATTTTTAACAATGACTTGAAGGGACGATGACGCAGCACGGTTCAATGTGTAACAGAATAAATCCTGAATATGTGCCCAACACCGGTATCATCCAAAAACGCCCTGTACCATTTGTGGTTGGTAGCGTCACTATTGTTGATATATTTTTTCATTTGCTTGAAGCAGCTTCACAATTTTTGACTGGAATTTGTCAGATCTTTTCATAAGCTAAAAAACAAGATACTAACACCTGCTCTTTCAAATATTGGTAATCTCAATTATCTCATTGTCCTGTATCAGTTCCCCTATCTACCAGGAAATTGACATTCAATAATTGTTGTTATAATTATTTACAGATCTGAAATTAGAAGAAAATATTAACAAATAATTAATTGGTATGATGGTGAATGATTTCGAAATTGTACAAAAACATGGTACCACTGGCACATTATGGTACGAAATGGCGAAATCATGATACAAAATTTTATCAAGGTCATGAAGGTACGAAATAGTAAGGGTACAAAATGACTTGCTCGTTACCATTAGCCCTATACAGTTAAATATTTCCTATAACTTGAAGCATAGGCTCAAACACACAGTCAAAACACACAACAATGATGTAGATATACAGTAAAAGATAAATGAAACAAATATTTTGCTTTGATTCATGCCGAAAGGGTGTCAAGTTGTCAACACCCGAAAGTCAATCACAGGAGTTTTTTTCCTGAAATATGATATATTCGTGCACTTTCAAAAATGTTCTCAACACAATTATTTTACATGATAACTCGTTATTTTGGATTGAAAATGTGTTTTTACCTGCATTTTACCGCTTCTGTACTGCTTGTAAACATTTCGCGATCTTCACCGGAAGTGTTATTTTTACATCAACACCGCCGTTATAGACTGGAAACATCCGTCTTTTCTCGCGTTTTTCGGACTTTTCGACATTTTAAAAATGGATTATTTTTGAAAAATCAAAAAACACATAGCCAGATTTTTTATATTATGTTGAAGTATATCTTCTCATTCAGAAGTGAAAATACAAACAAAATCTATGGTTGGGATTTTGTGTTTTACTCATTTAAAAAAGACCCGTTTTTCGCCTTTTTCAAAAAGCAAATACATGGTCAACTTTGACGCTTCAATGCAAAGACTTCTTAAGAGTTAATTTTTAAAAGACACATGAAATAATCCATAGAAAAGCTATTCTTTCATGTGGAATTCATAAAGATTTCAAAAGATTCCTTATAACGAAAATACAGTGAATCTAAAATACTACAAAATCGCCATTTTTCATGCCATTTTTCTGTGGATTTTATCAATTTGGATATTTCTACCAAAATACTGCGAATGTGGTTGATCATCATATATTTTTGGACAAGGTTTGGATAGAGCAACATGCTCACCAAGTTTCAAGAAAATCGGTGATTTGAGTGGAAACACCATTTTACATCCTTATAGAGAATGGCTCTTAAGAATATTCAAAAGGAGCTTCGCTTTTCTTTGCATTGTTATAGGGACACTTTCGAGAATACGTTCATGTAAGACAGGCCCAACCCCTTTATTCACTGTTTCACTTAAGAATTCATTTACAGATGGAGGAATGTTCTTTGGATTCTTAACTTTATCAAACGATGATTGCAATTTGAATAAAGTTTCTCCTTATTTCTGAGCTTTGTCTGTTTCTGAGATATCATATCTATCTAGGGTCTTTTTCATATCTGTATGAGATGTGCAACATTTGCCACCTGAGGATCTTGTGGAAGATGTGGTTTCCTACTTGTTTCTTCTTTCCATTGCTTCATATCTTCCAATACTTGATATGGAACAACAACCATTTTTCTGACAGACATTATTTCAATATTAACCCGAAATCTACAAAGCTTTCAATGCTCCTCCGATACCACCAATGACAGCTTTTCCTAATAACGGGATTAATGCAGGTCCTAACAAAGGAAGAAACCCTCCTCTCTGATTCAGAATACGTTTCTTTTTCTTAACAGAAACTGACTTAGATGCAATATTACGAAGATGTTGTCGGTTTGGATACAACTTCTTCTTCTGAGCTTCTGACAAATGAACATTGCCTTTTAAAACACTGTGACAACATATCGAAATGCATTTAACTACCGGCGGAGATAGATTTCTAATTATCTTTTTCCTTAATTTTGGTGATGATTTCAACATAGCTAGGACCATATGTCCGTGTTTCCTTATCAAAGGGGATTTCTTTTTTGCTTTTGCCATGTTATCACGTCTTATGTTGAAATGCAAATGAATTAATCGATTGTTTCCAATTCAATTTATCCTTTTTGAATGATTCTTTTCAAGAAAAAAAATTAAATAAAAAAACTTTTTTTATTTTTTTTAAAAATAATTTTTTTTCTTTTTTTTTTCTTTTTTTCAAAAATATTTTTTTATTTTTTAAAAAAATAAAAAAAGTTTTTTTTATTTTATGTTTTTTCTTGAAAAGAATTTCGGAAAGTATATTGAAATTTGAATCTCTTCCCTTCTTCTGTGAGTATATTACTAGTATTACATATGTGCTCACGGAACCTGACCGAAGAGGAAGAAGGGGAGGAGAGATAAAGTATAAAGCGCGGACCTCGGCGAAAACACCATTTTCTTAGAATGTTACTATTTATAGTAACATTCCAAGAAAGAATGGTGTTCTATAAATAGTAACATTCCACGAAATCCAACTTTACATGACGTCATTTAATCGATATGACGTAATTCATAAGGAATAAAAGCCCGCGAGCGTTATTTATATGTTACACATTCTTTACACACCGTTTTACTCAATCAGCATATGACTCAATTATGAGAAAACTGTGAACGTAATGTATTGAATGCAAGTCTAGCAGGAGATGACAATGAACTCGTACCCATACTTAAAAGTGGTGAAAATGGTGCAACAAGGGGTGTTTTTTTTGCTCGATTCCTTGTTCGGTTTCTTATTTCGTCTTATTGGACTGTTCGGATGCAAGTCGTCGTAATATGTAAACAGATCATCGATCAGCATTTGTCTTTCTTTTACACCCTTTTGATAGAGTCTTTTCGAGTTTGGAGATAATGAGAGTGAAGATATAGGTTGGAAATTAATCTGTCTTTTTCCAGGAGGCAAAAAAAATTTGTACTTTTTCTGAAAGTCGAAAAGACGTTTGCTCAGAATATCTTTCCTAGAGTTCGGTATGCGTTGTGCTACATACTGTGGGCTACGCTGTGGGGTACGCTGTTGTACATGTTGTGGGACAATAAAGTCATCAAGACTTCTGTTTAGACTCCTATTGAGACTCCTATTGAGGCTTTTGTCCGAACTTCTGTTCAGACTTCTGATTGGAGACAAGTTCAGACTGGTGTTCAGGCTTCTATTCAGACTTGTGTTTGGAGTTGAGTTATGAGGAGAGTTATGAACAGAGTTATGAGCAGAGTGCACTGATCTTGGGGATCTTGACCTACGCATTGTAATGAATTCCTCATTGATAACAATAGGAGTACTTTTCTTTGAACTTTTCTTCTTAGCAGATTCTTTTGAACCTTTGTTTTTTGAGCCTTTGTTCTTTGAACCTTTGCTCTTTGAACCTTTGTTCTTTGAGCGTTTGATTGGAGACCCCTTCTTCTGCTTTTTCTGCGAACGTTTGCTTTCCGTACCGAACTTTCTTACAGTTTTATTACCATCCCAACGTAATAAACTTCTGATAATAACCCCTCCAAGGAATCCACCACCACCGGGTTTCAGAATGATTCTTCGTTTTGTTTGTTCATCGATATTCGGATCTGCTAATTTCACATCTTCTTTATGTTTGTTCATATAGCTAACGGTTTGTTTTGGAAGTTTAATCTTATCTTCAATGATATTGCGAGCTGCTAAGGAAAACCATTTCAAGATTTCCTTTAATTCTGCATTCAGTAATGCCTCTCTTTCATATTTATTGGTTTGAATACTTATATTCTGCAAGGCATGTAACACCGATGATGATGTCCGTGGTAAAGCCATGTTTACTCAATGAGATTCGACAAAGAAATGACTGTATTTTCATCTGAACAATATTTATATTTTGTATTACAAATATTTATACAGGTGAATATACAATTGGACCTTGATCTGCATTCTCTGTATACCACCGATGAAAAATATCAGTCCTTAATCTCAATTCACGTTTAGTTTGTGAATGGAAATCAATGACCAAGTATCCATGATCCATTGAAGTTGTATCGTTGTATGCAGGAATCAAATGTGGGGCTTGCATTTGATTTGCTAGTGTTTTTATCTGTTTCTTATCACGTTCGTTACGAAAAAGAATCATGTATCGTGAATTTAAGCTGATGGTTCTACTGGACTTGGACTGTGAAAACATATTCTGTGTGATATAAACCACACTTGCATTACGATGATGACCCTTTCTTGTAAACCATAACTTTATTTTCTCTTTGTCTTTTTCACCCAGCATATCATCGAAAACGACCAAATGTGGAATTGATACATCGCTCACTATATCATTTTCATCTTCGGGAATTCTATCAATAAATTTGATAAAATCAATTTTTTCTTTCATGAAACTGTACGTGTTTTGCCATTCTTTATAACACCAAACAACTTTTTTGGTGGAATATCAAACAGATCTTCGTTATAATCTAGTAGTTTATGAACGAACTCTGTTTTTCCTGATCCACTCGGACCTGATATGTAGAAATTGCTTGGATGGCGGAATAAGAGTGAAAACACGTCTACATCCATTTCGATTCGTGTTTTTTCTGTTGACGATATTGTCTCTTCAAAGGACAGAAATGAAATGACACAAAGTTAATTTCTAACCTTTATTTAACATTTCCATTAACAAAGTTTTATTAACAATATTTCATGAACAATATTTAGTTAACATATTTATAAACATTTATATACATTTATTTACAGAAACATATTTTCACAACTACTTCAGTTATGTTTATATCCATTGCAATAGATTTGACGAGATTCCCACAATCTTTTCATGTCCTTTTCAGATCCATATACTGCATTTTGACCCAATTTGAAATTTCCATATTCAATAGGATACACTTCTCTCATTCTTCTGACTGATTCGTGATATAATAGATCAGTTACAGGAAAAACAACACATGAAGATACAGTTGACTTAACAACTTTTACCGATACATCTCTATCGAACGTGATTAGCCCCTCGACTGTATCAACATCTTCGTGAGTTGCAGATGTTGAATAAATGATATGTATACCTTTACACTTTCTATGAGCTACATGAAACTTGAACTGATTAGCCTTCTTATAGAGATTTCTTATGAAACTGTCATACGTTTTACCACGTATCATCGTGGTACGAAATGTCCACTGATATGTGTCCCTGTCACGGAATGTGAATATTCTATGTATTCGATACTCAAATGATTGTTTTTTGAAACCGTCATATCCCGAACTTTCAAGCATGTCAAAAATGAAAGCATACATTTGAAATAACTCTGTAGAAGGTTGTCTTAAACCCTTTTGACATTTTACTCAACCAAATGTTCAAAGCTGTGTATTTTAACATCATCTGCATTGTCTTACTTAATGTATGTTCACCAACGAATATGCGATATATTTTCTCTCGTATCTCAATCGGGAGTGGAAGCTGATATGGTATCATCTTGAAGTTAATAGATGCAATGATAGATACGATAAATGTTAACATTATCACTTCAAGTTCTTCCACAGAATTCTTTCACAATGATATTTCACAATGATATTTTCACAGAATTCTATCACAATGTTTACAAAGTTCTTTCACAATGCTTTTTCATGTTGTTCGTCCATAGAAATATTCCATCAGAAACACTGTTATCATTAATATCATTATTTTCTATTATGTACACTGTTCAGCTTGATCTAAGATACTGATGTTCATTGTTCACTTTTTAGCTCACCTGAGCACAAAGTGCTCAAGGTGAGCTATTGTGATCACTTTTTGTCCGTCGTCCGTCCGTATGTCCGTATGTCCGTCCGTCCGTCCGTCTGTCAACAATTTGGTGTTTACACTCTAGCATCTACAAATATAAGCCAATCTTAAACAAACTTGGTCAAAACATGTATGACCATAAGCTCTCGAATGAGTTCGAATTTGGGTCAGATCGGACTGGAAAGTCCGGAGTTATCTGCCCTTGAATGTAAAAAATAGCTACTTTTGACATTGTTTACACTCTAGCATCTACAAATATTGACCAATCAATATAAAAGTTGGACACTATGTTGGTGACCATAAGATCTCATATGAGTTTGATTTTGGGTCAGATCGGACCAGAAAGTCAGGAGTTATCTGCCCTCAAATTTGACAAAATTGTCGTTTTTGACCGTTTTCGACTTTGTTTACACTATAGCATCTACAAATATTGACCAATCGAGACAAAAGGTTAACACAATGTTAGTGACCGTAAGATCTTGGATGAGTTCGATTTTGGGTCAGACCGAACCAGAAAGTCAGGAGTTATCTGCCCTTGAATGTGAAAAATAGCTACTTTTGACATTGTTTACACTCTAGCATCTACAAATATTGACCAATCAAAACAAAAGTTGGACACAATGTTGGTGACCATAAGATCTTGGATGAGTTTGATTTTTGGTTTGATCGGACCAGAAAGTCCTGAGTTATCTACCCTTGAATTTGACAAAATTGTTGTTTTTGACCGTTTTCGACTTTGTTTACACTCTAGCATCTACAAATATTGACCAATCGAGACAAAAGGTTAACACAATGTTAGTGACCGTAAGATCTTGGACGAGTTCGATTTTGGGTCAGATCGGACTGGATAGTCCGGAGTTATCTGCCCTTGAATGTAAAAAATAGCTACTTTTGACATTGTTTACACTCTAGCATCTACAAATATTTACTAATCAATACAAAAGTTGGACACAATGTTGGTGACCATAAGATCTTGGATGAGCTTGACTTTGGGTTTGATCCGAGCAGAATGTCCTGAGTTATCTGCCCTTGAATTTGACAAAATAGTTGTTTTTGACCGTTTTCGACTTTGTTTACACTATAGCATCTACAATTATTGACTAATCAAGATAAAACTTTAAAACAATATTAGTGACCGTAAGATCTTGGATGAGTTTGATTTTGGATCAGATCGGACCAGAAAGTCAGGAGTTATCTGCCCTTGAATGTAAAAAATAGCTACTTTTGGCATTGTTTACACTCTAGCATAGATCTACAAATATTGACCAATATATACAAAAATGGACACAATGTTGGTGACCTTATATAAGATTTCGGATGAGTTTTTGTTTTGGTTTGATCAGAGCAGAATGTCCTGAGTTATCTGCCCTTGAATTTGACAAAAGTGCTGTTTTCGACTTTGTTTTTACTCTAACAACCACAAAATTAATGGTGACCAATCAAGACAAAACTTTGATCTTGGATATAATGGTTAATCACCATAAGATCATAGATGAGTTGGAACTTCAGCACAATTAGACAAGCAGTTGCTGAGTTATCTGCCCTTGAAATGGACAAAATTCTCGTTTTTGACTTTGTTTTCACTCTTTACAACCAGATATATTGACCTATAAAGAGGAAACAGGGACATAATATTGATAACCATAAGTTTGTTTTCAGTCTTAATGTCACAAATATTAATTGATTCAAACAATACTGTGGCTCATATCATCTTGGTTCAGGTGAGCGATATAGGACCATCATGGTCCTCTTGTTTCTTATTTATATACCTTTAGACTTCTATGTCCAAATGGCACCGTATCTGTACCATTGACAATAACCCTCTTTGTATAAACAGATCTGAATGTTTTCGTTTGAGGCTCACTTGTCACTGTTCTATCCTTATGCCTTTTTATTCTACAGTCATCGTTTCACGTTTCCGGATCCATATGGTGGTTGTGTGTGTGTGATGATGAATCTCATTTCTCCATCGTCTACTTTGAATTCACTGTTGGATTGCATCACTTTCTCAATTTCACCCAATATAACTTCTCCGTTCAGATTAACCACATCGATAAACGGGATATGTATCCCCATATCCAGAGATGGATGAGTAATTGTCAATTTGATCTTATCTGTAGGTTCAGCTTTCAACGTTTCATTGACTTGTTTCGTAATATCATCAAACAATGAAACAAGTTCTTGCGGTGGTAAATCATCAAATGTCTTAAAAATCACATTCATCACATGTGATACCGTCCTGAAGATCCTCGATTTCTTGTTTGTCAAAGAGACAAGTTCATACCTTTGTCTCAATGTTGCTTTCTTCTCTTCTTCAACAAGTGATTCTTCATTCACTGGATCTTCATTTAGTTTTTCTCCAGAATTCGATTCTTCACTTTCTGAATCACTTTCAATGATAGGTCTCACTGGTTTCTTTTTGTAGCCAATATCATCTTCTGAATCACTGCTTTCATCAACAAGTTTGATTCTTTTCCACTTTCTTTTGTAAGTATCATTGTTTGATTTCTTTCGTTTAGGCATTGTTGTTCTTTTGCTTTCCAGTGAGAAACTGATATTGAACTGGCAAAAGACAGGGGTTTATATATCATCATCAAGCTCGAGCTGGGGGAATCTGTATAAATAGGACCCGATTTCGCTATACTTCATCATTCAGTTGTAAAACTTGAAAGGAAGAAGTCATGAATAGTAAAAACGCATGCAACAATTCTGAAGTTACTTCAACTTCTGTGAACAGAAGACAAATGCAGGTGTTTGTGAATCCACATACACACGAATACGAGATAACAAACATTCCGTTTTGTTACAAGATCAGTCATATTGGCAAATATGTCGGGACATTCATATCGGAGCAGATGGATAAGGATGAATACCATATTACGAAACGGAGAGTGTTCGACACACTCACAATAGACGAGATGTTTGGCAATGACGAATACGGGGTGGCAAAGAAGAGAGCAGGATTCTGCTTCATTTGTCATAAAGCCGATCACTGGGCAATGAAATGTCCAGAGAAAAAGAGTCAACCGTCACATTTTATCTTTGTCTTCGTGAACCCAACAACTCATGACGTTCGGATTTCAAATACAATTGAACGTTCAGAGGACAATGTCGGATTACAATATGTTGGGGCAATAACATCACACTGTAATGATTACAGTAGGTACAGTTTGAAAACACGACGTGGAATGGAAAGCTTCTATTACGATGAAACCAATGACAAGGTTCCATCAGTCATTGGAAATCCGCAACGTTCAGTCGAGACACAATCTCTCGATACTCAAATTGTCGAGATACCAACACTGGAAACACAAACACTCCAGGAACGAATAAAGCAGTGGTTGGAAAAACAATCTTCAAAAGAAACTGTCACTGATAATATTGAATCAGTGCAGAAATCATCGTTGGAAGAAACTGTCGCTGACAATATTGAACAGTCAAATAGTGAATCAGTACAGAGTTCATCGGAGAAAAAAAGTTGAGGAAGGAAATAACCAGGAGAAGGATTGTTTCTTCTGTGAAACCAATGATCATGGCAAAAACATTTGTCCAAAAATTGTGAAACCAAAAAGAATCTCCAGAAAGAGGAAAACAAGAAACATTTCGCCGGTTCCAACCAAGAAACAAAAACTTGAATCATAGAACTGTGAAAGTAAAACAAAGTGCAGTGATGAACATTTCACATGTTAAATAAAGTTATTTCCAATATTCAACTTTCTAATGTACATATGTTCAATGTTTTCAATGTTTGCATTGTTTCGATTCAATATATTCTATTAAAGATAAATAAATTACTTGTTTCTCTCTATAGGAATGACATTTCGGGGTATCTTGATGGTCCTGAAAAGGACCGTTTTTCTCTTATAATCATTGAAACGAAGTTAGATTCGGATATAAGCTGGAAATCATTTGCTTCCACTGTTCATCCTCAGTCGGTGGTGTAAAAAACCGGAGATCAGGATATAAACACACATATGTGCTCACGGAACCTGACCGAAGAGGAAGAAGGGGAGGAGAGATAAAGTATAAAGCGCGGACCTCGGCGAAAACACCATTTTCTTAGAATGTTACTATTTATAGTAACATTCCAAGAAAGAATGGTGTTCTATAAATAGTAACATTCCACGAAACCCAACTTTACATGACGTCATTTAATCGATATGACGTAATTTATAAGGAATAAAAGCCCACGAGCGTTATTTATATGTTACACATTCTTTACACACCGTTTTACTCAATCAGCATATGACTCAATTATGAGAAAACTGTGAACGTAATGTATTGAATGCAAGTCTAGCAGGAGATGACAATGAACTCGTATCCATACTTAAAAGTGGTGAAAATGGTGCAACAAGGGGTGTTTTTTTGCTCGATTCCTTGTTCGGTTTCTTATTTCGTCTTATTGGACTGTTCGGATGCAAGTCGTCGTAATATGTAAACAGATCATCGATCAGCATTTGTCTTTCTTTTACACCCTTTTGATAGAGTCTTTTCGAGTTTGGAGATAATGAGAGTGAAAATATAGGTTGGAAATTAATCTGTCTTTTTCCAGGAGGCAAAAAAGATTTGTACTTTTTCTGAAAGTCGAAAAGACGTTTGCTCAGAATATCTTTCCTAGAGTTCGGTATGCGTTGTGCTACATACTGTGGGCTACGCTGTGGGGTACGCTGTTGTACATGTTGTGGGACAATAAAGTCATCAAGACTTCTGTTTAGACTCCTATTGAGACTCCTATTGAGGCTTTTGTCCGAACTTCTGTTCAGACTTCTGATTGGAGACAAGTTCAGACTGGTGTTCAGGCTTCTATTCAGACTTGTGTTTGGAGTTGAGTTATGAGGAGAGTTATGAACAGAGTTATGAGCAGAGTGCACTGATCTTGGGGATCTTGACCTACGCATTGTAATGAATTCCTCATTGATAACAATAGGAGTACTTTTCTTTGAACTTTTCTTTTTAGCAGATTCTTTTGAACCTTTGTTTTTTGAGCCTTTGTTCTTTGAACCTTTGCTCTTTGAACCTTTGTTCTTTGAGCGTTTGATTGGAGACCCCATCTTCTGCTTTTTCTGTGAACGTTTGCTTTCCGTACCGAACTTTCTTACAGTTTTATTACCATCCCAACGTAATAAACTTCTGATAATAACCCCTCCAAGGAATCCACCACCACCGGGTTTCAGAATGATTCTTCGTTTTGTTTGTTCATCGATATTCGGATCTGCTAATTTCACAACATCTTCTTTATGTTTGTTCATATAGCTAACGGTTTGTTTTGGAAGTTTAATCTTATCTTCAATGATATTGCGAGCTGATAAGGAAAACCATTTCAAGATTTCCTTTAATTCTGCATTCAGTAATGCCTCTCTTTCATATTTATTGGTTTGAATACTTATATTCTGCAAGGCATGTAACACCGATGATGATGTCCGTGGTAAAGCCATGTTTACTCAATGAGATTCGACAAAGAAATGACTGTATTTTCATCTGAACAATATTTATATTTTGTATTACAAATATTTATACAGGTGAATATACAATTGGACCTTGATCCGCATTCTCTGTATACCACCGATGAAAAATATCAGTCCTTAATCTCAATTCACGTTTAGTTTGTGAATGGAAATCAATGACCAAGTATCCATGATCCATTGAAGTTGTATCGTTGTATGCAGGAATCAAATGTGGGGCTTGCATTTGATTTGCTAGTGTTTTTATCTGATTCTTATCACGTTCGTTACGAAAAAGAATCATGTATCGTGAATTTAAGCTGATGGTTCTACTGGACTTGGACTGTGAAAACATATTCTGTGTGATATAAACCACACTTGCATTACGATGATGACCCTTTCTTGTAAACCATAACTTTATTTTCTCTTCGTCTTTTTCACCCAGCATATCATCGAAAACGACCAAATGTGGAATTGATACATCGCTCACTATATCATTTTCATCTTCGGGAATTCCATCAATAAATTTGATAAAATCAAATTTTTCTTTCATGAAACTGTACGTGTTTTGCCATTCTTTATAACACCAAACAACTTTTTTGGTGGAATATCAAACAGATCTTCGTTATAATCTAGTAGTTTATGAACGAACTCTGTTTTTCCTGATCCACTCGGACCTGATATGTAGAAATTGCTTGGATGGCGGAATAAGAGTGAAAACACGTCTACATCCATTTCGATTCGTGTTTTTTCTGTTGACGATATTGTCTCTTCAAAGGACAGAAATGAAATGACACAAAGTTAATTTCTAACCTTTATTTAACATTTCCATTAACAAAGTTTTATTAACAATATTTCATGAACAATATTTAGTTAACATATTTACAAACATTTATATACATTTATTTACAGAAACATATTTTCACAACTAGTTCAGTTATGTTTATATCCATTGCAATAGATTTGACGAGATTCCCACAATCTTTTCATGTCCTTTTCAGATCCATATACTGCATTTTGACCCAATTTGAAATTTCCATATTCAATAGGATACACTTCTCTCATTCTTCTGACTGATTCGTGTTATAATAGATCAGTTACAGGAAAAACAACACATGAAGATACAGTTGACTTAACAACTTTTTCCGATACATCTCTATCGAACGTGATTAGCCCCTCGACTGTATCAACATCTTCGTGAGTTGCAGATGTTGAATAAATGATATGTATACCTTTACACTTTCTATGAGCTACATGAAACTTGAACTGATTAGCCTTCTTATAGAGATTTCTTATGAAACTGTCATACGTTTTACCATGTATCATCGTGGTACGAAATGTCCACTGATATGTGTCCCTGTCACGAAATGTGAATATTCTATGTATTCGATACTCAAATGATTGTTTTTTGAAACCGTCATATCCCGAACTTTCAAGCATGTCAAAAATGAAAGCATACATTTGAAATAACTCTGTAGAAGGTTGTCCGTTCTTAAACCCTTTTGACATTTTACTCAACCAAATGTTCAAAGCTGTGTATTTTAACATCATCTGCATTGTCTTACTTAATGTATGTTCACCAACGAATATGCGATATATTTTCTCTCGTATCTCAATCGGGAGTGGAAGCTGATATGGTATCATCTTGAAGTTAATAGATGCAATGATAGATACGATAAATGTTAACATTATCACTTCAAGTTCTTCCACAGAATTCTTTCACAATGATATTTCACAATGATATTTTCACAGAATTCTATCACAATGTTTACAAAGTTCTTTCACAATGCTTTTTCATGTTGTTCGTCCATAGAAATATTCCACCAGAAACACTGTTATCATTAATATCATTATTTTCTATTATGTACACTGTTCAGCTTGATCTTAGATACTGATGTTCATTGTTCACTTTTTCTTATTTATATACCTTTAGACTTCTATGTCCAAATGACACCGTATCTGTACCATTGACAATAACCCTCTTTGTATAAACAGATCTGAATGTTTTCGTTTGAGGCTCACTTGTCACTGTTCTATCCTTATGCCTTTTTATTCTACAGTCATACGTGATCTTGATTTCTGTAGAAGGGTCTTGCATGCATTTGGTGAATGTATCAAAGTTGACCAACTGACATGTTTTGTAGTCCAAAGTGACTCCTTTCACTTTACATTTGCTTGATATTTTCCCTTTCTCTGATATCATTTGATATGCATAGTTCTTTGGCCCCAAAACTCTGAACTTTACAATTCTTGAGGTTGGTTCTTCATCAGTCCATTTCCGAAGTCTACTGTTAATGATGGGAGGGTTCCAAAGCTTTGGATCATGGATGTACATACAACTGTCCGTGTCAAAGTAAAGACATCTATCATTCACCTTCTCAAGCACACTGTATAACTCCAACCTTGCATAGGCTGTTACATAAGACCCAACTATAACGTTAGCTGTAGCATGAGTCTAAATATGATCAAGCATGTTTTCGTAATTGACCAGAATGAAGGGGCACTCTTCACTGAATATTTCCACATGTTTTACTTTGATTGATGGATTGTTGATCAATTCAAAGTACTTGGAGGGGGATGCAATTTATTCTGTTTGTGTCTGCACTTCTCTTTGAGCTAGTTTTCCCCAGAGACAATTCAACACGATCTTTGCAAAAGATCTTCTCCCTTTGTTTTTCTTAATCATGGTTGGATCAAGTTTGATACCTTCTTCTCTCTCATAATCCTGAACAAATTGCTCTCTGTCAGATTGAGTACTACACCATGTAGGATAACCACTTGCTTCCTGTTTGATTTTCAAGAAGTTGTCAACATATCCCTTGAAGAATTCGTCAGACAGTGAATCGAAATGCCATATCTCAAAGATATGAAGTACACGATAACCTTTATCCATTGCCTTGAAAAGTTCAAACGTAACCCATGTCCCAATGAGAGCTCTTTCATTTTCATTGTGAGTGCACGTTTCTGAGCTGTTCTCTGCACATGTTCTACAAAGAGGGAACATCATTTTGTGGTTACAATGTACAGGTAGAACGGGGTGGAGGAGATCATCTGGGGGAAGAACTTTACATTTGACCAGTCCTTCATACTGTCTTATGTTCTGAATGTCAATGCTTTCACTTGTCAGGACTTTAGGGTGACCAACAGGATAGGATTTGTATTTGCACACGTATGGGTACAAAGAACAGATATCAATGTACTTGATTTCTGTCTCGCTCGATTCATCTATCTCATGTGAGAGTTTAACTGTATTACAACGACCTCCATACAACTCTTCCCTGGGATCAATAGTGTCAGAGTATGGGAACAAATCACGAATAATTCGAGCATACTCCTTGTTTGTCTTAACCTTTGCATCGAATTCATGCTCCCAAATGAACACAACTTTATGACCTCTTTGCCTCGAATACTCTAATCTTTTCATTGTTCCTTCATACAAAATCTCCATAGATGAACCATTGATCGGACTTTTTTCTGAACGGTTCGGATAGCAAACAGGACACCCATGATATAGATCACCTAAGAACTCATACACAGTGTTTGACGGGGCATGGAATCCGTCTACACTGTAACCTCCAATTTCATATTCACCCCCATTCCTAGCATGCTGAATATGAATCTGTTTCTCATTTGCTATGCTCTGAATCCAACGAATTGCTTTCATGGAGAACCGACGTTTGGACGAATCCTTGCTTGATATGATTGCAATTTGATTCTTTGGTAAATAATTTCTTCTCCAAACCTTGTTACAAGCATCAGCTATAGTGATAGCTTCAAGAAAAGGATCAATACCACCATGTTCAAGAAAGACCTGTCTGAAATGACCACAACCCCGTCTGAGAATATCAACATCTGAACGACAGTAAGACTCCATTTCCTTTTGAAAGTTGAAATTTTCCTTCTTTTCAACTTTGTCATTATACCATTCCATGAATTCTTGTCTTATATCAGGTTTCATTGAATCAACCATGTAATATGAACTGTCAAGATAAGGACCATTGCATTCCCAAAACTGATCAGTGTTTGCAAGATGTGGGAAAAAACCTTTTTCATCTCTTCAAGTCCAAATGTGTCAGGAAAACTCCCCAATCTAAAGCTCATGAAGTTATAGGAGTCTATCAATCTAACTCCATTCATGTGGAGTGCTATTATACTGTTCCCATTCATGATAAGTTCTGGAGGTTTATTTCCTATTTTTATGATTTCATTTAGTATGAACTGTCCATCATATCCCTTGAAATTATGTGCAATAGCTGTCATTCCCTTGTGTTTCTTAGAAAAGAGCCATGTGCAGAAGTCATTGAGAGTGTTATCACCTTGAAATATCACTTCTTGACCTTCGTGAAATTCACTACAGGTTGAACAGTGATATTCAAGTGGTTTGCATATGCATTCATTGCAATCTCTCTGTGCAATACAGTAATTCGGAATATGAACACCAGTATCTTGCTTACATTCGAAATCATAGAAAATGAACAATGGTTTCTTCTCTCCCGATTTCCCATTTTTCTTTGTCTCATCCTTGTCATTTTTCAACATCTTACTTTCGTAAGGTTGAATATGACAACGGTGATCGAAAGATGTTATCTTCTTGCAGATATGACACTTCTTTTTTCCAGCACAGACATGGTTCTTGCGTCTCACGTTGTACATTTCATTGCATTGACTACAGCGTTTAAACAATTCACAAATAGTTTTCTCTTGTTTGGCATGAATTGATTTGTGATTTGCAAAACAGTCGTCCCCGTAGAAACTTCTGTTACAATCTGAACAATAGATTTCTCCAAATTCTTTGATACATGGTGGTTTACAGAAACAAGCTGAACATATGGTATATGTTTACAAATATGATTCTCACGATTCTGATACGCAATATCACAGAATTCACAGTAATAACTACAACTTAGAAATCCTGTGATACTCGTGATACTGTCAAAATATCCTTGATGGTAGTACAAATGTATAACTTTACTGTCAGAGTTCACAACTGGATGTTGAAATGTCATTTCTACCGATGAGTGTTGCTGGTGAACTTTGATCACATAGTTCCTTGAATACAAATACGTTTGAATTATTTTGTATTCATCAACTCCACATCGTTGGTTTGGTGAGATACCGACTTCCTCCAATAAACGTTTAGCTTCTCGTTCTTGTAGAGATTTCCTTGAATCGCTTATTTGCTTCCATCTTCTTTTCCATTCGTCTGTGGCTTCCTTTTCAGCATAGCACATTGATACCACGATAGATCGGGCAAAACACATGCTATCCTCTGAATTCTTGATTTCAACGACAGATTGTTTCTTTTTTGCAAAGACTTTGGTATCAAGTTCGGAAGACCACAGTTTCACGTTTCCGGATCCATATGGTGGTTGTGTGTGTGTGATGATGAATCTCATTTCTCCATCGTCTACTTTGAATTCACTGTTGGATTGCATCACTTTCTCAATTTCACCCAATATAACTTCTCCGTTCAGATTAACCACATCGATAAACGGGATATGTATCCCCATATCCAGAGATGGATGAGTAATTGTCAATCTGATCTTATCTGTTGGTTCAGCTTTCAACGTTTCATTGACTTGTTTCGTAATATCATCAAACAATGAAACAAGTTCTTGCGGTGGTAAATCATCAAATGTCTTAAAAATCACATTCATCACATGTGATACCGTCCTGAAGATCCTCGATTTCTTGTTTGTCAAAGAGACAAGTTCATACCTTTGTCTCAATGTTGCTTTCTTCTCTTCTTCATCAAGTGGTTCTTCATTTACTGGATCTTCATTTAATTTTTCTCAAGAATTCGATTCTTCACTTTCTGAATCACTTTCAATGATAGGTCTCACTGGTTTCTTTTTGTAGCCAATATCATCTTCTGAATCACTGCTTTCATCAACAAGTTTGATTCTTTTCCACTTTCTTTTGTAAGTATCATTGTTTGATTTCTTTCGTTTAGGCATTGTTGTTCTTTTGCTTTCCAGTGAGAAACTGATATTAAACTGGCAAAGACAGGGGTTTATATATCATCATCAAGCTCGAGCTGGGGGAATCTGTATAAATAGGACCCGATTTCGCTATACTTCATCATTCAGTTGTAAAACTTGAAAGGAAGAAGTCATGAATAGTAAAAACGCATGCAACAATTCTGAAGTTACTTCAACTTCTGTGAACAGAAGACAAATGCAGGTGTTTTTGAATCCACATACACACGAATACGAGATAACAAACATTCCGTATTGTAACAAGATCAGTCATATTGGCAAATAGGTCGGGACATTCATATCGGAGCAGATGGATAAGGATGAATACCATATTACGAAACGGAGAGTGTTCGACACACTCACAATAGACGAGATGTTTGGCAATGACGAATACGGGGTGGCAAAGAAGAGAGTAGGATTCTGCTTCATTTGTCATAAAGCCGATCACTGGGCAATGAAATGTCCAGAGAAAAAGAGTCAACCGTCACATTTCATCTTTGTCTTCGTGAACCCAACAACTCATGACGTTCGGATTTCAAATACAATTGAACGTTCAGAGGACAATGTCGGATTACAATATGTTGGGGCAATAACATCACACTGTAATGATTACAGTAGGTACAGTTTGAAAACACGACGTGGAATGGAAAGCTTCTATTACGATGAAACCAATGACAAGGTTCCATCAGTCATTGGAAATCCGCAACGTTCAGTCGAGACACAATCTCTCGATACTTAAATTGTCGAGATACCAACACTGGAAACACAAACACTCCAGGAACGAATAAAGCAGTGGTTGGAAAAACAATCTTCAAAAGAAACTGTCACTGATAATATTGAATCAGTGCAGAAATCATCGTTGGAAGAAACTGTCGCTGACAATATTGAACAGTCAAATAGTGAATCAGTACAGAGTTCATCGGAGAAAAAAAGTTGAGGAAGGAAATAACCAGGAGAAGGATTGTTTCTTCTGTGAAACCAATGATCATGGCAAAAACATTTGTCCAAAAATTGTGAAACCAAAAAGAATCTCCAGAAAGAGGAAAACAAGAAACATTTCGCCGGTTCCAACCAAGAAACAAAAACTTGAATCATAGAACTGTGAAAGTAAAACAAAGTGCAGTGATGAACATTTCACATGTTACATAAAGTTATTTCCAATATTTAACTTTCTAATGTACATATGTTCAATGTTTTAAATGTTTGCATTGTTTCGATTCAATATATTCTATTAAAGATAAATAAATTACTTGTTTCTCTCTATAGGAATGACATTTCGGGGTATCTTGATGGTCCTGAAAAGGACCGTTTTTCTCTTATAATCCGTTTCTAACTTCATTGAAACGAAGTTAGATTCGGATATAAGCTGGAAATCATTTGCTTCCACTGTTCATCCTCAGTCGGTGGTGTAAAAAACCGGAGATCAGGATATAAACAACCCTTTGAAGATGTCTGGTATGTCAGCGAAGGATAAACCTCATCCATTCGCTTTTTCCATCGACTGTTCTCTGTCCGACTTTCCACGTCGGAATTCGTAGCCTCTTTTACGGCAAAACTCGTTTAATGCCTTCTCCCGAGCCTGCTTCTCATTGATGAACTCATCCTGTTTCCCTATATCAGTATCACTCTTCAAAGTCTGTTTCTTTTGAAAAAGACGCCTCAACAACTTCGAAATGAATTTCATTTTTTCAGTGTGAAAAAAGAATCACTTCGATGTTTTTATACCCCCACTGAAAGTGTCTTCGCGCTGGTCCGCGCTCATATAGAATTAAAAAAAGGATTCCTTAAATTATTGGGGAAAGTGTCCTCGCGCTGGTCCGCGCTCATATAGAATTAAAGAAGGATTCCTTAAATATTGGGGGTATAAAAACACGTTGTCATATTCGCTCGTTCATAAGATATTCAACATGAATACCGAAAACTACGTCCGCTCGTTTACGGTTATTTATATGACACATCCTCCTCCGAGCCAACAACAAATAAACTGGGTAAAGGAAAAATATAAGAAAAGAGAAGGTTGCGGAATGACAGAAGAGATGAGGCTAGACTGGCTCATAAATGAGTGGCTCGCTCCGATCGGGAAGCCATTTAAGGAAAGAATCCACCCAAATATCCCAGGGATTTACAGAGAGGAAGAGTACTGGGATTGAACACCATCTTCAAACCAAGAAAAAACGGTCCTTTTCAGGACCACCAATTCACTAGAAAGTAAACCTTTTTTCGTAAATTGTCAAAAAACACAGACAAAATCAAGTCATTTCTCCACTTTTTCTTTATCATTATTTCTACCCTCGGTTCTTTCAACAAACAAAATATAGAATTATCTAGCAATTATGTTATTTCTTAAAGATATTGTGAGATATTACAAATAAAACGAGTTAGAGAAAACACAACTGAGTGGTGAAATCGGACATTTCCAGAAATCAATATTAGATGCTTCCATTCAGGTCCGCGCGATCCCTTTAAAATATTGAAAAGTTTCTGAGTCCAATCATTTCGCAGAAAGATTCCATTCTTAGCGGACCATGGATTTCGATTTAAAAGATCTCCTACAAACGAATGAAGACTTGTTATCATCGGCAATGAATTCAACACTTGGACCACAGGTCTACACGAATGTTCAGCAGGATAATCAAACACCGATGAATCAGGCCTATCACCCGCAAAATGTTCAACTGACGAGTAGTACTGACACAGTTTCACAGAGCATTTTGAATGAATTGAGAACAATGAATATTCGCCAAGAATCAGCTATGAAGAGAATGATGTTAGAACTTCACTCGTTCAATCAACATTTAATGACAGTGAAAACGGATGAGAAAGCTTCAAAACAGACGATTCCAGTGACATTTAAACCATCAACACTGAAGGTACCCGTAGAATTCACTTTTGACCAGAAAAACATTGAACAGGTCGTTGAAAGTGTTATTTCTGCGATGAAAAGGAAACATGACAATTCTACACCATCCACGAAACGATCAACATCTACAACGGATAATCATCACCAGACAAAGAAACAATGCATAGAAAGACAACGTCACACTTCGTCAGGTCTAGGTGGTTACGGTAAAACATGGAGAACTACCAGATTCCAAGCCTCAAGAAAAGGAAAGAAAAAGAATTGAGGAAATGAGAACATCCCTAATGTAACATCCATAACAACGGTCCTTTTCAGGACCACAAAATATCAAGAAAGATTATTTCCACAGAGTAGAAAAAATTGTCAAAATTTCACCTTCTTGTGAAAAATATGTAACATGACACCTGATTGGTCCGTCACCTAACCAATGAAAAGTAAGCCTTCCTAACCAATGAAAAGCAAGCCATCCCGAAAGTAGGTCAATCCTACCCGAAAAGTATAAAAGAGCTGTGTAGAATCCAGAAATCATTATTCCAGAATTCATCACTCTACAAGATGGAAGAAATTCAGGGAGAACTTGTGGACATAGCTAGACAGCTATTGATCATCGGTCAACGACTGGGGCGTGTTCATGATATGATGAGAGAAGCGGAGAATGATGACACTCCAGATGTAATATATCTTGGGACGGAAAGACGACGGGTGATAAGATTCAATGGTGAATCACTCACCATACAGAGAAGAACAAGGCGACCATGTCCGATATGTCGTGCTCGATTTGGCTGTAGTCATGTCTAGGTAATAATACACCTAGAAACAAACGGTCCTTTTCAGGACCACCCAATAACTAGAAAGTATAATAGTTCGAAATTTGTCATATTGTCAAAAGACTAAGTCCAAAACCCTGGTAAAACGACTAAGTCCAAGCCTTGTCCAACCCCTGCATATGTGCTCACAGAAACTTAAATCTAATATTCATACATCATCTCTTCCCCCCTTCCGTGAGCACATTTCTAGTATTACTTAGGTGCACACGTAACCCAAAGTCTAAAATTCACTCTAACATCTCTTATTCATTACCATAATCCATCACTCGGAGGCTAGACTAGCGCCTTTTTAAAGAAACTTGGTAAAAACGACTAAGTCGAAAAAGGCGCTAGTCTGCCCTACCGAACCCGTCTGGGAGGCTAGACTAGCACCTTTTTCCGAGGCGCTAGTCTAGCCTCCTTTACTACTGATGACAAATAGGGGCAAACACAAAAATAGACCTCATAAAATTTCTTCCCAACAAGTGGACATTGTTGGATTGCATACAGAATCTTTTCCTATAATGGAAATTCACATTTTGCCGCTAAGATTTGAACGTCAGCAATAAGTAAAATGTACTATCTGTACAAAGAGCATGTCATGAAAAAAGTCTGTACTCCCTGTATCAATGCAAATATATAGATGAATTTTTAACACCAACAATTTTGATTTTCATGGTCCTATAGAGGACCAATTTGACATACCGGTAATTGTGTAGCATACAAAACTGTCTTCCAGAACAAAAAATAAATATGGAAAATCGGCCGCAGCCATTGTGCAGTTGGTAGCGCATCCGACTCTCACTCGAAAGGTCCAGGGTTCAATCCCTGGTCATGGCAAATATCCTTTCTGACAAAAGTGTCACCCACCAATGGTTTGATATCATTAACCTATGTGGGTGAACAGCTGGAGGCTCAGATAAGATATTGTAGTACTGGTATGAGAAACAACAGCAGTTCATGGTTAGGTGCTTCAGCCGCTGCGATATGACCATAGCAGTTGAAAACCCCAATAAACCAAATATGGAAAATATTTACAAAATGCACATTGAAAACAAAACTCTTCCAAGAGAAAATAAAGAAAAAAGACTAACTTCATCAAATTAATTTATTTACAGTTGCTTGAAATTCATATGTGTTCAAGAGACAGAAAAGTAACTTAAATATTATATCATTTTTCAAACTTATAGTTTCAATCAAGGTTTTTATTGTTTTAGCTTTATCTTACTGATACTTAAGAGCAATTCCGTGTAAAAACCGACCAAATCTAAATAGGGGCCTGGCACGCATAGTCATGGATTTTCTTCATACTTTCCGAATATGTTAGGGTCTGCCCCCAAAACAATTATCGATGCTTATTTTTTCAATATATGCTTTGTTGCCATTGTAACCTCTCTAGAACATTTTACCATAAAAAAGAGCAATTTTTATGCCAAAATCGGCACTTTTTCGAACACAAATTAGACCCATCTTATATTGTAACTTAATTTTAAACATAAACTATGATACAATGCACAAACAGAAAAAATGTTGCGATGTTTCGTTTTTCTATCCAATGTTCTGTTATGTAACTATGGTAGCCCGAAGGTGGGTGGGGTTTGCATTTTTTTCATTTTGTCAAAATATGTCAATTTTAGCCTATTTTGAGACCATGGATTTAACAAACGCGGTAGATTTAAGAAGAGTGGCCATATCATTATCCAGTAAGACAATTATCATAAGAAGCAAATGAATAAAAAATCTTCGTGGGCACTTCATAAACAAACAATTCTGGGACTTTTTAAATAACCACAACACAGAAATGACCCAAAATAATATTTTTATTAGATGGGGCTTTGAATGTACGATCATTTTTTGTCTGCATATTGATGCTGTGTATGCATCTGTATCATACTTATCTGGTTATTCTTAAAATATGTTGAAACGGGTATTATGCGGGGCTAAAGTGTTGAATTGCGAGTGAAAATTACCCCACCCACTCAAATAACACAGAAAAACTAGTAATGTTCATTTTCAAGTCTAAACATTTCGTATGATAAATAGAATATGTCTAAATGATGCTGATACTAGATTGACGCATTTATAGCTCAAAACATTGAAATAATTCACTGGCATAAAAATGGTTGCTATGGTAACATAAAGAACACAGAAACCCGAGTACAGACTATTTTTACCTCTCTAGCTAGAAAATAATTGATATTTTTTGGAACCCTTAGTCTCTGATTTCAGAAAAAAATGTGTGGAGTTGTTTTGAATTGATAATACAATAGAAATTCTTTTTTGAATTACTAAAATATGGTTGCCATGGTAACGAGAACTATGCTAAAATGGTCAAAATGGCATTTTTGTCAACCAAAAATTGTTAAAAATTGCAATATTTGACTCTTCATTCGAGGTTTACGAAACTCAGAAATCAAATGAAATACTTTTATCTATACATGGAGTAGATACATCTATGTACTCGGTATCTTAAGGTGACGAAAGAGTTCAAAGCATGTGTAAAGTTGGAAAGCAGTATTTTTCGAAGAAACAAAGTTACCACAGATACATGGCACGTAAAACCGTAACAAAAATGATAGCAAGTCCACCTTATTAACGAAACGAATATTTGCCCACAGGTTGATAATATGGTCACAGATGCTTGTACAAAATTTCAGAGCTATAGCATCAACAGAAACAAAGATATGGCATTTGTACGTAGAACCTTAGCCTGGGTCCAGTCGTCAATATACAAAATGTACAGCACATAAAACCGATACCGATTACATATTGCGGCACTCGTTTCTGATAGTGTCGATTTTCACAAATGATCAGACTGGAACCAAGTCTAGTAGAACCATATCCAAAGCATTACGCCGATGCCAAGGTGACGGCGCAGACCCCTTTTCTAAGAATAGTCGCGCAATTAAAAAGACTTTCATGGCGTTTCACCAAAATATCAGTATTAATTTGCCTAATCCAGAAATGTTTGAAGAATAGCAAGAGAATAATAAGAAATACTGATATCTAGCATTTCCTCTTTTTCTCGCTATGCTTGCCATATTACAATACATTCACTCCATAAGTGGAGTAACCTTTCTTTGGTCGTTTGACAATTTGGATCAGTATAATTGTTTGTCATTTACAAAAAAGTGATTCGGAGAGGGGCGCATATACGCCCGAGAGGGGCTTGTCACTAAAACTGGTCTTATTTCAATTCAATGACAAATAACTCAAAAACGAATAGAGTTATCAGGGCTGCGTTCAGTAGACAAACTGTTAGCTAACCTTAGCAACAGTCGCAACTTCTTTGACAAAAATTTCACAGAATTGACCGAGTATTCCGAATGAAACAGCCAACGTTAGCTAACGTTTTATCTTACTGAACGTAGCCCTGCATTACGTTAGTAGTGTGCACAACTAGACACCATGGAGATTCATTGTGGCAAGTTTGATCAAATTCCGATAGAAACTGTAGGAGTTGCACACACAAGAAATTGCTTACGGGCGGAAAGACAGACAGACGACCAGGGCCATAACATAATACGACCCTTCGAGCATATAAAAAGTGTCATAGTCACAAAATGCCTCGCTTTTCTGAATAAGCTTTCCCCCCGGTTATACGGCATAATTCGGACAATATCGGCATGGCCAGCATGTGACTAGGAACATTAACCCTTTCCCAAACAAGACCTGGTTTTGACAACCCTTTAAGAAAAGGATTGGGAAAATATTGGGACAAACGAAGAAAATGCTGGTAAGCAGCATTTTCTTCTTCTGTCTTAATATTTTCCTGGCATTAATGATTGCAAATCATTCCTCATCAATATTAACATTCTTGTAAGCAGCAGCTTTCAAAATGTATCCACAAATGTTGAGCTATGTGACGATATTCTGACGTACTGGCTGACACACTGAGATGATACCAATCGTAACCACATTCGATGACGTATACGAAGACAAACTGACTTGGTATAGACAAAGTTCACTACGAGAAGTTTTACACCCTGTTTACCATTACAAGATCAGTTTTGACTTACCTCATAGAATAGGCAAGGAAAACATTTAGACAAATGGAGAAAACGGTAATCATCAACATTTCCTCATGTTGCCTCGATATTTCATGTTCTATATTGAACACAAATCATACATGTATGTTAATCAGTTATCATTATCGGTCTGCTGTAACTTTCAAAAGTGGATCAATATAATTTTCTTACCGTTTGGGAAGAGGGTTTAACACATCGAAATCCTAATTTTGGCGTCCCTACCTTAGCAGTAATTGAAAATCAACCTTAGAAAACAGAAAAACTATAGTGATAAGAAATTTCCCCGTATCACTCATTGTTTTCTGTGTTCTAAGGTTAAACATTTCATTGCAGACTGAGCTTTTCGGGTGTGAAAGGAAAGGGAACAAATCAAATTCAAGACGTGTCTTGGTGCGAAACCTGTTAATTATATAACTATGTATAAAAATTGACATGTTACAATTTCCCATGGAAACCCTGATTTCCACGTCCCCAATAGAAAAGGCTTAACCCTTTCCCAAACAAGACCTGGTTTTGAAGTCCCTAATAGAAAGGCTTGGGAAAACATTGAAAAAAAGAAGACACTGCTGATAACCAGCAGTTTCTCCTTTTGTCTCAATATTTTATATGCCACATTTTACTCAAATCCTATCTTAAATAACACCCATTTTGTCATTTGTGGCAGTTTTTGAAGAGGATCACCCTAATTTCTGAGGTTTGGGAAAAGGTTAAGATAGCTTTCAGTATGCTGGCATTTAAAAAAAATGCTTGTCACTAAAACATATATACCTTATACATTACAGGCTTTCAAATTTGAACAGATTGAATTTTCTCTGTTTAGAAAATGGGTTAAAGAAGAATGCATCATATAAACTAAAATGTTTCTCAAAAATTCTAAACTCCTTCACACTTCCATACTATCCTTGCCCTTTCTTCATTGCTATATACATCATATAAATTGTTCATAGATTTTAGTCAGAGGGAGAAGAAACTGTGATTCTTCCCTAAAGAAGACCTTGTTTTGATGTCCCTATACCAGGATTGAACCAAATACCCCATGCTTACGAGTCAAAAACGCCACATTGTGCACCATTGCAGCAGCCCTTCGCCCTCAGATGGACCTATTTGAGAAGGCATTCAAACCTTTGCAAAAGAAGACATACCAAAATATGTATTATAAAAATCGCATGGGAAATGTTGGTGAAATGATAGAAAACGCAGATAACCAGCATTTTCTGTTTTTGCCTCAATACTTTCCAAACTGCATTATATTTTTCATATCAATTTTACAGTTCCGTAACCTGCAGCAGCTCGAAGATTGAACTGTCTAAATTGCTGTTGTTTGGGGTGTTAAAACAAAATAGCATACATGTAAATGGTTCATGAACATCTTTTTGTTTTGTTTTCACATTCTTTTCTTTAACATGTAAACTAACATGTTGTTTTATTCAAGTAACAGATTTAATCTTTTTGTTGAATTTAAAAGAACTGCACTAAATATCACTTAATAAATACAGGCAAATACACTGTAAATGTTCTTCATATTATAATCTTTGCCACCTGTGTCTGTAATCGTCAATGGTTCATCTGAAATAAAGGAATATATAAGAACATTATGTTTAAACATGTACATGGAGAAAAATTACATAAAACTGTTTCACCTTGTGGTGTTTACAACTGAAGTACACCTTTTCCTTCAATGTTTTCTAACTTAAACTTGCTGTATAGTGAATGTCATATGGCAATCAGTGTGGGTTTGGGGTAGAAAATAGTGTGGGAATTAAAGAAATTGTTTGTCATTAGCAATTTATTCATTTTCCACAATGTTTTCCAAAGCCTTTGTCTTTTGTGGAGTCAATAAGAGTCTGTGCGTGGAAGTTATTTAAGGGACTAGATCTACATAAATTCATAGGAAGTGTTAAGACAGACTGACAGACCTGTAGACATACAAACAGACAGAGGTAAAACATTGTTACACTTACACCAATGTTTTAAATTTAAAGGGAAAGTTTTACCTGTCATTTGTTCACCTATTAGATTAAGGATCCACAACATTTCACTTTGTACATTCATCTGAAACAAAAATAACAATGAATCATATTCATTATCTAACCAGTGGCTACAAATTTAGATCTAGATCTATGCCTGACAGGTGCACAATGCACAAACAGTTACTAAATGTGTATAGGTCTATGTCAAAGCATGGAAAGCATTTCAAGAAAGTGATACATGTAAAAGTAAAAAATTATGTATCACGATATCTATAGATCTTAAGGTACACGACCCATCATTGGCTCCAAAGAGCCAGAGGCTAAATTTGAAAAGTGCCAGTAATTCCTAAACTGTGTTACATTTCCATTCCAAATACAAACATAAGCATTTTGAACGGTTTAGAATTTTGAATTGATGCATACTTATAAATACCAATTTTGTGACTTTTAGAAATTTCATCCTTTCCTTCTTTATTTCAATAATTGACATATATCTAGATCTACTTGGTGAGCAACAAAAATGGTCGATTGTGATTTTAATTGAAACTGAACAAATAAGGTATTTCACTATTTGATTGTTACTTTGACTTCAAGTTTAACACAACGAGTCGTCCGGAGTCGGATAATCTGAGTGTATGTAGGCTACATAATTTCTTTTCTCACAATGCTTTAGGTACTCACTGGTTCTAAGGTCATCTAGACTAACATTTTTCAAAAGTTTAACAAATTATTGCTCCACAAGATGATTGATTTTAAAATATTGTATACATTCATCATCGATAGAATCCACAGAAACACTACAAATCCTACGTCATTTGACACAAAATTGTTTACCTGTGACGTCATGATTTTGACACTCGATATTGAACAATATCGCAAAATAAAATAGTCAAATTAAACTATGTACAAACCTGTTATCTGAATTATGCTTTTTGCCAATCCCTTTCTTCGTATTATCCATTACAATTCTGTAAATTAGCCCAGTAAACCAATACGTCGTGGATATTGACAGGAGGCTGCCTAGACTGGTACCCATTCATGTAAATAACTGAATCTATGACTGGGAACAGCTACTGCATTCTGTCCTATGATTAGTCAATAGATACGACCAATGAAACGGTCCGAGGAATTCAACCAATCAGAGCTCATGTTCTAAGAGTGTAAACAATACGTTTTGGCGCGCTTTTACTAAGGGACGCTACTCTTAGTCACTTACACGTGCCCGTTTATAGAGTTGCTTCTCCTGATCTAGACTGGTACTCATTTGTGTTTCAATTAATCCGCGTAGTAGATGTAGAAGTAGAGAATCAGTCCAGGCCGTGTACATGACCGTGAGATTAACTATAACCATACCTATATCCGTAGTAGATTTCAGGTATGGGAACCAGACTATAGGCTGCCATGATAAATGGTTGGGTACAAAACGCTCTTATGGTCTTTTATCTTGAAAGGGGAGGTAAAAATGTGCGACTTTTCAAGAAATTAACCGTTTCCCGACAGCTGTCAAGATATCGTTTCTTGAGTGCCCATCCTGATTTTACCACCGTTTTGAAGAGAAATTTTCGAATTTTCCTTACAAAATGAAGTGAATAGATAACTTTACCGCCTTTTGTAACTTGAGCTATTTTAAAAACACCCATTTTCCATTTTTTCAGGCCTCGTTTTTTGCATTCAGCTTCCCCTAAAAACTGATTCAGATATCTGAATCGGATAACGAAACCATAGTTTGGGAGAATAATCATTTATCTCAAAATGAAAAATACACAACACATTCGAATGTGGCAGTACGCCTAGTTAGATCTGCCTTTTTGGAAATGGTATCCAATTTACTAGAAATCGTCATTTTTGGAACTTTGGGGCCTATTACTATGGAAACGAGGGGAAATACAGGAAAACGAAAGGCACATTTTATTTATAGTTTTTAACATTCTATTCAATTATCATGGTTTCATTGAAATCTGTGACTATGCGTGGCCAAGGTTTGGTCGGTTTTTACACGGAATTGCTCTTAACTTTTAATGACATTTAGATGAAACAAAAATAACAATATTTTGTTTTTCATTCAAGAACATGAATCTTACACTGTATGTAAATGCAGATTGTGTTTATGGAAAACTGTAGCTTACTGACAGTTACGACACTTTTCCATATTCAGAATTTCCAAATTTTTACAAATTTCAGTTGTAAAACTGTCGTAAGTGAATAATTATCCAATATCAAGAAAAATAAGCTTTTATTCTTTAAAATCACTTATGCACATGAAAAGTCAACACATTTTAAATGTATATGCACTTACTATCTTTCATTAAAAAGATAAATAAAAAAAGTGAGATGTTTTTTCACTCTCCTGTAAAATTTTGTAAAAGTCACTTACGACAGTTTTCCGTTCAACCCTCGATACAGACAAGAAACGTTTCTTGTTGACTTCATAGCTGGATTGTGTAGACGTAGTTGGTGCCTCAACGTGATCTAGAACGTCTAAATACCCGGCTATGAATGCGATTTTCCTTATCGGTCGATGTATAATAACGTGGGCGAGCCTCCCTATCCCGACGAGATTGACGAGACAGGAACTGCTCTTCTTCAGGTTCCTTCTTGACAACATCCTCATCTGAAATAACAATTACTTCCGGTTCAACGGTTGCTTGAATGACAATGTTGGACGCTTCACCAAAAGTAACTCTTCTTGTAGGTGAGGATTGTTGGACGTTAAGAGTGAACGTGGAATCTTGAAGAACGTTACGATCCACCGTTTGCTCTGTAGTAATAGTTGATTCGGTATCCTCAGGTACTGGAACAGCACTAGGACTCCCGACGTTGTCAATCGTAGCCCATTCGATATCTTCCACCTCCATGTCCGAATGTTCAGATATTACTTCCTCTTTCACTTTGACGGGGGGTAAGAGAGGATTGTTGGTAGACGCAACCGGCAACGGAGGAAAGTTGGTGTCGTTCAAAACAAGGTCTGCCGGATTAATGGATTCCGCCTGACTGTCTGTAGTCTGTGAAACGTTCCTTGGTCTGGCGTACAGTTAGGAACCGTGTTTCTAACTTCTTTTTGGGCTTGAAGACATATTGCTTACAATATAATGTAGGAGCTTAAGAAATGCGGTCGACTGCACAAGCTGTTAACTTGGAATCTAACGTTGGTTTTCTACAGGTCATTAGTGTTGAAAATCTGGATACAAGTACACACACTATGTTGGGAGCAGCAGCAGTGTAAAGTTGTAGAAAAATCTGTCGATGTCTTGGGTCGTATGTCGATGTCGTGAACTTAACGTTCGTTAAAGCGTCTGGAGACAAAGGAAAAAAAAATCTGCAAAGATTGAAAAAACATGTTAAATGTAAGTAAAGGTCTTGCAGACCAATAATTACACATTGAAAACCTAAATAAGCTGATACATTTATTCCTTCATTAAAGAATGGCTTAAATTACAAAGTAAAGCCATGTTATTTACAATTAAATTATACATTTCAAATGATTTGCCTGTTTGAATGGCTCAAATTGGAAATTACTGGTCCAACAATACTTAAAAGCCAAAAATTTAAGGCAAAAACACTGTAAATCAAAATTTATTTTAAATTTCATTGAAAATCTGATTATCAACCTTAAATGTTGTAGTTGAAAGTGAAAAACATCCAATTTAACGATCGAGTTGCTTCTACAAGATGCAAAATCAAGTTTGCAATCTTCCGAGCATGCTCAACGATGCAGCAAATCTTCCACCATTATGAAAGTTGAAAATAATGAATGAAAAGAATCAAAATAATGAAAATTGATACCTCAGCTGTAAGTTAAAGGTCCTCGAGACTAACTCTAGCACATGTCCGTCAGGTAAATGTATAGAATTATTCTATATTAAATCTTACATAACCAAATATCAAGCTAAAATGCTCCAGACAATCTTATGATACCTGTTTTGACTTTTGAAAAAAATATTTGCCAAGCCAGCGTCACCCAGACTATGACATTGCCTTAACAAACATAAATTTTTAATATGCAAACCTAAATTCAGTGACAAAATGGAACAGTTGCATCGTGAAAGCATTGGGACTAGCACGTTGTACATGGCGGCCATCTTGAAAATTTCAAAATTCAACAAATTTAAAAAACAAATTGACACTTCAATTTCACCTCAATTGTGAAACCAAAGCAAAAAACATGCAACAAAAATGCTGCACAAACCATTAATGACAGATATTTAGCCATACCTGTCTTTGTTTTCCTCATTACCGGCGCACGCGGTCTAAGGATCAAACAAAAATGTTGGAAGTGTTCGTTTGGCCGAAGAACTAAATAAATGCTCTCCTCTCCTGCAGCAGATTCGTTTATTCGCAGTGCCATTTTATGGTGGGTAACTGTCGGAACATTGACGAATATAAGCTGCCCAGCATGCACAGACACAGACCACGTGGCTGTGGTTACTCGAATAAAGTGCGATAAACGTCTTACCTGTAGCGATATCAGAAACGAAGAGGGCCCACGCTTCTCCGCCAGAGCTTATATAGTTCTCAGTGACGTCACATCCCGCCGATTCGCAGTGTAGTAGTGGATAGTTTAAAGTAGTGAGGAGTTACATCTCGTGGTGGCAGTACATTCCCGTTATTGTACACTTCCGCAGATACCACAAAACCCTTTCCAAAACGTCAAACACGAAGACCAATTACTTATTGTCCTGTAATTCGAAAATCTTATGGAGGAGACAAACCTTGATTAAAACAGCAATACTAACCCCGTTTTTGCATAATACTTGATGTTTAATTTGCATGACATCGATGAGTTGTTGTTGTGGCATGTATAATAAGTCTGGAAAATTCGGGCGAAGACCAGTTTGGATCAAAATACAATTTTCGTAAAACCTTTCCTAAACGGCAAAAATTTTGACCGGTTTTATTCCAATTTACAAGCTGCAGCAGCGGTGGCGGATACAGAGGGGGTGGTCGTTTGAACCCACTATGTTGCCTGATTTTTGTTTATGTTCATACAGAAATTTAATCAAATTGTGTAATAAAAGGAAAACTACACCCCCTAATTCGTATTTTCGAACCTCTCAAAGAAATCCTGGTGCGCCGCATAGCAATGGACGAATTATGTGGAATTTGTTTACATTGTAACGCAGAATATACTGAAAAATTAAGAGAAAATATTGATTTCAGCCGATTCAGAGCCCCGCCCCTTCCCCCATTTGAAAACACGTGTCCCATCTTGGGATATGTCTGGATTCACGTATAGATTAGGAAAAAGGTAGGCAAATCTATCGGGGTACATAGCCTACTAAAATATATAGGTCTATCAGATTTTGTTTAACTTGGCAACATTTTACTACGGAAATGGAAGTCCCGAATCGAATATGCCAAATATGATAAATGGAATCAGTTCTAAAACGTTCCCTGGTAGGCCAGCCTCGTTTTGACACTGAATCTATTTATAGAGCCTGATCGTGTAAAAATATAGGTGCACCTGTATATTCTGAGGTGGTTTTATAAATTTTATACGTGCACCTGTATTTATAGAGGTACACTTGTATTATTTATAAGATAACCTCAGAATATACAGGTGCACTTGTAAACTGACACGATTTAAAAACGCAGAAAAGTACTTTTACAGAGAAAAACGTCTCAGGGCTTTAACATCCACAGTAACAACAACAGACTATCGTTGCGATGTATGCGGAAGGCTATGCGCTTCATCCCTTGGACTGCGTAGCCATACAAGAATACACAGAAACACAAACAGATGACGTCATCGTCGGTCACCGATGGACTACCAGTGAGTGAGTGTGATCTGCTTCATCTTACAAAACCGATGTATAGCCATGTAAAATTGTAAATGTTACAATTGTTAACATAACAGGGCAGAAAATGACCTTTAAAGCCACGAATAATGCCTGAATGTACGTCAGATTATGCCAAAATAAACGTTGAGTCAAGAGCCTGGCATCGAACATCGACGACAGCGAACCCCGTGTTTTCACAGGCGATTTACGACCATGTCGCGATGTATAGGCCGCCCGCGATTACCAAACATAGAATTTGCTGTAGACTGAGCAGTCACAAATTGTTGCGTTAGTGACGTTGACGTATACAATTATGTCGACGTACAGTTGTTGCACGCGGCTGACCGGGACGTGGGTGGTCTTTAAATCTTCTCGTGTTGTTTACACGTCACATAACCATTGGAACCATCGATTCGACTACATTTAAGCGTCTAGCTACCTTCATTTGCGAAACACCGCAAACCAAAAGCCAAAAAACTCGGTTCCTTTTTCGCAAAGTACACAATTTTCTTTCGTTGTTCTCGTATGTTTTCAATAAGTAAATCAAAGTGACAATTTGTACACAAAAATCTTAGTGATTTAACACGTGGTCTGAATGCACGAGACACACAAGCATTTAGTGATGGGCGGTTCAGATGTCCAGATAGTTTACAGAAAACACGACACAATTGCTGGGTAGTGAAGCGTATACATTGCCTCATGCGTGTCCCCAAATATGGTGCCGATCGAGGCAGTAAAAAAAGGAATGGTTAATGAAAACGTGTTTTGCGTTTTTAAATCGTGTCAGTTTATTTTTTTAATAGGTGCACCCCAAATCTAGACTTTTGACCCATTTGGTACGGCATACGAATCGGCTAGGTAGGATGGTTTACTTGGTGGTACATAAAGTTTGAGATGTTTTGTGCTTTTGAGTGAATTGCAGGAAACACATGGTTTTAAATAAACCAACGTATAGTAACTGCAGTAGTATTAAAAGGACTACTAAATCACTTCCAACTATTTCTCTGATTTGTCGCTAATATTTCATATTTAAACTCATCTACAGAACATCAACTACGTCTGCGCCTACGTATGTCGCTTTTACGCGTGTTTGGACAATTTTTTTAGCAATTCGTGGTCATATTTGCAGTCGACTTGTTTCAGACCAGATCGTTTTATTGCAATTTCATGCAGTAATTTGGAATAAACACGCATTTCAAATGTCCTATCTTTGAAAAAAAAACAATGAATTGTTGATCATGTGTTATCTTAAAGCTTTTCAAACGAAAATCCATTCCACTTTTTTCAATCGGTTATAACATATACGGATTGACATAATCACACTAGGCATACAGATACATGTTCCTCAAACGGCACTAATGATGCTGAACAGTTTGCACTAGGCGTACAGTCGGACGAAATACACCAGTCTCATTCCATAGCCGATATCTTTGTAAAACAATGTGCATACGTGCATACAACTGATGGACACAATAGCAGAGAGGTTTAGCTATTACCAGGCAGGTACAAGTTTAAGCATATTTTATTGCGTAAATCACGCGATTGCAGTCAAAAAGTGCACGAGTTAGCACGACAAAAAATAGCACAAACAAGTGATTTGACAGTTAAAATACAATTTTATAAACAAAATAGACGCCGATCGAGAAATCGTAACCGCTGAAGTGAAAGTAGGTCCTATATTTAGTCTTCCCAACAACGTTGAAAATCGCACAAAGAAAAGTTGTTCCGATTTTTAATTATATACTTTTAAAAAGCCAAACTATCAACTTGTTTATCAGCACTAGTGATCTTTTGCGTACAGTTAGATGCAACTTCCGATACACGCGACTGTACGCTTATACGCCGTGGATAAGCCTTTCAGCTGATAATAGGCACAAAGCCTTAAAGGGACATTTCATTCCAATTTCATTTTTTTAAAGTATGTCTTGAGGACAAGATTGGTTATTCTAATGAGTATAAATACTATTAGTTTTTTGAAGTTGTTGCCAATAAGCGAGAAACACGCATTTAAAGTTGAGACATAATCGATAAATTGCATATAAATCCGAACTGTTGTCCACAACAATTTGTTCAATTTTAACACAAAAATATAAATCTCTCGTAAACGGCGCAATAATTTGGCTTGATATTTTCAGAATTTTCATAAGGAAATATGCTCTTTCAGATAAAAATAAAAGTAAAATGTATGACAAAAAATTCTGAAATGTCACTTTAAGTGCGTTATTATTGCTTACACCAGGATAACGAGAGTAACTTCGCACCACAAGTTTTTCGTACCATAATTATTCTACTTGTCATTGTTGACAGTATATTTCGCAGTGAAAAACTTACTTACTTGTTTCAATATCGAACGATTATTAACCTTTCTTTAAACGAAACTTTGCATCCGTTCTGTTCCTTCTTACTCCGTAAACAGTCTTAATTGTACGTAAAAATCGATTATTCCGGTCTGAGACACACGATTTCAATGTTGACATTTCTCTAGACAGCTTTTGTTCAGCAGTTTGAGCCTTTCAAAATTTCATTTTTTCTCAAATAGATTTGTGAAATCCCCCCCCCCCAGCATGCTCAACTATCCGTGCTTTAATCACGTGATTTTAGCACGGCATTTAGTCTGAGAATGATCGAGAAACCGTTCTTATCTTCCATAGTCTTTGAGCACTGTGCTCAGATTTGAGCATGAGAACGTACTTAATTTTTTATAGAATCCGGGGCCCAAGTGAAAGGCCTTGGTGGGAAGTATATATATGTGAAATATCCAGGCTGTATCTGTAATAGTGCCTGGGATATAGACCATGCCCCGGATTCTCGAAAAAACTTATTTACGTTCTCAGACTCAAATCTGAGCACCGTACTCAAATCACACGAAATTTACATGAACTTAAATCGAATAAGCTTCATCATTCTAGAGTGTTCGATTGAAGTTGAGCATGTACTCATGAGTATGTAGGCCTACTACAGTTTTTTTTTTTCGAGAAACCAGGGGCCTGTTTCATCAAAACATTTAAGACCATTCCACCTATTCACCAAAATATTTTGGCCACGCGTTGTGAGGGATTTCCAAAAACAGTATAATTGTAAGAAAAGTATGTTATAACAATGCCGAAAACTATAACTAGTTTTTAAAAATTCTTTTCGGTTTCCATGGAAACAGTGGTAATAAGGGTGAAAAAAAGCGATCCTTTGCTGAAAATGGGGTCTGTCCATGTAAATAGTTAAAATGATTCAATTTCACTGATTTTGGGCAATTTCTTTTTTGAAATTGCCTAAATATATATCATTTTATGTTACTAGATTGTGTTGTTGGGACAAGAAACCTTGGTAACGAAATTATCTTGTCGTTAACATAAATTTTGCTTGTGAAAAATAGCAATTACATGCCTTTTTTATGAAAAATGTTTATAAATCGCAGCTGATATGAGTAAAGACACACAGCTATTCAGAAAGTTGAGCTAACTTTTGATATCAAAACATCTGTGGGCAAATTTAGTAGAAGAGAAAAAATAATGTTTGAAAGATAGGGTTCAAGTCTATTAGATCTATTTTATCCCACTTAATTCAGTACCTCTTGTACTTTGTTTTGGAACAGTAAATTCATTCTGCTCATATTTTCATTATTTTTCGAATGTGAATTTACTGAAAGTGGTCCCAAAACACAATTTTTTTAAATAAAAGGCACATAAACATGTTTTTTTTTGTTACCAACTGCTAGGTGTTTGGAAACCCAACAACAACAACAACAACAACAACAACAACAACAACAACAACAACAACAACAACAACAACAACAACAACAACAACAACAACAACCAAAACAACAACAACAACACATTTGTTTACAAGCTAAATTCAAAAGGATGTAAAATCAAGAAGCAGAAGCAACAGGTAGTGCTCATTTTTCACAAAATTTTGCAGAATAAGCTTGTTAGATATTTTCTCTTTTACTTTAGCATTGTACAGCATCATTAACCCTTTCCTAAACGACGAACTTTAAGGGTGGTTAGGTTAAATTCAAAATACAAAAGGTGCTGCAACCCAAAAAATAGATGCCAATAAAGATTGGATTGGTGTATAATTTAGCATGGAAAATATTGAGACAAAAGGAGAAAATGCTGAACATCAGCATACAAATACTTCTTTAGCCTCATGTTTTACAGAACCATTTCTATTAGGAGCGTCAAAACCAGGTCTTGTTTAGGAAGTAGTTAAATAACAGGACTTGATCATAATCAATGTGCATAACTCCCAAAGGTTACTGATTCTACTAACTTTCACAAGAAAGAAAAGAGAAAAAGTCAAAAACAGTTTTTGTTTGGAAAAAGGTTTTAAATCTATCTTAGTCAGTTTAACTTGGGTAAAATAAAAATCAATACACAGTGTGTATATTTTGCGAGGGGTGTTCATTAAATAATGAAAACATATCTGCCAGTCTTTTCATACGCAACATAATTAAGAAATACATGCACTTATACATTTACAAAGAACTGCTTTTATGCTTTCATTGTGAAAATCCAGACTGAATGTTCCGTGTGTTACAATGGAAACGTATGACGTCACATTCTCAATGGGTATGACGTCTGACGTTTTTTCCGCGTTATTTTCGCTGAAAAAGACTTGAATCATGGTATTTATTTAGAAAATGCGCAAAGAAAATTTTAATTAAGCATTATTGTCTGATGGTATTATGTTTTTACTTCAAAACTACATATAAGGTTCTTGCATGTGGTAATACTGAAATCTTCGGCATTGTGATCAAGGGAATTAGGTAAATTCAATGATATGAACGGAGGTGTTTACACGCTTTTTAACCATATATTCCTCTGTGATATGTACTATGCTAATTTCAAACATTGATTTGAAACGTGCAGGGAACTTGTGATAGATTATGCTATGCCCCAACATTAAATTTCTTTTATTTAAAGTGTGATGACGTTACATTGTTGACCCCCCACACTTTTGATCAGGAGAAAACGTCAAGATTTTCCAGATACAAAATATTTGATAATGATTTTTTTTTTATTTTTTTAGAGAGCAAAGTGACTTTTACTGCTATTTTATGTTTGTACACAACATTGACCAGTACAGGGTCAGAATGATTCCATTTTGTTTTCTTGGTTTTTGAGAGGAAAAATTGATGGAAATTGCTGGAATTTCAGAGTGGAAACCTTTGCAACTTTGTGACAGTGTTGCCATGGCAACTGTTGTCATGCATGGTTCTTGTTACTTTGGAAAAAGTTCACATACTTGTTACTTGCATAATTAAACATTAACTATATAATTACACATTCTTAACATTGAGCTGATAGTGTATTTTCATTATTTAATGAACACCCCTCGTATCTCAATAATACATGCAGATCTAGATAAATCTATTTTTAGAATACTTGTTCACTGAATATTGGAAATTCAAGGCATAGAAAGATCAAATAAGTTACTGAGATGCAAGAAATTAACCTGTTTGAAAATGGCAAGGTACAAAAAATGTAGAAAAAATTGCAACAAAATTGGATATCATGAGTGAATTATCATTTTAGATATTGGAATATATGAAAAAATGTGCTATAGACTAGTTTTATATCTAGTACATTAGTTTTATTTTAGAAAGAGTTTCATTTTAGTTAGGATGGAAATTTGAAACTTGTGTTATTCATTCTCGACCCAAGCTGTCATAATTGACAATCATTTATTCTTTAACAGTTTAAAACTTTGCATGATGATTCTACCTCCTATGAACAAATGTTACCGGGGATCAAACTTGTAACCTCTTGTGTGTGAAACTGACACTCTACCTCTTGACCATTCAAAACTGATATTTGGTTTTTGTCCGAAACCTCCTTCAAATAATGAATATTATTGCCAGATTTTATTGGAAGATCATCTTTGTCTTTCTTCCACACCTTGAAAATTGGACAACTCCAAACATTAGATCTATAGATCTATAGATTACTTTGATTATATTGAACAACTTTGTAATCTTTTATATATAATATAATATAATATAATCTTATATATATATATACCAAGTATCCAAGAAAATTTCAAACCAAGTAAGCTATTTCATTACATGAATTATTTATAAAAGTAGAAACTTGAACCACTTTGTTTTTAGCTCACATTTAAGAGCGATGGGTGCATTGGTTGCACAAAAATGTGATTGATGTCCTGTGTCTGTCCATCTGTCTGAATTTTCTGTCCGTCATGTATACAATTACAAAAAATGTCAAATTACAAAGTTAAAGAAATTTTTCATAGAACCAATTTGACAAGGTGGAATATGATACTTGATGTAGACTTCATCAGTAGGCTTTTTTAATTATTTCCTTCTAAAGTTTACAAGCTTCAAATTCTATACATTCCAGTAAACTTTTTGTTATACAAGAATATAGTATTTATAACAAAATACAGAGAACAGCAAAAATATTTCACGGATGAAGTGTTCATTGTTCACTGTATTTAAAATGTTTTACTGTTCCCCCCTGTTATCAATTTAAGTAAGTCAAGTCTTTACTTCTGTCAATGGTGGTGTCCCCTGGTGATCAGTATCAAATATAGCTAAAAGATTTAAATCTGGCTGGTAGTTAATGAAATTTGACTCGTCCAATAGTTTGTCCATTCGGGATGTGATATGCAGAAACTGTGTTCAAACAATGAAGTGATATAATTGTGCATTTTATTTCATTTCAGGTAATACCAGGTACAGACAAGCAGGCGTTTGATATAACCCACAGAAATGACTGTAAGCATAAATACAGATGAACTTCGGGAGTGAAAGTGATGGACCAAAAATGTGTTTTCTTTGATTTTTTATCCCTTGGAGCAAAAAACATATGCATTTACATGTATTATAAATCTAACTGTTTCCTAAAACACAGTTTTAGGATGGTTCAACTGGAAATCTGCCGCTGATGACAATTAACATAAAGAATGCAAAATTAGAAAAATGCTGATTATCATCATATTATTCTTTTAGCTTGATGTTTTCAAATGTTAATGTGGATACTTAAACCATGTCTTGTTTGAGAAAGGACTTTGACAGGTTAATTCAGTCTTTGAAAGAAATGCATTGTACATGGTTTTGAAATCTCTACCATACGGTTTGGACAACATTGATTAAATTATAAGAAACCAACATTATCTTTCTCTCTGTACTGCAAGCTTCTATTTTTTGTGCTGAATTGCTCTATATGATGGAAAAATTCTTTTTCAAAATTAATTGTTCTTTCTTAAAGGAGAAAAGAAATGTCAAAATAACCGTTATTTATCCTTTAGATAACAAAAAAATATTTAAGATGAACTATTTGAAAAATTAAAATTCGATTAGATAATGATGAAAATTACGATTTTCTAAAAGTACGCTGCACACCTGTAATCAGGCCCTAAATCTGGGTCAAGTGCGTGTGACGTCACCATAGGCGGGATGACAGATCGATGACACGGTTTTCGTAATGGCGGATCATACAAATTGAATAGCGATGCCTTATTTTCAACGGATTTAGCGTGAAATTATCACATATAAGAACAAGATGCCTTATAAGTGTGCGGCACCAGGATGCCTTCTTCTCAAACAATTAAATGAGATAATGACTAATTATTGGGTGCCACAATTTACAGAAGGTAGTCTATATTTTAATCAAAATAACAGATAAAAAGATAGAGTCCCACAGAAACCTTTAAAGAAAAGAGGGGAAATGTTGTTCATCATCATTTTCTCATTTTCTGCTATAAATGCTTTCTAAAGAACCTGTTCTGGCTGTAAAAAATTGTAATCGATTGATTTTTGTCCATGAAAAAAAAGAATGAAGACTAAATTGTATATACAAGTTAAATACAAACTTCTTTCGCTGTCTGCTGCCCCTTTCAGTTTGTGCCAGTCTTTAACCCTTTCCGAAATGACAAAATATTTGAATTTTAAGTACAATATAGCACAGAAAATATTAAGGCAAAAGGAGAAAATGCTGGATATCAGCAAATGCTTGATATCACCATTTTCTCCTTTGGTCTCATTTTTTACCCAAGCCTTCTCTACTGAGAAGGCCAAACCAGGCCTTGTTTGGGAAAGGATTCATTTTGGTTAAGATTAATTAAACCATTTTCCAAATGGCATTTTGTAAGACTTTTCTAACTTAAAAGCTGATGAAGACGATATAATGAATGTTGATCAAGATAAGAATTTGTATGATATAGCACAGAAAATACTGATGTAAAATGAGAAAAATGTGGATATCAGCATTTCCTTATTTTGCCTCAATATTTTCCCAAGCTTTTCATAATACTGACAATTCAACCAGATCTTGTTTGGGGAAGGATTAGAACTAAAACACAAATATAGATTTGTGATACTAAAATACAATTCTATGAGCTTATAAAGGTGTATCTTTAATGATTATGAATCGTTGTTATGACAAAAAATCTTATCTTAGTTTTTTTTTCTTCAAAAATCATTTTTAAAAATCATTTTTTTCCGCAACATGTAAAATATTGAACAATTTTTTTGTCGAATTAAACTTTCTTTTATTATAATTTATTGTCTTGTCTTGTTTTTCATTCGTAAAAAATCTGTATACTTCATCTATCCCGATAAGACCAGGGGCCAGTTTCATGAAAACATTTCAGATGCATTTTTGTCTTACCGATGTCTTGTGATACGTTTAGGATAAGAATTGCATATCGTAAATCGATCTAGACCCACGCTCGTAGGAACAGGGGGAGCTAGGGGAGGAGGTTCTCAGTCCCTCACCCCCCCCCCCTCAATGTTGGCCAAATATGCCAATTTTTCCTTATTTTACACTGAAATTTAGAAAAAATCCAGTTTTGCCCTCATCCCCCCACATATTCAGACAAGGGGGCTTGAGCCTATCCAAAATAAAATTGCTTCCTACGGACCTGTTAGACCAAGGTATTACGACTATTTTAAGTGTTTCATAGAGCATTTGTATTGGTAATTAAATTCAATTGACCCTGACACATGCATTGAAAAATGGTGACTCAGAATAATGACAATTTGCAAGGAATTGTTCACTGTCGAGTAGAATCGATAGTTTCCGTAAGCATCATGACTTTTGTAATCTGCACGTATTTCTAGTGTCACGGACAATCTCAAAGATAAATTTAACAAGTGCATGTCGGATTGCGATGCAACACAGGAGTCCCCCACCGGATAACAAAAAGTCCTTTCTTATAATATATCTCCTACTTACTAGATCAATAACTGTATACAAAATTTAAAGTTGCTAGCACATTAGGTTTTGGACAAAATGTCCCAAACAAAAATATAAGGGTAAAAACAACCAAGGACAATAACTCCAAAAGTGGGCGGAGAAGAATGATTCTTGTACATGCCACTTGTCCTTAATGAGATCTATAAGTGTACCAAGTTTGAAATTGCTAGCACTGATGGCTCAGGAGATATGGTCCGGACAAAAATGTAAGGATAAAAAACAACGGACAATAACTAAAAAAGTGAATGTGGTAGAGTAACAGTTCTTGTGCATTACACTTCTTCTCAATGAGATCTACCAGTGTACAAAGTTTGAAGTTGCTAGGGCTTATGGTTTAGCAGATAACTTCGGGACAAAAATGTAAGGATATAAACAACAAAGGACAATAACTCAAAAAGTGGATATGGCAGAGTGACAGTTCTTGTCCTCAATGATATCTAAAAGTGTAGCAAGTTTGAAGTTGCTAGCAGTTATGGTTTAGAAGATATGTTCCGAACAAAAATGTAAAGGTAAAAACAACAAAGGGCAATAACTCAAAAAGTGGGTGTGGCAGAGTAACAGTTCTTTTACATGACATTTGTTCTTAATGAGATCTTTAAGTGTACAAAGTATGAAGTTGCTAGCACTTTTAGTTTAGGAGATATGATCCGGACAAGAATGTAAGACTTAAAACAACAAAGGGCAATAACTCAAAAAGTGGACATGGCAGAGTAACAGTTCTTATACATGACACTTGTCCTCGATAAGATCTATCAGTGTACAAAGTTTGAAGTTGCTAGCACTTATGACTTAGGAGATATATTCCGGACAAAAATGCAAGGGTAAAAAAAACAAAGGGCAATAACTCAAAAAATGGGTGTGGCAGAATAACAGTTCTTGAACATGACACTTGTCCTCAATAAGATCTATAAGTGTACCAAGTTTGAAGTTGCTAGCACTTACAGTTAAGGAGATATGATCCGGACAATAATGTAAGGCTAAAAACAACAAAGGGCAATAACTCAAAAAGTTGGCATGGCAGAGTAATGGTTCTTAAACATGACACTTCTCCTTAATGAGATCTATAAGTGTACAAAGTTTGAAGTTGCTAGCACACATACTTTAGGATATATATTCCGAACAAGAATGTAAGGGTCAAAACAACAAAGGGCAATAACTCAAAAAGTGGGCGTGGCAGAGTTATGGTTCTTAAACTTGACACTTCTCCTCAATTAGGTCTATAAGTGTACTAAGTTTGAAGTTGCTAGCACTTATACTTTAGGAGATATGATCCGGACAAGAATGTAAGGCTAAAAACAACAAAGGGCAATAACTCAAAAAGTAGGCATGGCAGGGTTATGGTTCTTAAACATGACACTTCTCTTCAATGAGATCTATAAGTGTACAAAGTTTGAAGTTGCTAGCACACATATTTTAGGAGATACGTTCCGGACAAGAATGTGAGGGTAAAAAGAACAAAGGGCAATAACTCAAAAAGTGGGCGTGGCAGAGTTATGGTTCTTAAACATGACACTTCTCCTTAATGAGATCTATAAGTGTACACAGTTTGAAGTTGCTAGCACACATAGTTTAGGAGATACATTCCGGACAAGAATGTAAGGGTTAAAACAACAAAGGACAATAACTCAAAAAGTTGGCGTGGCAGAGTAATGGTTCTTAAACATGACACTTTTCCTTAATGAGATCTATAAGTGTACCAAGTTTGAAGTTGTTAGCATATATGGTTTAGAAGATATAGCCCGGACAAAAGTGTGACGGACAGACGGACGGACGGACGGACAGACGGACAGACGGAATCGACCAAACCTATAGTCCCCCAACCGGTAACCGGTGGGGGACTAAAAACCCTTGAAACATGAACATTATTAAGGTCAGTTTCTAGTGAACTTTTATAACCAATTAGACAATAATGTCCTAAATGTATTGATGAAACAGGCCCCTGGTTCTTATCAAGCTACCAGTGAAGGTAAAGTAAACCATAATGGGAAAAGAAGAGAATGCTGATACCCTTTTCCTTTCCTTGTTACATTGTTCTCCTTATTTATTACTTAAACTCCTGATAACTTATCTTTAAACCATTTTCTTAATGTTCGTCATTACCAAGTACATTGGTTCAAAGTAATGCAAAAGCTTATAAACACAGATGTGCAATTATTAAAATGCTGGTAATCATTGAGATCGTGAAAGAAATATACGTATTCAATATTATCTAGAACTGACTATCTTTGTTACTTGGCTGTTTTATCCATTGATATAAACGGAGAATTTAACCCTCTCCCAATCAAGCACGGATGTGAAATGAATAAAATGCTGGTAATCATTGAGATCGTGAAAGAAATATACGTATTCAATATTATCTAGAACTAGACTTTACTTGTTACTTTGCTGTTTTATCAATTGATATAAACAGAGAAATTAACCCTCTCCCAATCAAGACCTGGACCCAGTTTCTCGAAAAAAAATCAACTACGTTCTCATGCTCAAATCGGAATACCGTGCTCAAATCGAACGAAATCAACGCGAACTTCCATCGAATACCCTTCAACGTTGCAGAGTATTCCTTTGAAGTTGAGCATGTTCTCATGAGAATATGCTTTAGTTTTTTTCGAGATACCGGGGCCTGGTTTTGACGTACATTAGAAACTGGGCTTGATAAACCATTGAGGTGCTGAAATCCAGCATTTTTTTCCTTTTGCCTCAATATTTTCTGGGATTTATTTTACAAAAATCCAATCTTCATCAACATCCACTTGTCGTCTGCAGCATATTTCAAATTAAATAAGTCATAGTTCTGACCGTCTGGGAAAGGGTTAAGGTAGTCCATCCCTAATGAGATTCACTCCATGTCTTATTTTTTCTGCGACGGCGTTACTTATCTTCATACACACATGTTATAAGTAAAAATGATTATGATGGATACTTAACTATGTCTGCCACAAAATATCGACGTGGCATGAATCTCCTAAGGGGAGGATGACCTTAACCAGGTGAAAATCGGCCATCGTTAAACCTTTCACAGATGGAAAAATTAAGGTTTGTGCGAAAATTTATGTGTCCACTTAGGTTGGTGATTTTCACAGAAAAAACATGTTTTACAAAAAAAAAAAAAAAAAAAAAAAAAAAAAAAAAAAAGAGTACAAGAATGGCACTGTAATCGCTCACCTGAGTTCTTGTTTTATACATGTTCGGACTGTGAAAAACATAAGTGATGTTGTAAACAAACAAGAAGCCCCTTCTTCTGTGACACGGCTTCATATGGATAAAAACAAACAAAGAAAAGTACCTCTTAGCAATATCATAAATAATGCAAAAATGAAATTTTGTCAAATTTGGCTCTTCGGTTATGGAGAAATTGCTTCTGACAAATTAATTTCTCTATTTCTGTTGCCAAGGCAACCAGTTTTCTTTTGTATAGAGTTCAATTCTTGCAGTTCAATTCTTTCAGTAATTTTTAAAGGGGACATCCTAAGGAATATTTCTGCCAAGTTTAGTTGAAATTAGTATGGAAGTTTGGTTTAAATTGGCCCAGTGGTTAAGGAGGAAATGTTGGTCAAAGAAAATATTGAAATTTAGTCAAATTTCTGCATTTCTGTTGCCATGGCAACCGGAGTTTTTAATGGATTTCAATTCTTTTTGCAATTTGTAACAGGGACTATTAAAGGAATAGTTCTGCCAAGTTTGGTTGCAATAGGCGAAATAGTTTAGGGGAAGATGTCGCTCAAAGATGTTATTGAGATTTGGTCAAATATCTGCTTTTCTGTTGCCATGGCAACCATAGTTTTTCATGGATTTCAATTCTTTAAACGATTCTGAAAGGGGATCTCCTAAAAAACATGTCTGCCAAGTTTCGTTGAAATTGGCCTAGTAGTTAAGGAGATGACATTTAAAGAAATTATTGATGGACAACTCGCAGACACCAGAAGAAAGGTGATCACAATAGCACAGTTGAACACCTTGTGCTCAGGTGAGCTAAAAACTCATAAAACCAGGTTGCAACCAAGACAAATGTTGTAGTATATAATTTTGAAATATTACAATCACAACAATCATAATTCCTAACAGGAAGAACATGGGTTATTGATTGTTAAACGTATATCCGAAATAATGACGGAAACTAGTGCTGTCCGGACATCCTAAGGAATATTTCTGCCAAGTTTAGTTGAAATTAGTATGGAAGTTTGGTTTTGACATTTTTAACATTTTTGCAAATTGCTTCTTTTCGAATCGATTTTCCGAGAACAATACAAATGTGCCCACCGATTTTATTTCATGAATAAATTACCCAGATGTGCTAGCCCATGAACCATCATGTGATTTTTGTCAACCCAGGTACGTTTTCTGGTTATATTGCATTAAAATTTGCCAAAGGTATGCGTTTTCGTTTTTTTTTTTTCAATTTTGCCGATAGTAGCCATTTTGTTCCCAAAATTATGGCTATAAAATGATACATGCCTGTTAACAGAATATGCCATAGAATTAAGTTGATATGGGACATTCATATAAATGAAGCCATTTTTTAAAATTTAGCATGTGAAACGCAAGCAAACTGTCAAAAGATAGCCTATTTTCGAAATCAAGAAAATGCAGATTTAGCAAATTTAGCCTTTACCTGGTTACCATGGCAACCATAGTCTCAATCGAAGAAATGACATTATTTTTCGTGGTTTGGGGTCATATGTCTCTCATACAAAAAGTTTCATTAAAATCTGAGACTATGCGTGCCGGACCCCTATGCTTATTTTTGGTGGTTAGGTGGAATTGCTCTTAAGTCGTCTTTTTGACTTACCAATGTCTTAAATTTCGCTTAAAACAACAATCGCATAACCCAGGTTTTGATAGAAGGGCAATTCGCGTTTCTTACCTTAAACTTGTCGTGAATCGTCGGTGAGTCAAAAAACATCTTAAATGTTTTGATGAAACCGGCCCCAGGGCCAGGATAAACTTTTTGAAGACGCGACGTTAGACGCGACGCCGACACTTGGGCTGTGGCATTAGCTCCCCGGATATAAAGTCCTGGGCCGGTTTCATCAAAAACGTCCTAGGACATGACTTTGAAAGTGTCCTGAGATCTTTTGTAGGACGTCCGTAAGTCAGTTTCATCAAAACGTCCTAAGCAGGTCCCACGAATTTTGCGTTTCATCAAAATATGTCTCACTTTAGTTATGCTCGATCAAAAGGCACGTGCAGTCCTAATTTTAGCTAAATTTTGTCATTGAAATGTAAAGAAACTTTTCAAACGTCAAAGAAAAACGAAAATTGAACACTTGAGATTTGAGCAGCGTTGGACAAGGGGAAAATTTGTGGAAAAAATTAAGGAAGCGTCGTGCAATAATGTAGAAATTAATCCTACTCCCCAAAACAAAATAATTCTGCAAAAAGGTCCATACACTAGGGAAGCCAGAATGGAAAGATATGTAAGACATACTCCTTGACACAACATGATTGGAAAATGCTTTTTAACGAGCCGGGACTTTATGTCCGGGGAGGTAATGTCACAGCCCTAGTGTCGGCGTCGCGTCCCGTCCCGTCTTCACTTGAAAAACTTTAACCTGGTCTATATCTCAGACACCATTAGAGATACAGCCTTGATATTTCATACGTTGATACATCTTGACAAGATCTTTCATTTGGGACCATGGCCTTTGACCAAGTGACCTTAACCTTGGAGATTGACCTACTTTTGAAAAACTTTAACCTGGCCTTTATCTCATGCACTATTATTGATAGAGCCTTTATATTTCACACATTGATACCTCCTGCCAAGACATTTCATTTTGGACATTGACCTTGTGACCTTGACCTTGGAGTTTGACCTACTTTTAAAAAATTAGGTGTTTTTGTGAAGAGCTCCCGTATAGGCGAGCTACGTTGTCCGCAAACAACTCTTGTTACTTTTTATGATAGATTATGTTTTTGTTCAATATGATCATGCAATTTTTCTTGTAAATGACATTTGAGAAAGCAAAAAAACTTTTTTGTTGTAGTTGCTCTTGACGTTTTAACATCTCTCAGAAAGTTTATTAATTCGGTATACATGTACGGCATTTTATTATGCTGAAAGTGGACTCTACAGGGACTAAAGTCATAAAATAAACAATATAATTAGTATTTGTTGATGGCTAGATTGATGATGTTGAATTCGTTGTCATTCTCCATCTTCAGACAAAAGCCATTCCAAGTCTCTAACGTTCCGTGGGAAAATGTAACTGCCAATGATAGAACATGTGTACGATTCAAGACAATTTTAGATTGGATCAATTTGAAAGCTTAAGCAGGCGACAAAATGTTAATAAATAATAGTACAGAATAATTTATTTCGTTTCGTTTTAAAAGCTGAGTTAGACAAAATTAATACATTTACCTGCTACGGAAATTTTGAGTGTAAGCAACTTCTGTTTGTGTCAAATATATGTATTTCTAACCTGTCTGTTTCATATCATACTGATCCAACTAGCATTTTAATTGACCAGTCTGGGATTCTAACTTTTAGCAGTAAGGGCCTATACTTGAATTGGAGCATCATCAAGTGTCAAAGACTTACATAAAAACATCAAGGATCATTCATTTCCTCTTTTTGTCCTGTTTTCTATCCATGATTGAATTTTCATCATCAGACATTGAAATACGACTTAAAGTGACATTTCACATTTATATCATTTTTTAAAAGTATGTCTTGATGCAAAGATTGTTTATTATAATGTGAAGAAATGCTACAAGTGTATTGAAGTTGTAATTTTGTAACAAAATACGTATTTGAAGTTGAGACAGAAATGATAAATTCTATATCAATCTGAACTGTTGTCCACAACAATTTGTTCAATTTCAGCACAAAGATATATATTTCTGGAAAACGGTTCAATATTTTGACTTTAAACTTTCAGAATTTCCACAAGAAAAGATGTTCTTTCAGATAGAATAAAAGTAAAATATATGTAAAAATAATTGTCAAATGTCACTTTAACAGAAGTAATATTTCCTATTCATCTAAAAGACTCATATTTAAGTATAATATTCGTTTTGTATATATCGCTTAGCAATGCGTACCCTTGTTTATACCTAGATAAAGTGAACACAGTCTCTGACAAAATGGATGCTGATGGAGTTTGTACATAATCATAGTACGAGGGATGATCCAAAAGTAATGTCACAGTGTCTATAGTTTGGTTATTCAACGTATTCTTGTACAAGTAAAGACTTGTCATTCAAGTTTATCCTATTAGAACTATGTTTATATGTATGACTTGAATATTGTTTATGTATCCGAGAAAATAAGATGAAATCAAAGATCCGTATCGCGCATGTGCGCCGCACGCCTTAGACTATACGTTTAACGATTATTTTTACTTTGTTTTTTATCTTTATATCAAAAGAAAAACCACGGCAATTAAGCTGAAATTTGAATGACGCGAGGTCATGATATTGCTAAACGACTTTAGAACGTTGCAATAAAATCGGTGCGTTGAAATACTAAATAAGACTCACTGAATTTATCACTCGCATTCGGGAAAATGGCAGTATTGGATAAAAGCCCACAACGTGCAATTCTGAACATTTTCTAAATGATTTGAAAATAGCCGATTGAAGCAACAGAAACAATGAATTCAACCTAAAAGAACGAGCCGTTAACCGGAGTATCGTCTAAGTTGGTGCAAGCGTTTTTGGGAGTGAGGACGAGTCGTTTGAAGATGAAAAAAGAGCCGGAAGACATGTGGAGCGGCGGAATGACGCCAACGTCCATGTGACTTTGCGCTAATTCCGCATCTTAAGCTATATTTAATGGGAATTCATCATGTCGATCTTAACCAACTGAGAATAAATTGATTCAAGGAATGCATTAAAAAATTGATGGATGAGTTTGTTTGTAAATGTATTTATGAAGTGGGCCGAACGCCACGAATGTTGCATTAAACACGGAGGGCGATATTTTGAGAAGGAGTAAACTTTGACGTCAATGACGTTGTGTGTCGTGCGGCGCTGGACACCAATGCGCCATATACAAATATAGTTTATTTTTGTAATTTTACACGAAATTTTATGAAAATTTATGTATGTATTACATGAATGTTAATCTTTCGGCATGTAAAAATACATAACAATACGTTCATAAAATCACCGAAAACAACGTTTGTGACATTATTTTTGGATCATCCCTCGTACAACATCTTTTAAATGAATTAGAAAATGTAGCATTTTTTCTTTTCTCTCTATGTTGTTAAAGGTGTCTTCATCTAGAACGTCACAAGGAGGTCTAGTTTGACATAACGTTAAAGAGTTTGTGGGTTCGAAGCAGTGTAATAGATGTTTTAATCAAATGATTTCTTTAATTTGTAGCTGGATATCCATGTCTTTTATATTTCAATGTCGTTTCATTCTTTGACCATCAGCCTACGATTCCAAAAGAAATTGTAAAGATGTTGCAAGTTATCAAATGTAGACCATTTAAGACAAGATTTAAGTCAAAAAGTCGGATTCAAGTCGTCGAAAAAATGGTCTTAAATCTAAGTCAAAAAGTAGGAACTTCCTAGGTCTTGAGACATTGATGAAACGCGACTTACGACGTAAATGTATCGTAGGACGTTTTTAAGGCAAAAACACGTCTTAAATGGTTTGATGAAACAGGCCCCAGGCTCGCTAAAAATCGACATTTAAGATGACAGATGACAGATTTGTCACAAGAACAACGTAATGAGGCGGTATGAATACTACTACGTAGACATCCATAGCTGACTGAATTCATCAGAAACATGCAAGTCAGTGGGCCTATTAGGCTAAATCAATCATCCGCTTATATCAGCGTCTTTCTCAGACTCAGTCGACAAATAAAAGCACTTCGTCGCCTTTTTAACAAAAAGCTCGTAACTGCAGCTTGTTTTAAGATGCAATTACAAAGGTTTTGATGAAAAGCAGTGACATGCTCAGATATGGACGATGGTTGTCACTACACGTCTTTAGGACAGATATATGCGTTCGAACTATTTCAACTATCTGTTTCATTCGGTCTTTGAAAGAAATGATCACAGGAACTAACATCACTATGAACGTATTAATATTGATATTGCAGGAATCGCATTCGATAATTTGAACTACGTCCGCGTCTTCCTCATGTCGGTATGCCGATAACACATCACCGTCGCAAGGTTAAATGGGAATGGTTGACATAGCACAGACGGAATAAGTTTCTCATACGTTTATAGTGCGATGTGATCAATGCAATAGATAGAATCGGTGCTAAGACATTCTAAATTTGTTATTTAAACTCTAAATTCTATGTTGTCGCTACTCATTTGACGAGATCATTCTATTAAGTGCCACATCACGGCGTTTGGCGAACAATAAATGTAATATTGCATTTGAAAAGCTTTAACCCATTACTACACATTGACTCTTTTTGACTCCCTGTGAGATAATGGCTATGAAAAAATTGTGGAAAATGAAGAAACTGCTTGTAACAAGCAATTTCTTCATTTCCCACATTTTTTTCTACCCAGAAAGATCAAAGAATGCGTAATTTCATACAATTCAAATTGTCGTCTGTATTATCTTTGAATTTGAACAAGTCCATAATTTTGTCGTTTGGTAATGGATTAAATACTCTCCTTTATCCATGGCTTTGTAGGCTGTTTTACTATGAATGGTTTGGTGGCATGGTGGACAGAGAACTTCTTTTGTAATAATTGATGGGCGTTTTGTTGATCAAGAACATGTTGTTGTTTTATGTTTTTTCATGCCTTGCCTGTTAGTGACGGCAAAGGGTAATAATCCTTTCACAAAATCCATATGAGTGACTTATCTAACTGTTTATGGTTTTAAAAAGAAGAAAATGCCGCGAACTATCATTTTCTCCTTTTCACTCTTTGTCGCGGCCACGGCGAAGTTGGTACCAACTCGGTCTCTCATTCGATATCCGTCCCCGGCCGATACCTTTTCTGATAAACATCCTTACAAACATGGTAAAGAAGAAAATTGTGATAACACTGTTTTCTCCCTTCCCTTCATCTGCTCAAAAACATTTTTTTCTCATAACTTGTGAAATACCACATTTATGACAGATATTGTAAATTGTTTGCGATTCTTCTCCATGTGGACCATTAAGAAATATTGTCGGTTGGAAAATGTAAACAAAACACTCGGTAAGTATTTTTCTCAAATTTTCAATTAAATACTTAACTCTCAGTATTGAGATACGTACCATTCGATACACCAAACTCTCTGATATATATTTTTTTATGTTACCAAGATCTACCCTCAAATCCGAGTCAAAGCTGAGAACATTCGTGCAAAGTGCTAACATTTTTAAGCAAATGTACTGAGGCAAAATTAAGTATACACTTTATAGTCCGTCTGATGAAATCAAATAAGGGAGCTATTTAAGGAGTTCGCTGCACCCCCCTAGGTACCAAGGTTGTTATATACTATTTTAAAGCTTGAAATGTGCTGGATACGATGCACGATGTTGTCAAGTTGTAAACCTGTGCAGGTCCCGTGTAAACACACAAATATGTAGGCGGGGTAAGACAACACATAAATTATTTGAAACACATTTATCAAATAGAAGTCGTCTTCAATCACTTAGGAATGTACTCTTTCGAATTCATACAATCACAATCAAATAAACCAAAAGAGATATACAAAAAATATTTCAATCAATTATACGCAGAAATAATGCTCATATATCTAGTAAATTTACATATGGTTGGTGGGGTAATTTATACACAGTAAAACACTTAGCCACACGAACAAAAACTCAAATTATTGTTCCGTGAAACGTTTGCATAACCGTTTTTAGATTGAATACAACTTATTTAGGTCTTGGTAAACCATATCTACCCAATTTCTTAACAGATTTAAACAAGACACAGTAATAGGCTTCTTTTGAGAATGCCTCCTATTCCCCTGTATCTTAAAACACAGTCCGTCTGATTATTTCAAATAAGATGACTTTTCAAGGAGATCGTTTCACCCCTAAGCCTCGATGTACCAATATTGTTATATACCATTTTAAAGCTTGAAATGTGCTGGATACGATGCACGATGTTGTCAAGTTGTAAAGCTGTGCGGGTCCCGTGTAAACACAAAAATATGTGGGTGGGGTAAGATAACATATAAATTACTTGAAATACAATTGTCAAATAGAAATCGTCCTAAACCCAATCACGTAGGAATGTACTCATTCGAATTCATCAAATTTCTCTGAAATAAACCAGAAGAGATATACAAAACACATTTCAATCAATTATATGCAGAAATAATGCTCAGATATCTTGTCAATTTGCATGTGGTGGATGGGGTGTTTTATTAACAGTAATAAACTTAGCCTCACAAACAAATAATCACATTGGTGTTCTGTGAAACGTCTGTATAACCGTTTACAGATTAAATACAACTTATTTTGACCTCAGTAAAACACCTTAATTTTATATCTTGACACATATATACAAGACACAGTTCTAGACTACACTTGAAAATGTCCCCCAACCCCTATATCTTACAACATAGTCCATTAGATGATATCACACAAGGGGGTTATTGAAGGAGTTGCTGCATCCGACCCCGATGTACCATAGCTGCTATATACCATTTTAAAGTATGAAATATGCTGGATACGATGCACGATGCTGTCATATTGTCAACCTGCACACACACAAATATGTGGGTTAGGTAAGATAAACATTTTTTTGAAATGCATTTGTCAATATAAATCGTCTTAGACCCACCCTTTTATAAAGGCTACCCTTACTCGAATGTATGCCATTATGATTGAAATAACCAGACGTGGTATACAAAACACATGTACATTTATTATACGCAGTTTATACGCAGAAATAAGTGCAGGTAGTTAGTCAATTTGCATTTGGTTGCTAGAATATTGTTATACACAGTAAAAAAACGTATCCACAGAAATAAATACTCGTATTATTGTTATTTGAAAGAATTGTACCACCGTTTATTGATTTAATACAACTTATTTTGACCTTGGTTCAACATCTTTACCCAATTTGATAGATATAAACAAGACATAGTTCTAGGCTGCTCTCAAATGTCCCATCTTTCCATGTAGCTTACAATAATCTCTGCTTTAACCATCCATAGTCAGATAACAAAACTCATTTTGTATGGATCACCAATCCTTGCAAGAGTATCCAATGAAAATATTTTAGCATTCTTTGATATAAGAGATATATTGATTGGTGAATCCAAAAGATTTCACTGTGGTATCATTGGACAACACACTAATAATATAATAGCGTCCAAGATGGCGGCCAACAGTAGATATACACATGGAATATATACGTAGAACATTCATTTTGATTCTGAATTGATCTGGAAAATGAATACAAGTAATTTTGAGGACAGTAAAGATTCACACAAAGATGAATATTTAAACTTTTAATTACTAATACATCCCCGTTAATGGTTAATAAGAGGGACTTGATTAATTTATGAATAACCCTTTGGGAGTAAAATATCTTCATGTGCTTAGCAAAAAATCTCTTTTGGAGAATCGTTTTGTTAAGTTCATGTTTCCATTTTCTCAAATTATTCTGTAAATTTCTTGATCGTTATCTATTTTTTTTATAAATTTACTAAAAATAAGGGGCACAATTCAACAATTGCGATCAAATGGGCCTTCTATGCCCTTATCGAAGATGTTGCAATTTAACTCTTTTAATATTGCACTTTCGAATAAACCAGACAATTGTATCGAGAGTTTACTGTCCTCGAAAAATTGCTAAAATGTTATGGTTTTACCCAACCTCGGAGACCTACACATGCTACAATGTGTTTAACCTCTGTTACAAAATCTTAAAATTCAACTGGTATACAGCTGACCGAATGCTGTCATTCCATTGATTCTCTCGTGACTTATTTAGGGAAGATTCAACCAAAACGGTCCTTAAAAGACAGGGATTATCTGATTGTACGGATCGATGTAACGTTTCGCACGCTTTTTCGTTTGTTGATACAAAAGTTTAGTAGCTATTTTTGATAGGGGACGAAATGACGTGAGTTACATGGGTCTTCGATTCTTGTTGAAGTTGGCAAGACGGTGTTGATCATACGATATAGGTCATATACGAGTAAGGGATGTATTATTATATTGTAACTCCATGTAAGCATACAACACCGTTGTGGTTTCTCTTGTCATTAATTTGTATGATATAATGTGTGTCGTATATCAAAACTCTGTTGATTTGGAATTCGGAAGGACGGGAATTCAACACGACAGAAATGCAAAACTTGACAATAGGCCAACTCTCCCACTTAGATTTATTCCGATAAATTGATACGGTAAATGATTTTTGTCAAATGTCCGAATTATATTAGTCCAAACAAGCGTTCGAACTCAGGGCCCTGAAATGGTAGATCTTGAAGTTAGAACAGAAAGTATATAACTGGCTAAAATACGATATGGCGAAAACTTTATGGAAACTGAAAGCATTGAGAGAAAAAAAGAGAATATTGCTGCTTTTAACAAAAACCTTGTAATTGTATCTTAAACGTCAAATGTAACGTCAAAATAACCCATACTTATTATTTAGACAAATGAAAGATATTAACAACGCAATATTTGAAAATTTGATATTCATTATAATAGGGAAGAAATTCACAATTTTCTAATCGCTTACCTGTACAGGCTTTGAGAAATTCAAATAAGCGTGACGTCATCGTAGGCCGAAGATAAATTGGCTTCCTATATGCTAGGAAGGCTAACATTTCATATCGTCGCTTTTCAACGAAACCCTTGTAACTGCAGCTGGTTATAAGCTGTAGTTACGAGGTTTTTGTTGAATAGCAGCGATATTTACATTTTTCCATCGGTATAATATGAATCTGATATACAAAAGATCGGGATGTGTTGTATCGTCAAATATCTTGTCACTGTAAAGACGCTAAACATATAGCATTCTGTTTATTGGCAGTTGGTATCGGGTTACAGGGAGACATTTTTACTGTTAGTAAGCCTGTGTTAAAAATCTTGCTACTACGATGCATTTATAGTGCAGTTGGTTCATTTTAGATATGGAATCTGGTCTATATAATTATGCAATTATATGCGCATTTACTAGTTTAAATTCTATTTCAATGCCATCGCATATGCAGAAAATAACGAGTGAAATGAAATCTGATTATAATTTGTTTGAGTAAAAAAAAAATCAATGTGTTTTAGCACAGAAAATATCGATCGAAAAGAAGAAATTGCTGATTATCAGCATTTTCTCCTACCCTTCAATATTTTCTAGAACAATTCCCACATGAGACTTCATAAGCAAGTCTTTTTGGGAATGAGTTAAGCAAATATATCATTTGGTGAGTGTAGACATTTAGACAGAATGATAAATGTAAAGGAAAGTCTGGAAATAATGCAACAATTTAGATAAATGACATATTATAATCTAGAGACAGAATAACTTGTGAAAAATCTATACAGTAACTTGTTCATTTATATATTCATATTTGTATATTTTAGGTACAAAAGAACTAAAAAAGAATAATAAAATTTTATTAAAGTTCATTTATTGGAATAAGGTAGAGTTATTTGTCGTCAGTGATTATATTCATACGTGTAAATACAAAGGCCTTTCAGACGTTTTCTAATTAATATGACTTTATTGATGTCTATTTTATAATACAAATCGATAACACGCCCACCATAATCTCTCAACCAATCAAACGTGATCTTAGAATAGTATCAGTCCACTATTGGAATTTTACCAATATTATCGATATGTCAATTTATCGATAGCACGCCCACGGTAATTTGTCAGCCAATGAAATGCCTCTTTTTTTAACTATACATTAAACCAGGAATCCTGACGTGCGAACGTCAACGTAGGCCTCTTTGGCGCATGCGCGAAAAATCGATTTCGGCCAGGTAAAATATTCCGATAAAACACGCTGTGTTATTTGTTAATATCGTCTGTTTGGAATCCAACTTTTGAACGCGGATTTTTCATACTGATTTCTGTTATCTTAAAGAAATGAAAATGATTTTAAACGGGTGGTCCAAATTTTTGATTACGGGTACCTTCCACCTTTAAGACAGGCTTAAGTTACGGGGTTTTTGTTGAGAAAAACGACGATGTGTTGAAAAACGACAGTTTAATATGCTTTTACATATTTTGATATTTTAAACATCAAAATAATATATATCCTGTTTATCGGCGGTGTTAATGCAAAACCTCATATCTCGTTTTTTTTAATTTTACGAGGGACATTCACTTAAAAGTGGTACTAACGGTCCACCATATCTCACGGTTCTATAAAACTTGTAGTGCTTAAGGCTATTTGACGAAAAAGTTACTGTCTATACTTCGTCAAAATTTGAGACAAATTTGTTCACTCTTTCAAAAGTTATTGAACTTTCAAGTTGGTTCAGTCATATACACTGGCTATTTCGCTGTGCGCAAAATGGAAAACGATCTGAAGTAGGATGTACGGGTCTACATTAAAGGTCGCATAGGTTTTGAAATATCTGCATCACATGTATATAATGAAATATATCAGATTCATGGACATTCGAACGTTGAACATACGTCAGTTTTTAGGAAATTAATAAAAATCAAAATTTATAAAACTGGCCTGAATAATGCCCCCTTCTCAAACAACCAGGATAGAGCTAGTACCAAAGCAAATGCTGCTGTAGATTCCGACATGACCAAACAAGACGTATGGTTCAATTTGCAAGAAATAGCAGATAAAGTTGTTTTTTCATCGGGGACATGTTATACGATTTTGACAAAAGGTTTGAAGAACAGAAAAATGTATGCCCATTGGGTCTCCCACCTGCTGCCCAAAGGACAGGGAGCCATCACCGTAAAGGTGGCAAAATAAATTTTGAAATAATGCAATAAATTCAACAAATGTAGGCTTTCTGAGCTGTATACATATGATTGAACAATAATCTACTTTTATGAGCATCAATGGTATGTCATTAGCAAGCAATGGTTGCAAAAAGATCAGGCAAGGTCCGTAATAGCCAAAAAATTAAAAGCGCGGCAAAAGTTTTGTACGCGGTAATTTTCAAATGTAACGAATGTATTGTTCAAATTACTGTTTCAAATAGTACCACCATCGTCGGTTATTAATACAAGAAATTTATGTCGGCGAAAGTAAAGAAATATCACGAAAAGGGCAGGTCAAGGACCGACTGAAGAGTCATGTGCCAAATCCATGACAACGGAGCTGTCCACAGGTGTCCTCTTGTCCAAGACTTCCTGAAAGAGACACATGCTGCCCAGCTTCGTCATCCACCCTTATAGCCGGGTTAAGCCCGTGTGGCTTTTTCAGTTTCCCCATGATGACGAAAAAAGCCTCTGATCGTCGGTATAGGCATTCATGTTCTATATGCAGTGCAATTTACCAGTGTCTGAGTGGTGTTCCAAAAGAGGCCCATTTATTGGCATATAAGTAATGGATCTAAAAACTTCAGAAGTGTGTGGGTGTAAAAGATGATTACATCGAAGTATTTAAGAAACTTAAAATTGAATTGAGACGTAACTATGGCTTATAGAACCCAAGTTCCAAAATTAATTGAACGTCTCTAGTAAAGTGAAAGAACAATTTTTAATAACTTTTCCGAAACTGATGGGTTTTACTTGCAATTCGGACATACTGTTCACATTTACTGTGCTGTAGCGCGCAAGTGGTCCGCTCGCGCTACAAGGGGAAGCTGCGATAGTGACTCGACGACCTGACCTTCAGGGTGTCGGATGGCTAGCGGCGGAATAAAGGGGGGTTGGACTTCACACAAAAAAAATAATTGCCAAAGAGGAAAGGGTTAATTTCAAATTCAAAAATGCAGGGCTAAAATCAAGACCAAAGACAAAGATTCAGTTTAAACTTTACCAAAATAATTAATATTACAACAAAAAATACAATAATAATCTAGATCAAAGTCAACAATTCAAATTAATCAATAAATGCCAAAGTCAGTGCCAAAAAGTCTTATCTGCAATTAAATTCTAATTCCAAAACAAAATCAAAGACAAAATAATTACGACTGCTAATTTCTACTTAAAACTAATTTAGAATTTATTCCCAAAGTCAAAATAAAACAAAAGAAACTAAAAAAGAACGTTTTTAAATACCTAAAATAATTCTACATGTTTCCTTTCCAAAGTTTAGAAGTGAAGTCAGAAAAAATCTGTGGGAAGACCGTATTTATACGAGGTTAATACGAGGTTCCGACAGTGTCGTCTATCATACCTCAGCCAATCAAGACGTCGGAATCACGTCACACACTTCCCACAGTGATAGGGAAAAATGCTGGAAAAGGCCCCGCATTTCCAGCAAAATTCCCGCATTATGTTGGAGACGGTGGGATTTTTGATACCAGGTGCAGTAAAAGTGCATTTTCAGGGACTTTTTCAATGAAAGTTACACAAATTACATACTACATACATAGAAAAATGGTTAATCTACAATTCTAGCTTATAAACTTCTTGATAACGCATGCGCAACGTCGTGCCGCCATACTTTTTTCTAGCTCCAACTTTTTCTTAAAAACCATTAGTTGCAGTGCTTATTGTATACAAATACATTGTTTTCTTGCATTCTAAACATCTGTGAGGTAGTTGCAACCATATATTTTCGTAGGTTAACATAAATTTAGCATTATACATACTTTGCAGTGGAAACCATCCACTACTACATAAACATTGTCCGCCATCTTGGAAAATATACATGTCAACTTTTCGTATAAATATGTAGAAATTTAGTATTTTTCTAGCATACTAGAATACATACAGGTAAATTATCATATTGTTTCCCTCCCAAAGCATTTAAAAATGACATAGGCATTCACTTTTAGTAGTGTCAATCAGCGATAAAACTCAAATCGCTGCCAAAAAGTCCGTGACTGGTGTGAATGAATTATCTGACTGGAACTGGAAGATGCTGGCAGGTATCCTTGTTTGCTTGGTAGTATTATCTTCTACTGCCAAAGCCCTACAGGTCCCCAATACCGACCATGAAACTTGGAATATTGCTACTGACCCACTTGGGATCCTTTGTCCAGGTCTAATCCCACAAGCTAAACATGAAAACACAGTGAAGAAACTCTCCCGGTTCCTTGCCCCCAATAATATGCCAAGAAAGTCATGTACATACATCTGTTTACTCCTTCTTGCCTTATCCAACGATGTGGAGGTAAACCCAGGCCCTAGACCCCCAAAGTATCCATGTGGGAGTTGTGGGAGGGGGGTAACATATAAGACAGATGGTATCCAGTGCGATGGATGTGACACATGGCACCATAGAACTTGCATAGGAATGTCGAAAGCGCCATACAAGGTATTTTCTGAACACGAGAGCTACTCCTGGTCCTGTCTGCAGTGTGGTCTCCCAAACTTGTCCTCCAGCTTCTTTGAGCCCGAAATACCTTCTATCACCAGTACTCTATCAGAAAGCTTAGGATCTAATCAGAACCTATTCTTTGTTCAACACCCAAAAAACCTAAACAAAGAAAAAATTCTATACCAAAGGTAAGAGTATATAACATGAATTTCAGATCAATCGTAAACAAGGTAGACAGTTTTAAGGCCTTTGTTGATATTGAAAAACCAGACATCTTGATTGGTACCGAGACATGGCTGTCTCCAGAGATTAAGACAAGCGAATTCCTTCCGGAGGGCTTCACGCTACATCGTCAGGACAGAAGTACCAAAGGTAAGAGAAGTGGAGGAGTTTTCATCATGATTAGTGACAAGTTGGTTTGCGCCCACCAACCCCAGTTTACAACCAAATGTGAGATCACTTGGGTGAAACTGGAGGTGGTGGGTTCGCAGCCTCTATTCATAGGAGCATACTATAGACCGCACGAACATGATGAGGACAGTCTTGATGAATTCAGAAAATCCCTGGAGATGGTTCAACAGAAACGAGGCAACATTTGGATAGCAGGTGATCTGAATTTTCCTAAGATGCAGTGGAATGACCAAACCCCACATATTGACCAGGAATGTCAACATCGCAAAATCTATGAAAAGTTTGTGAGTATACTGTATGACTTTAATCTTGTCCAGATGGTGTCCCAGCCAACCAGAGGTGATAATGTCTTGGACCTATTCCTGACGACAAATGACACCCTCATAAACAAGGTTCGTACACTACCTGGTATTAGCGACCATGACACGGTATGTATAGAGGCTACCCTCAAGCCAAAATTTTCTAAACGTAAGCCTAGAGAAGTCTTTATCTACAGCAAAGCAAACTGGAATCTTTTGAGGGAAAAAATGGATTGCTTTAAGACTTCATTCCTAACCAGTTTTGCAGGAAAGACCGTACAAACCCTTTGGAAAGAATTCACTACTGCTTTAGAAAACAACATGAAAGACTGCATCCCAAGAAAAATTCTAAAAGGTAAACCCTCACTTCCCTGGATAACACAAGACATCAGACGTACAAGTAGACGAAGAAACAAACTTTACTGCAGGCATAAAAGGTCAAAAAATGTAAATGACAGGAATAGATATCTCCAACTTAGGCATGCCTGCAGGAAAAAGATAAAACTGGCCCATGAACAATATTTGAATGGCATAATTGGTGCAGGTCAATTTAATGAGTCTTCGCCTAAATCGGTTAACTCAAAAAAACTATTCTCCTATCTGAAACACTCTAGGCAGGACAATCAAGGAATGGCTCCACTCCTGTCAAATGGAAAATTGGTCTCTGATACAAAAGAAAAAGCAAATATTTTGAACAAGCAACTCCAGTCAGTTTTCACCCCCAAATCTCCTCTGAGTTTAGCACAATTATGCCAGATGAAAGTAAATGACAAGACAGACAAACAACAGACAGATGATCCACGGGAAGACATTCTTTCTAACCTCACAATCTCATCAGATGGTATAAAAAACTCCTTAAAAACCTCAAACCTGACAAAGCAGCTGGCCCCGACAAAATTAAACCGCTGGTTTTGAAAGAATTACACGAGCAGATAGCACCAATCTTTCAGGTAATCTTCTCTGTTTCCCTGAAAACTGGCCAGGTGCCTCTGGATTGGACTGCGGCTAATGTGGCACCGCTGTACAAGAAGGGAGATAAATCAATCGCGGCTAACTACCGCCCAATATCTCTCACTTGTATAGCGTGTAAGCTAATGGAACACATTGTTGCTTCCAATCTTGTCAGGTTCCTGGACAGAAATCACATCCTGTATGACCTCCAGCAAGGCTTTCGACATGGTGTCCCACGAGAAGTTACTGTATAAATTGCACTCATATGGTGTCCAGGGACCTGTCCTCTCCTGGATCCGGGCATTTCTGGGCGGTCGGACGCAGACAGTGGTACTGGACGGGGAGGTCTCTGATACTATACCAGTGACATCTGGGGTCCCCCAGGGATCGGTCCTTGGGCCGATCCTGTTTCTGGTGTATATCAATGACCTTCCAGACAACATAACATCCCAAGTTCGACTGTTTGCGGACGACACCGCAGCCTACTTGACTATCACGGACAAAGACAAGGACTGCGCTACGCTACAGACTGACTTAGACAGAATGCAGGAATGGTCCAGACAGTGGGACATGAGTTTCAATCCCTCAAAGTGCCAAGTCATACAAGTCACTAAGGCCAAGGTCCCCATACAGACAACCTACACCCTACATGGACAGACATTAGAGACCGTCAGTAGTGCTCGGTACCTGGGAGTTGACATAGCCGGTAACTTGTCGTGGAATACTCATGTTGATCGCATAACTGCCACCGCAAATCGAACTCTTGGTTTCCTGAAACGCAACATTAAGACAAAGTCCGTGAAAATAAGAGAATGCACCTATAAAACCCTTGTTCGTCCCCAGCTGGAGTATGCAGGCAGTGTCTGGGATCCTCATACAAGGTCCAACATAGACAAAGTAGAGATGGTGCAACGTCGTGCTGCACGCTGGACCTTGGATGATTATTCTAGACACTCCAGTGTCACATCCATGCTGGACAAGTTGGGTTGGAAAACACTAGAACAGCGACGACAGGATGCCCGTCTTTGTATGTTTTATCGGATAGTTCATGGCCTAGTCGCTGTTCCCATCCCAGTTTACCTCCACAGAAACCCACGAACATCAAGATACGGTCACTCTTACAGCTTTCGGCAGATCCACACCAGGGCAGACCTCTATAAATATTCTTTCTTTCCTGCTACCATTGTGCAATAGAATTCGCTGCCACCAGATGTTGTACTGGCAGGAGACCTGAACCACTTCAGGTCTTCTGTCAGTACCATCCCTCACCATAAACAGTAAGCACTGCGTCTGTGTGTTTTTATCATTTTACCTTTTCACCCCTCTTTTAACATTTTACATCCATTATTCATTCATATCATTATCATCTTTTAGCTCTTTTACTTTTTCTCACTCTTTTTAACCAGGCACAGACGCGCAACTGCTCAAAATTACCCGTGAGGGTGTGCAGCAGAATACATAGATAGATAGATAAACATAAGAAAATAACTAGTAATAAGGCTAAAATCGAGTTGCAAAGACAGATGACAGCTCTAGAAAAGTTTCGTCGTTGGGTTCTAGTCTAAACAAATCCCATCATGCAATGCGAGATGTAAACAAACAACTAATGAAGCAAAAATATTACAATTTGTCTATTTAGAGATAAACTAATGGATGACAACAGGTAATCAATGCATCTTCGTAAAATATGAACATAAAACTATTGATTTGTGTATTTACAACTGTCTACGACTGTTCTAAGGGATTTTAGCTTTGATGCAAGTTGAGTGCAAGTGACCTTGTTGGGCAGATCGAGCACTAGGTCACTACATTACCCCCCTGTTGGTGTGCCAAAGCTCCGACTGGCACACAAACAAAGACGAAATGCAATGCTAGTAAGGTCGTGTTCTTGTCTGCGGGTAAGGATACACTGTAGACTGGGTAATATAAGAACGCTGCGTAAAGAGGAAATATGGAAACGCAAAATTTGTATTTCCAATTTTCCTTTGTGCACAGAGAAATCTTAATTACAACATTATATACAAAACAATCTGTCTAGACAAACAAATTCAAACGATAAAGGCTAATTATTGTTGCAGGAAAATCCTATTGTACATTTCACGTTAATTAAATGACTTAAACATTGTAGAAAAAGAGCTGATGCAAATGTAGATCAATTCTTCCTCAATAATGCTTAAAATATAACAGGACAATATACATGTGTGAGCTTTTTGCCTTTTGACAACAAATAAATTGACAAACAATTACATTTTGCAAAACATGTAACATTTCAAGTCCTTTATGCATGGAATTTAATGAACAAAACATTGTGGAAAAGAATTGACAATAGTTGACATGCCAGTCAATTCCTTCTCAAAATTGCTTGGAGTACCACAGGATAAATCCAATTACAGAGACTTTATTTTTTTTACTATATTTTCATGCTCGAAGCACTACAAATTAATAAATTAACAATTTTTATTTACAAATAAGTAGGCAAAATTCACATTAAAATTCAGTGAGAAGTGGCAAAGTCTTTATTAAGCTTGGACATCTTAAATTTTGAATGTTGCGAGAAGATAGTTTATTCTGCTGTGGCAAAATAAATTTTCTCCTGGCTACAGTCATTTACACAAAAATTTGACAAACAAAATAATCAACAACATATTGCTTTAAACAATACAAAATTGAAATATTTAAATGACGTTTTACTGCTGATGACGCATTATTTTGACTGATGCAGGAGAAAGTTGGATCCTTCAGCAGGAAGGTTCTCTCTAACTCCTGGAGCAATCAAATGAATTTATTCAAGACAAATAAAAGGTTGGATGTCAGAGAGATAACTAAATCTTATGTGAAAACCACAGTTTTTGGTAAACGACTCAGCAATTTATCTTGACTGACACAAGAGTGAGTGAGATCTTTCTATATAAAAAGGTTCCCTCTCTCTCTCCTGGTAAATCACATCACATTTCTATAGTAAACTCGGACAACAAATAGTAAATAACGACAGTGCGATTATGCTGGGATAAGGGTTAAATCTAATACATAGTACATAGACAAAATTTACAAAGTTAAAGTAAACGTTGAGGTCCCTCGAATGTCTCTGGTGGTAGGTTACTTCTCCATTAGTATGTATTACGGTCGCGAAGTAAACGAGAGTTCATACATCATTGACTAATAAAAGGGGAAAATTAGTGTTCTGATAAGGGCTTAGTGAATTACGCAGGGCAACACTGTAATGAATATTATTAAAGTTCTGGTAATTACAACACTGTTGATTACGCGACTATCCAAACATCAGATATACACACAGTACGCGGTCATTACGCGGAAAAGTCTAAATGTTAATTCCTAGCAAATTCATCATGAGCATCATCCACTACACGTAAAGTCTCACCATGGATCGATACTTTTCACCACGGATCGATACTTTTTACCACGGATAGAGCCACAATATCAAATCCGACCATCCAGCTTCTCTCTCACTTAGCTGAGTCACATCCATTAGTGAATGATTTATGACTTTTGTGAGTTGTCAGAGAGTATAATAACCGACCCGTGGTTTAAAATCGCAGCCCATGGGTTGAAAGCTTGAAAGATTCCGCCGTCACCGACTGAGCTATCTGGGCTTGGCACTTCTACCGTAGGACTTAGGCCTACATCACTTAACGTTTTTTTTAAACTCAATTTTAAGCGTAATTCCCATGTTTCGCTATTTAAAAAAACAATAACAGTTGTTGACCCCGGTCAGAGGCTTTGCCTTTTTCATAATAATTTATACGATTAATAAGAAAATGCACATTCGAAATGTGTTATTTTGTGGAAATTCTGCCATGATCTAGTTTTTATTGTAGGAAACGCATTGGTGGTTTAATGACATCATTGATGATGTCATTAGACATTACCATTACTCCACAGGACGTTGTGGCGCATACACAAAGCATAATTACATAGGGTCTTTGTTGTTCAAATAAAAACCAATGCAGTTCCTTTTCGCTATATATGGATTTTACGGCAGAGTGTTATAATGTCACAGAAGTACTTTGACGTGCAGATGAAGTTTTTGTCGTTGTTTTTGTCATATCATGGAAATTGAGTTTTACAGCAATTAGCCCGAGATGCCTTGTGAAGTGAGTCGGGACTTCATGTCCGGGAGTTAATGTCACAGCCCTTGTGTCGCAGCTCAGGCGTCGCTTCGCGTCTTCAGGGGGTTCACCTAAATGTTCCGACGCCCCGGCGATGTGGTACTGTCATATATTTTGTAGAATCAGAGATATTATCGTAGAATAGTTGGTGGTAGGCCTATGTTGTTGATTGATAAAGGCATTGGTCAACAAAACAGAATATTTTCATGATCGGCAGCATGTCAGCCAATATATTCTGCTAGTTAAAACCAACCGATCAATCAGCTGAATTTTCTCTGTTTTGAAGAAGTCTGTAAAGTCTCATTGAATAATTGCCGAAAATGAGTTAGCGCCAATAAAAATATTGTATTGTATTGTATTTAAAATGCCACTGATTGATCAGTTGACTTTAACTTGAGGTGCAATTTGGCCGACATGTCGCCGATCATACAAAAACTGCTATTTCTGTCGGCCAATGCGTCACAATCAATCGACTATGCATCTCCGATTGATCACCTAGAATTTCCCCGATATTACCAAAAAAAAAAAAGCATTGTTGGCGCGTTAGAGCGTTATATGATAGCAGCAACCCATCAGCATGTTAGATGTATAAAGAATTTAGTAAAGGGTCAAATACTTTTAACAGACAATTGGCCAGCATACAGCCATTCATCTGATAAAGAATACCCAACATTTCCCAAAAAAAATAAGGAAGTCAATCACAAATGAGATTCATGTGACGTTTGAGTTATTCGGGCAATGCCGTTAACATGCTGCAGTGGAACGTTCTACCTCCGAATGTTTACGATGTTGCAGGCATGGGTTTGGATTAGGTAACAAATTTTAACGATGTCCCTCCAAAAATTCCAATTTTACATGATTCCCAATAGGAATGGACTACCTTGATTCAATTATCAGCAATATATTAATAAGTTGGCAGAGCCGACATGAATCATTTTACTATATGTCAGCAAAGCCATAAGCCATCAAAGCAGAATGCCAGAATACAGCCATTCATCTGACAAAGTACAGCCAATATTTGCAACATGTTCTTAAGGTAGTCCACGGGCAGACAGACAGACGGACGGACAACAGACGAAACTGACCACAATAGCTTAATTGTAGAACTATTTGCTGAGGCCAGCTATAATTTAAGCTAATTAATCATTTCGGCCTTTCTGTACGAAAGAAAGTCAGAAAAAATGTATTTTGTTATTTATTCTACAATTTTTCATGGGTTTTCGTGTATTCAAGGGCCCGTAACTCATTAACCCGACTAGCTATCAAAAATCCCTCATAATTTTGCAATGACGATTTATTAACATATTCTCACCTTAAATATTATTTCATTATGTTGCTTTATAAAAACTTGTTGATGTTTTCCCCAAAGTTGGGAGATGAAAAAATATAAAAAAAATGAAAAATTACATAAAATTCCAAATATTTTGATATCTTTATAAGCAAGCCAATGGATTTAATTTCATCTTAACATGGACTCATATACAAAACATAATGTTTAAAAAAAAATTCGCCAATTATTTACATTTAGATAGAAAATTGATTAATAAGAACCTTGGTTAGCGCCTGAAAAGAATTACCCCACTCACTTTCAATATACAATATACACCAAACCAAAGGTCCGTTCGATTCAGACTTTTCGGCAAAACACGTCCCCTTTATGTATCTAATTGTACTAAAAATATCATTGGAAAATTTAGGTCCCAGGAAAATGGCCTAATGGAAACCCTCCTTTGTTGGTTAGAATTCTTATAATGTATATGCTCATAACATTGGTAGCCAGTCAAATCTTTTTACAGTATTGGGATTAAACTTGGTTTCCTGGATGCAAATGCTATGAATATCATTTACATCCAGAAACTGTTTAATTTCTGAAAAAGTGTGGGCTGAAAGCCCGCAGGTGTTTAAATTGAGTATATTGATATAATTATTCATACTGAATTTTAGATTCTAAACGGCTGCCGGATGGAACTGACGCGCGAATTTGCCGGTGAGGATCCCAGAATGTGTCGCCGCGCCCACCCAACTTACGGGGTGAGGGTAGGCTCTTCAGTTTGGAAGCCCCTTCAGGGATTTTCGGTTTCGGAAGCGACAATGGTTTCTTTATAGCGGTTCCCGTTCTGGCCAGAGTGGCCTGCTGTGCCGGCTGTGCGACCTGATCTGGATCCGGGTTGTTTCTCCTCTTACCAGGATGACCGAAGTGAGATTAAGAAACTGATTCTAGAACGGTGATCCTGATCAGACCTTCATTTGGTTGTGGGTTTTAAGATATTAGACTGGTCAAATTTGTAACCAAAATACTAATATTAATAGGGATCAATTTACTGTTTATTTGAGGCACTGTCTGCACTGAAGCGTCTGTTTTTTAGTAAATGGAGTCTGGCTGTCTGCGTTAGCCCTTTCAACAGTGGTTTAAGTTTCGACTTCCCGAACCGACTTGACAAGGGGGGCCCGACACTCACCTCGTCTACCTGTGAAACGTCGGTAAATGTCGAGCTGCCCTCCTTGTCATTTGGGGTTGAGCTACATGCCCCTTTGTTGTGGGTATTTGGGGATGAGATGGGGCTGTTGTTTGTAGATAAAGGCCCCAGCATGTCAACTCCAGAACTATCTGAGCTGGAGATGGTCCAGAAGGAGCCTGAGTTATTTATGCTACGTTCACAATTAGAAACTGCCACCGCGCGATTTTTTGACATCGTCGAATTTTTAAACTCGAATGCGACCGAGCGATTGTTTACGAATCGTTGCGAATGGTCACAAATAACTGCTGGTAAAATGCCACCGGGCGGCGGCAGGCGGTTTCAATGGTCCAGAGGTGCGCGTGTCGTCACAAGGATGTTGGCCGGTGTCAGTCAGGTGGCAGGCCTGCCACCGTCAGCTTTAAACTACCAGCGCCTGTTGACCTGCAATATTTCACCTGCCTACGGCCGGCAATCGGTTGTTCTAACTGCCACCGCCCGAGGCCCGCCCGATAATCTGACAGCGGAAGGCTAGTTTTCGAGGAATTTAAAATCTAGACTGCTCTCAAAATTTAGCATTGTTCTCAGGATATCTAAAGCTACCAGTAGGTTGAAATGGGAATATGTCCCCTAAATGCAACAAAAAGCGTTAAAATTGGCAAGGCGCTAGCCCAAAGGCGCCTTAGACAAGAACCCGGTCCCCAGGAACTACTACAATTGCCATGACTATAATATTGTATAGCGGATGAATATTTCATGATTTATACTCAGGGCCCCAGTTTGCACTCAGTAGATCGCCGTCCTGCCACCTACCAATACTAACGGCCGCCTCCCTGCTGCCTTTCAATCTCCGCTAGTGACCGTGACCTTGTGTGGTGTGGACATTTTTTTTTGATTTGTCAGTATTGGTGAAGGTCAGCGTGCGGACCGAACTGGTTTTGCCATAATTAAATCGAGGGCCTTGTTTCTCCGAGGAGCACGCTGACCCGGGGCTGCTCTGAGCAGATGCTCGTTTTCGGATTTTAGCTCACCTGAGCACGATAGTGCTCATGGTGAGGTATTGTGATACCGCTGTGTCCGTCGTCCGGCGTCCGTCGTCCGTCGTGCGTCAACCTTTGGCTTGTGTGCACTCTAGAGGCCACACTTTATGCCCAATCAAGCTGAAATTTGCTCAGAATGATTGTCTTGATGAAATCTCGGACAAGTTCGAAATTGGGTCATCTGGGGTCAAAAACTAGGTCACGGGGTTAAATCTTAGAAAAACCTTGTGTGCACTCTAGAGGCCACATTTTTTGCCAAATCACCCTGAAAATTGATCAGAATGATTGTCTTGAAAAAATATCGGACAAGTTTGAAATTAGGTCATCTGGGATCAAAAACTAGGTCACGGGGTCAAATCTTAGAAAAACCTTGTGTGCACTCTAGAGGCCACAATTTTTGCCCGATCAACCTGAAATTTGCTCAGAATGATTGACTTGATAAAATCTCGGACAAGATCGAAATTGGGTCATCTTGGGTCAAAAACTAGGTCACGGGGTCAAATCTTAGAAAAACCTTGTGTGCACTCTAAAGGCCACATTTTTTGCCCAATTAACCTGAAATTTGCTCAGAATGATTGTTTTGTTGAAATATCGGACAAGGTCGAAATTAGGTCATCTGGGGTCAAAAACTAGGTCACGGGGTCAAATCTTAGAAATACCTTGTGTGCACTCTAGAGGCCACATTTTTTGCCCAATCAACCTGTAAATTGATCAGAATGATTGTCTTGATGAAATCTTGGACTACTTCGAAATTGGGTCATCTGGGGTCATAAACTAGGTCACGGGGTCAAATCTTTGTAAAACCTTGTGTGCACTCTAGAGGCCACATTTTTTGCCCAATCAACCTGAAATTTGCTCAGAATGAATGTCTTGATAAAATCTTGGACAAGTTTTAAATTGGGTCATCTGGGGTCAAAAACTAGGTCACGGGGTCAAATCTTAGAAAAACCTTGTGTGCACTCTAGAGGCCACATTTTTTGCCCGATCAACCTGAAATTTGCTCAGAATGATTGTTTTGATGTAATCTCGGACAAATTTGAAATTAGGTTATCTGGGGTCAAAATCTAGGTCACGGGGTCAAATCTTAGAAAAACCTTGTGTGCACTCTAGAGGCCACATTTTTTGCCCAATTAACCTGAAATTTGCTCAGAATTATTGTTTTGATGTAATCTCGGACAAGGTCGAAATTAGGTCATCTAGGGTCAAAAACTAGGTCACGGGGTCAAATCTTACAAAAACCTTGTGTGCACTCTAGAGGTCACATTTTTTGCCCAATCAACCTGAAAATTAATCAGAATGATTGTCTTGATGAAATCTCGGACAAGTTTGAAATTGGGTCATCTTGAGTCAAAAACTAGGTCACGGGGTCAAATCTTAGAAAAACCTTGTGTGCACTCTAGAGGCCACATTTTTTGTCCAATCAACCTGAAATTTGTTCAGAATGATTGTCTTGATAAAATCTCAGACAAGATTGAAAATGGGTGATCTGGGGTCAAAAACTAGGTCACGGGGTCAAATCTTAGAAAAACCTTGTGTGCACTCTAGTAGCCACATTTTTTGCCCAATCAACCTGAAAATTGACCAGAATGATTGTCTTGATGAAATCTCGGACAACTTCGAAATTGGGTCATCAGGGGTCATAAACTAGGTCATGATGTCAAATCTTTGTAAAACCTTGTGTGCACTCTAGAGGCCACATTTTTTGCCCAATCAACCTGAAATTTGCTCAGAATGATTGTCTTGATAAAATCTTGGACAAGTTCGAAATTGGGTTATCTGGGGTCAAAAACTAGGTCACGGGGTCAAATCTTAGAAAAACCTTGTGTGCACTCTAGAGGCCACATTTTTTGCCCGATCAACCTGAAATTTGCTCAGAATGATTGTTTTGATGAAATCTCGGACAAATTTGAAATTAGGTCATCTTGGGTCAAAAACTAGGTCACGGGGTCAAATCTTAGAAAAACCTTGTGTGCACTCTAGAGGCCACATTTCTTGTCCAATCAACCTGAAATTTGTCCAGAATGATTGTCTTGATGAAATCTCGGACAAGGTTGAAATTGGGTCATCTGGGGTCAAAAACTATGTCACGGGGTCAAATCTTAGAAAAACCTTGTTTGCACTCTAGAGGCCACATTTTTTGCCCAATCAACCTGAAAATTGATCAGAATGACTGTCTTGATCAATTCTCGGACTAGATAGAAATTGGGTCAGAATGATTGTCTTGATCAATTCTAGGTCAAGAGGTCAAATCTTAGTTAAACCTTGTGTGCACCCTAGAGATCACATTTTTTGTCCAATCAACCTGAAAATTGGTATATCAGGTGAGCGCTTCAGGGCCAATGGCCCTCTTGTCTCCATAATTTAGACTAAAATTGGCACTCTTTAGCTCTTGGGGGGGTGATGGGGTTTTGCACTTACTCTTATTACTTGAATTTGTTTGATTGGGGGAGGGGGGAATTACAAGCAGACCTCTGGGGCATAGTTTTAGCTATAGTTGGGGGCTGGGATGGGGCTGGGGGTATTTTTCATCTGGGTCTCTTGTAGTGGGGCTTTTGTGGCAGCAATCCTGTCTGCGGGGCATTCGCTCGCTGCCCTAGCCCAAGAGCACCCCTTGACATCCCTGTACATTTGATGGGATGCCAATTGGTACTCCCGGCAAAACACAGACCTTGGGGAATGAGATCACCCACAGTTTGCGCACATGCGGACGCTTCGGTCAGCGTCGCACAGCGGGCACATCTACCCTCATTTGGGCACCTAGCAGAGGTGTGCCCGAACTTTTTACATCTGTAGCACCTGAGGGGTAGTTTGTAGTATGGTGCTACCGGCAGGGATAGGACGGAACCACTGACCGTCACCTCCCTCGGCAAGGTATTGCAGAAGAATGTGACGATCAGCGCCTCCGTCGGATCATCTCGATGATAGATCCTCGAGGCGTGCATGATGGGGACCTTATTATTGTTGACCTCCGCCTCGAGGTTCTCGCTAAATCTCTGTGGATCCACATCCACAGGGATGTTACGGACGACTCCCTTAACCATAACCATATCATATGGTGCTTACGCAAAGCACGGCTTACCACAGATGATAAGGGTGTCTCGATTGAGTAGCAAAACGAGCTGCTCCGCCGAGCACACCTCCACTAGGAGCCCGCCGTCTTTCAACTGCACGACTTTCTAAATTGTCTTTGACAAGGCTGATGTCAGGCCCCTCGAAAGGGCAAGGGGTGAAATTCCCTTGAATCCCTACGTCCTGTCCCCTCCGATGGGCTTTATAAAGGCCTTGTGCTCCCAGGTGTTTTTGGGACAAGATGTGTTGTTGTCCGGGGTTAATTGGTTCCCCTAACGACAAAAGATTTGTTCTCATTCTACTGTTCATTTTTGATAAGGGTTAAATACACACAAGATTCATTATCTAATCACATTATAAACAAACGTAAGGCGGTATGGTAGGCTACTTAACTACGGGCAGCAGTGAGAGAATAGATAAACATTAATTGGAAAGGATAAAGATAAATCAGAGGTGACCTTCGCCAAATATTTGACACATGATTCGGCCATTTTGAAAATACCATCCGTTTTCAATCAAAAAGGGAATCAACTCGAATATATTATGAGTAATTTATGAATCGGTCTCAATTTAGCATATGCTGCTTTTAAAAAATATTAAAAATTGAAAATGATTTTTTTGTTTATCAAAAAATATTAATTGGCATTGGAAACTGTTATTTAAAGAAATAATGGTTGGGAAATTGCGTTAAAAATAAATCTTTTTATGAGGCAATAAACGTTCATCCAATCATAGCACACATCTGATCGCAAAGATTGAATGATTGTTTTTGGGCATATTATGAAATCGTTCAGCGTTCGTTAGCGATCATTCAATTCCGCTCGGATTGCATTCCTGATATTCCGTACTGTAACGATAAACGGGACATTATCAGAAGTCCAAAAATCCTAGTTTTGACAAGCTGATCATGCTCAGCAGAGGTCAACCAGAGGACGTATTTGGAAAAGGAACACATGATAAGACAGGTTAAATGTTCTAGCTTTAGAAAATTGTATTAAGGTGGAATGTATCGGCCTAGTCTGGCTGCGCGGACGGCCCAGACATGCTAGGTTCGATATTTTTCACACTTCCTTTAAGGTTTCTTTTCGCGTGCCGCGTCACAAATGAATACGCAACTTTTTTTAAGTTAACCGTCACGTATTTTTGGACAAACAAATATCATTTGATGATTGTTGTCATGAAATATCGTAAGATCCACAAGCAAAAATTGACAGTGACGTAGTTTTGCGTTTACTGTTTCTAAACAAATACACTCTTCTCATTTGTACCGTGTACAATGTGCACGTGAAAAATGAATAGGTTGATTGGTTGTAAACGATAAACAAAAAACTACGTCACTGTCAATTTTTGGTTGTGGATTATACGGCTTGACACAAGCCTTATACGGCTTGACACAAGCCGTAGTTATGAGACTATAACAACCCCGAATCTTTATCAAAACATAACAGTAAATCAAGTCTATTTCAGCACAAAATGTATTGCTATAAAGGAATTTCTCTTCTAGTCTTACCCTCTTGTCACATCAAATTACTGCTTATGTCGAATGAAAATCTGATCCTCGTTATACTAAGGCACAATCTGATATAAATCTTATATTAAATTTTCAGTAGCATCTGAGGATCCCCCGTTGGGCTCATCTTCTTTGACCTTTTTTCTCAACAAGCAGATTTTAGGTTAAAATAATAAAAACATTTTTTTCCAAATCTAAAATACGTTTTGACATGCAACCTTCAAGTCTGAATGGTCAAATGGAAATGGTCAGAGAACCGAAATCAACTTGTCTTTTTGTGCTGGTCCTGAGCTCACAGTCGTCGAAGAAGTTTTGTGGCTTTAATTTCTAATTCTTTTTGAGCTCACCAAGATAATAAGGTAATAATATTTTTCTTAATCTTTCATTATGGTCAACGAACATGGTCTGCATATTTATACGAATATGGTATATTTTTAACTGTCTTCGAACAAAAATCGTAAAATATATATTTTTCACATATCTACAAATGTGTAGAGAAAAGGGAACCATTTCTATCTTTTGTCAACTATAAATTAACTGTTAACGGCTTCATTCAAGTAAGTAGTCAAATATTAGTTGTACAAAAGCCGGGTTGGTATTAGTCATTCAATGTAATTCCAAGAATAGATTTTACAATTCACAACAATAAAACTATAATTGACATCTAATTAATTATATATAATAATAAGTAAGGTTTTGTTAAGCTCAACATAGAATGAAAACAAAAAAACTAGTTATGATTATATTGATAAATTCACTCATTATTTCTGTCAATTTTTATTGCATTAATGTCAAAACAATGCCTGGTTATGTAAAGCTTTAAATCATTTCCCGTATATTTTGGCATGAGGAATAACCTTTTGGATGTGATTTTCATCTACGGGTTTTTTTAATGGGTGCAATGCAGTATGAAACCATGTGTGATAGGTAATTGCAAGTTCGCTTAGATTCCTTTTCTCTTTGCCCCTTGCAATCCAGTTGGAACAAATCTTGATTTTATAAGGAGGCAATTTGGTATTATTGTAACAGTTAGATTCCAAATTACGCCTTTGAAGTTTATCATCATATACATCTTGGAACACTTCTGACGTCACAGCATCCGGGACTTCTCCGGAAAACTCGCCTGATTTGTTGAATCTGTCCCAAAACCATGATAACATAAAAGGCCCTGTGCAACTTAAAGGGTTTCTACAGTCCTTTCTAATATTATGCAAATGGATTAAGAGGTGTGCGTAAAAGGGATGTCTTCTGATGCAAAGTAGCGCTGAATTAGCAAGGAGGAAATCTAGATGACTCTTCCAATAGAAGTAATGCTCGCCTGGTTCAAGTGCCACTGAACAGCGGTGTGACGTCACAAAGTCGTTGAGGGGTTTCACGCTAGCTGTGTCAATGTCGAAATACACGCCTCCGTACTCGTAAATCACCAAGTAGCGAATAATGTCGGATCTCATTATATCTGAGACGTCTGAAAAATAAATAAGAGAAGATGATTAATTATTCAAAAGATCTATATTAAACAAGAGGACCAATATTGTTCTACATCACTCACCTGAACAAAGATGACATGAGCAAAAATGTCATTATTGTTAAATTCGAAGGCATATTAATAGAGAAATGGCTTTTCTTTTTCAAACAGACTGAAATAAAACTTGTCCAAGATCTTACATACAAAACCATTATGTTCAAATCGACATTTAACAGTTTGGTTTTCATTATGACAATGGTTAATTTAAGAATGATTGTTTCATGATTTCGCTAAGTCAGAAAAGGCCCGTCTAGCCAAGCCCAATTTTCTACATGTCAAAAATTCACTAACAATTGCGGAAAATGGTCACTCAAGAAACACTCTTTTTTTTCTTGACATCATATGACTAGGTTGTGTAACGCAAGGTCATGACGTCACATTTCAACACTAGCCTGATTTGAGGCACAACACAGGAAAAATAAATATTTTCAATGATAACACCCTTACTATAGGAGGACAATCGGGAGTTGCAGATGTTTACGTTTCGTTTTATGAATTATACTGTAATTAAACCAATTAACTATGTATGAATGATAAATACATCATCTTAAACAGGTAATTTATCACATAACAAGATTTTAATCTCAAATCGAGAGTCTGACATCCCTTTGTAAATGAATAAGCCTATTGTTTATCGGCAACTTTTTTGGGGCATCTACATGTATATCACCGGATTATGTAATCATTTCAAGATTGCTTTTGTTGAATAAACGAATTTGTGTTAAGAAAAACAAATTTTATGTTCCATATTTTACTGATATATTTGAATACAAAAGATGAAAAACTTGATTATTTCCAGTCTATCCATGGACTATTTTCATGCAAATTGATTGATCTATCTTTGCTGTATTTGGGTGATCGTCAAATTGAACAATAGGACACGATTTTTCCCCGTAAACCATGACATAATTTCGGACAAACAAAACGATCTCCTTAGGTGTTGTTATAAATCTTGTAACTACGGCTTGAATGAAGCCGTAGTTACGGGATTTTAGAGAACAACACTGTCAATTTGCCTTAACATAGCAGTAAACCGAGTCTTTTTTTAGCACAAAATTCATTGTCATTTGTATTTTGTTTTTTCTGTTGACAAAAGCAAGCAAGGCTGAGTGCCTCGTAGAAGGCTGTAGAAAAAATAGATATCTAATTTAATCAAATCACGGGAACCGAAATCATCCAAATCCATAACCAAGGTCATGCCCTGACGCAGCATAAAATGGTACAAATATCAACAGAATGTACATGGTCAGGTAACTAGAAACATGCTGTTAAATTTTGATCGAAATCCGTTTATAAATGTAGGAGTTATATTAACTAGAATGTTTGCATTGAATTTGTGACGTATTTGAGGAACCTGGAAATGGGCGTATTCTGGGGAAATGCCGCCTCTCCCGAAATGTTCAGAAATGGATTTCGAAAACAGGAACACATGTGCTTACAAAAATGCATATCGGCACCCTGTGTCATCAAATGCACACGGGAGCCAATTTCGTTACATAGCGCCCTACTCTATAAGACGTATTTTGGACTTAAAACGTGTTTTACGATACATTTTAGACGTAAGTCTCGAGGCTTAGGAAGTTCCAACTATTTTCCTTAAATTTAAGACCAATACTTCGGTTACTTATCCGATTTTTTATGCTCCCCGAAAAAATTTCGGGGGAGCATATAGTCGCCACGCTGTCCTTCCGTCCGTCCGTCCGTCTGTCCGTCCATCCGTCCGTCCTTCCGTCCGTCCGTCCACAGCCAGATCTCAGCAACCCTTGGGCCAAATTCAATGAAACTTCACATGTGAACTTGTGGGGTCAATACCTAGAGACCTTTTTTTCCGTTTCTTAATTTGAGGCTGCGTCATGGAAAAAGGGGCCTTAATGTAAAAATAAGTTTTTCTCCAATATCTCTTTTTCTAAAGGGCAGAATTGAATGAAATTTTCTTCTTATGTGAGGAATGAGATGTTCTAGTCTATATTCTATAAATAATGCGTGTACAAAAAGTCCGTCATGTGAAAAGGTGGCTTTATGTATGATAGGTTTTTTTTGTGACAAACACTTATTCGGGGAGCATTATCCGTCTATGACGGCTCTTATTTCTTAAATCTTAAATTGTTTACATTTGATATCTGGCAACATTTTTGCAATTGGTTTTGGATTCGGATGATGATGGTCAAAGACTGAAACGATATGCAAATATACAAGGCATGTGAATATAACTCACCTTTTAGAATTAAGATAAATTACTTGAATTAAAATCTATGAATATACTTCAAACCCCTTAACTCTTATACACTTTGCCAAATTAAACCTGCCTGTGACGATCCGGATAAAAACACATTCACCAACACACAGACAAAAGAGGAAAATGCTGCATTTTCTCATTTATACCAAAACTGTTCTGTACTATTAAACTTGAATTCTATACAAAATTTATCTATGTCTTTTGCATTAGAAGCGAAATAAGAGTGATTACTTTATCTGACCATGAACAAGGCCATATATTGCGAGACGATATATACAAAATGTATATACGTCAATAAGATTCTTCTCTTTTAAAGAAATGTTACTACTGTCCATTCAAAATCCACCGACTGATTTTGGGCTCACATGCATTGCTAGAAAAGAAAACGGATTTATCTTTGATGTTTTATATAAACATTTGAACCTTAATGGTGTTCCAATTCCAGTATAGCCCTTACTTAAAGTTAGAATCCCAGATTAGCCAGGTTATATATTATTTGGAGCAGTACAATATAAAACAGAGATGTTAGAAATGCTTGTATTTGACACAAAACAAGTTGCTTACACTCGTAATATCTTTTGGCATGTAAATATACTCAGCTGAAATAATTTGCTTTAAACATCTGAAACCCCGCTTGATTACACACCCCTCCAAAGATCAAGAACAACAACAATAAAAAAGATAAAAAAGAAAGAAAACACGTTTTACCCTTTAACGCTTTGTCAAATTAGACAAATAATTTGTGACATTCCTGTTACAGAGTGCTTCAGTAACATTGAGAGAAAGTATTGAATGAATGAATTGAGTTTTAAGGCCCGTCGACTGCTAAGGTCATATTGGGCGCACTCACCTTGCCTCACTACAAGATGTATTAGGATATGTATTAGTTACATAAACATCTAGAGGGGGTATGATAAAAATACGATATTCTATACAACAGATAAAATTTTAAGCAAAATAACAACACACCATGAATAATCCGACGTGAGCACGAAAGGACATGGGCTCCTCCCAGATCAGAGAATACCCATGTCCGAGTCCACCCGACCGGAAAATCCACAGATCATCAAAATAAATTAAACAAACTGAAATTAACCAGATAAAAATGCCATATAGGAAATAAAATAACAATAGGCCATGAATAATCCGACGTGAGCACGAAAGGACATGGGCTTCTCCCAGATCAGAGAACACCCATGTCCGAGTCCACCCGACCGGAAAATCATATAAAAACTACAAATGCACATCGCCGAATAATCCGACGTGAGCACGAAAGGACATGGGCTCCTCCCAGATCAGAGGTCACCCATGTCCGAGTCCACCCGACCGGAAAATTCATAGTGCATAAAACCTATTAAAATAACTTAAGTATAAATGATTAAAACTATCATACGAAATATTGTATGACAATGTACCATGAATAATCCGACGTGAGCACGAATAGACATGGGCTCCTCCCAGATCAGAGAACATCCATGTCCGAGTCCACCCGACCGGAAAATCCATAGAACATATTAAATATCACAGAATTAATATCACAGCTAAATCTTTTTAAAGAGATTACACTCTTTCAGAAAGTTGAAAATTGATTCAGGCCTTACAGTTTCAAACAATGTTTTCAAACTGTCGACGTTAAAGTGCCTGTTTCTTATGATGGCTAAATCTACACAATTGATAAGTAGATGCTGAACAGTTAGTGCCTCGTTACAAGGAATACATTGAGGTTTTTCCTCGTTCTTTAATAAGTACGAATGGGTCAAATGTGTGTGACCAATTCGTAGTCGGGCCAAAACTAACTCCTCGCGGCGGTCAGATCGAAGACCTGGCAGCCATTCACCAAGTGCAGGTTTAATACTAAACAATTTATTTTGGTGATTAGCCTCGTCGCTCCAACAATTTTGCCATACATTGTGAATAAAACTATTTATCAGAGGTTTAAAATCAGTAAAAGGGACTTTAAAAGGTAAAATATCTAGTGACAACGCCTCCTTGGCAGCTTTGTCTGCCTCTTCGTTGCCACGTAGACCGCAATGGCTTGGAAGCCAGCAAAAGACAATATCAGTATCTTCATCAATAGCATATAAACGAGAAAGCTTCTCAAGAAGTTTTACAATAATCGGGTTGTCCGTTTTTTCGTGCTCGAGCGCTTGCATACAGGACAGAGAGTCCGTAAAAATAATGTAGCGCCAGTAGCCATTTTCAATGATGTGCTCGAGCGCAAGGTCAATAGCCTTGAGCTCGGCAGAGAAAATGGACGAGTTATCGGGCAAACGATACTGATATTTGAAGCCATCTAAAATGGCAGCAGAAGCAACTTTTTCTTCGCTTTTAGAACCATCGGTATAAATTTGTAAATGAAGCATGTGTTTTTCTTGTACTTCAAGGAATTTATTTTTAAACACAACTTGATCAGTTTCCGACTTTTTCGTTGAAGCAAGATCATAAATAAAGGTGGGACTTTTACACGTCCACAAAGGTACGTTTGGAACTTTATGTTCCGCCACATCATCTAGATCGAAATCTAAAGAATTTACATCTGCCTTACAACGTAAACTGAAAGGAGGTATAATTGATTCCTTCTTATTAAATTCCTCTTCATAAAGAGGTTCAAATACAACGTCATGTGTAGGATTATCTTGATTAGATTTAAGTTGTAAACAATAATCCATTGATAATTTCTTTCTACGTAAATTCAAAGATGGTTCATTTGCTTCCGCATAAAGACTGTTAATTGGCGATGTTTTAAATGCGCCCAGCGCAATACGTAAACCTTGATTATGAATAGAATCAAGCTTGCGCAAGTAGGATTGACGGGCGGAACCGTAAACAACACAACCATAGTCTAATTTAGATCTCACAAGAGATCTATAAAGACGTAATAAAACTTTTTTGTCTGCTCCCCAGTCCATACTGGAGACGACACGTAAAAGATTTAGAGCTTTCTTGCATTTATTGCTCAAATATTCAATGTGCGGAATGAACGATAATTTAGAGTCAAATAAAAGACCCAGGAACTTAAATTCTGGGACAACTTCGATTCGGATCCCGTCCAAAGTGAGTTCTGGATCGGGATGGAGTTTTCTCGATTTACAGAAATGCATACATTTTGTCTTAGTTTTAGAAAATTTAAACCCATTTTCATTTGACCACTTACTCAGGTTGTTTAAAACCTGTTGTAACTGTCGTTCAATGGTATGCATATGTTTTGATCGGTAGCATATACAGAAGTCATCAACGTAAAGGAAATATTCAATACCAGGACAAGTTGCCTTTATAATGTTATTGATTTTAATACTAAAGAGTGTAACCGAAAGAATAGAGCCCTGGGGAACACCCATCTCCTGTTCATGAGGATCAGAGAGCGTATCTCCAACCCTGACTCTAAATTGCCGTTCATCCAAAAACGCAGAAATGAAATAAGCAAGGCGACCTCGTATACCGAAATCATGGAGGTCATTCATGATTCCATACTTCCATGTGGTATCATATGCACTCTCTAAATCAAAAAAGACTGAAACAACATGTTCTTTCTTGATAAAGGCTTCTCGTATAAAAGTCTCGAAGCGAACTAAATGATCGAGGGTGCTTCTTTGCTTACGAAAGCCACTTTGGGCCGACGTAATAAGATTGTTCTTCTCAAGGAACCATACAAGACGATCATTGACCATTCTTTCCATGGTCTTGCAAACACAACTTGTTAAGGCTATGGGCCGGTAATTAGAAGGATTATCTGAATCTTTACCAGGCTTGGGTACTGGAATAACAATAGCTTCCCGCCACGAGGCTGGAAGTATTCCCGTTTTCCAAACCCTGTTAAAGATATCGAGTAAACACTGAAGGGATTGATGCGGTAAATGCTTCAAGAACTGATAGTGGATGTCATCGCATCCAACTGCAGTATCATGGCATTTCTTAAGGGCTGTTTTAAGCTCCTTTAGTGTAAATTCTTTATTATAATGTTCTGTATTTTTGGATTTGAAATTCAAGTTAGCTTTTTCTTTTTGTTCTTTATGTTTTTGAAATTCTTGAGAATAGTTAGAAAAGGAAGACTTCTCGGCAAAAGTATCAGCTAAAACATTTGCTATGTCAGGCTTAGATGAAACAACGCCATTTTCAGTATTTAAATGCCCAACACTGAGCGAGGAGTTCTTGCCACTAATTTTCCGCACCATATCCCAAGTCTTTTTGACAGACGATCTGGAATTTAATCTAGATACATACTGTCTCCAAGACGTACGTTTACTGCGTTTAATTGTGCGCCGCGCTCTCGCACGTGCAATTTTGAACTTTATAAGATTTTCCTTAGTCGGCCTTAGATCAAACTCTCTAAGAACCGACTTTTGCTTTGCTATAGCCTTCTTGCAATCATCATTAAACCACGGCTTATTCGGGTGTTTAGGATTTTTTGACGTTCTCGGAATTGCCTTTTCTGCAGAAGCATATAATAAAGAAGTAAATAATTCTGCAGGATTTTCACAATCTTCGAAAGTTTGGGATGTAATGGACTGTTCACAAACAGCTTTGAACAAGTCCCAGTTTGCTTTATGGAGTTTCCACCGTTGTGGTCTCTCCTGTACTGATGGTCCAATTTCCGTTACAAGAATCGGAAAATGGTCACTACCATGCAGGTCGTCATCAACTTTCCAGTTAAAATCTGGAAAAATTTGAGGACTGCAAACTGTTAAATCTAAAGATGAGTATGAACCAGTAGCAGGATGTAGATAAGTAGATGTTTTATCGTTTAAAAGGGAAAGATCATGTCTTGACATGAACTCTTCAACAATGTGACCCTTGTTGTCTGTGTTAAAACATCCCCACAGGGAATGGTGAGAATTAAAATCTCCCATTAAAATGAAAGGTTTGGGCAATTGTTCTATAAGACGATCTAGTTTCCTGCTTTCAACAGGAGAACTAGGAGGAAGATAAATCGAACAAAGGGTAATAGTTTTGTTCAGTGAAACACTAACAGCTACTGCTTGTAAAGTTGTGTCAAGCTGGACAGGACGATGAGGAACATTGTTATTCACAATGATGCCTACACCACCTGAAGCTCTGTCACTTCCCGTAAAATTTTTTAGATAACAAGAATGATATTTTAAGGTAAATTTATCCGTATCTTTGAGAAAGGTTTCTTGTAAACAAACTGCTACTGGTTTTTCTTTGGAGACTAATAAATTAAGTTCTTTGAAATTAGATTTGATACTACGACAATTCCATTGAATAATAGTATTCGCCATGGTGGACAATAAAATAAAAAATATAACACACAGTAATGGAAGTCTGAATTTATTCATTTTTTGTTAAGTTTAATTATATTGCTACCTTGCTTATTTCTGGAACCTGTATATTCATCCGTTATCATGTCCTCATCGAGAGACCGATAACGGTTATACTGTTTTATTGGATCTTGAGATCCTTTTGGTTGGCGATCAGAGATCACCGGCTTTTGCCTTCGGTTTTGATTAGACGTATCATTGTCAACGTTACTTGTAGAAGCTTTGTTATCAGGCTTTGAAGATTTCGTGACTGAGTTATCAACAGTTGGTTTCGAGCATAAAGGCTTATGTGGTTCAACGGACTTGCTTGTGGCTTCTGTTTCGAGAGGAGGAGATTCCAAATTAGTGGAAGGAAAAAGCTTTGCTATCTCATCCTTCTTCTCAGGAAACAGAATGCAGAGTTTCCTAAACATGCCTTTACAGTTTTCACAGTCACTGTTATCAGTGTTGGAAGTAGACTTCACCTTGGTCGCTTGAGCGTAGGATGTTAAGTTGGTACGATTCTCAACAATCCGACGAGCTTCAAAGAAAGATAGGCCTTCTCTACACTTGACAGTTACAATGTCCTTTTCCCGCTTCCAATGTTGGCATACACGAGATGTTGCAATGTGTTCACCGCCGCAATTTACACATTTGGTAGGGTTCTTGCAATTGTCGACGTCATGCGACTCGGCTGAAGCCCCACAACGACGGCAATGCTGTTCCTCCTGACATTTTTTCTCGTGGTGCCCAAACTTGAAACATTTGTAGCATTGGAGCGGGTTAGGAATGTAAATATCAACATTTACTTTCAAGTAACCCACTTTCAAGCATTTGGGTAGCAGTGCTGTACTGAAGGTCAAAACAATGGTGTTTGTCGCTTTCTTTTGTCCATTATTGAAAATATGGATTCGTCTAGCTGCCGTAACATTTTGCGATTTCAACTCAGTAACTATTTCTTCCTCAGACACTCCCTGAAGATCAGGGCAGCGAATGAGTCCCTTTGACGAATTTAATGTTGAATGTTCATAACAGTGAACGGGAATATCAAAAAAACTATTGATTCGCAGTAAGTTATCTGAATGTGCCTTCCTGTCAACTTCTACCAAGAGTGCGCCAGATTTCAACTTTTTAATTGATTTTGGCTCACCGGCATACGAAAGGATGCATTTATTTATTACAAACGGTGACAATGAAGTAAGCAACTTTGTTTCATCCGTAGACTCAATTAATAGAAATCTTGGGAAGTTCAAATTACGTGGTCGATTTTCCGAGTCCGAGTCATCATATTCAGCGCGAGTTCTTTTATATTTTTGGGTATCCATGTTTGAAAATTTAACGTTCACCATCCGAGTCCCCCAACCCACCACGGAGTCCAACGAGGGGACATGGAAATGGAGCGGATCTCCAGCTCCCCATGTCAGGGATACCCGGATGGTATACTCAAGCCAACCAAATTCACAAAAGCGACAAAGATATACATGACTTATTTTCAAAAGAAATTAAAAACAATCATGCATCTCAGCGCCGATTAAGCCATTCAATCAACTCAATTAACCCATGAGCCTATAAAGACGAGGACATTATAAAATTGTAATAACAAAATAATTGAAATTAGTGATTGCATAACTTGTAATATAAGAAAGCAATGTTTGATATTGCATATGGATACAGGCATATGGATACAAGCAAAACGTCTTCGTCTTAGGCGACCAGCCGATTGCTTAGACCGGGTCCATCTAAGCTCCCGTTTACACCGAAGCCGAGGCCAAAGCCAGCGTGTTGGGAAGCTGGAGAGCCTTGGGCTTCCCTCAACCGACCAGGATCCCCTTTTCCGGCTTACGAGTCTCCACTCACGGCCAACAAGCGGGTCCGTACTTATAACAGACAGTCTGTCCTTTGCTTGGGGTTTTACCATTTGCTACAGGACAGGGCAGCCGGGATATTTCTAACCCCCCTCCACAGCTGGGGGCAATTGAGAGAAAGTAAATTGCCTCATTTTCTGATCAAATTTTCTGATTTTTTATGTTCTGTACTATTACGTAAATCGTACTTAATCTTATTAAAATGCATTTTGTCGTCTACAATAGCTGTCAAATTGGCCCAGTCTAAAACTGTCATGAATCGTATACAAGTTTTGTCTTTGACTGTTGCATTATCCCAAGCGACGTTAGAGACTGGATATTACTTTTTCTGAGGAAAAACATTGACAATCTAGCCATTAACAAATACGGCCTACTGATTAGATTATTTATCATATTATCCTATTCGATGTAGAGTAAGAAAATGTCGTATATGTATGACGCATTAATTAATTGCTTAATTTTATGAGAGAAAAAATGTCTATAGACTACGAAGAAAAACGTCTTTACCTTTTTGTTTGAACAATTTCACTTTCAAGAAAAATGACATTAATGAATTGAGCGGAAACATTACCTATTATTTTCGGGAATCTAGTTTTGTCTGGGAGTAGGTCCTACATACCTTTCCATTCTGGCTTCCCTAGTGTATGGACATTTTGCAGAGTTATCTGGTTTTGGGGAGCAGGGATTAGTTCTACATAATTACTTGTCACTTTCTTAAATTTGTTTTTCCACAAATTTAGATAATTACGCCAGCAGAAACGATTTTCAATTTCTTCACATTGTCCAACAGTGCTCAAATTTCAACTGTTGGTTTTCCCTTTTGTTTGACGCTTGGAAAGTTTCTTTGCATTACGGTAACACATTGCAGCTTAAATTAGCATTGCACGTGGTTTTCAGGACCTATTGATCGAGCATTACTAAAGTAGGACAAAGTTTGATGAAACGCAATTTTACGTCGTAGGAACTGGTTAAGACGTTTAGATGAACATGACTTACGAACGTCCTACAAAAGGTCTCAGGATACTTTTTAAGTCATATCCCTAGACATTGATGATGAAACTGGGCCGGTTTCATCAAAAAATGTCCTAGGACATGCCTTAAAAAGTATCCTCATCAAAACGTCCTAAGCAGTTCCTTCGACTTAAATTTGCATTTCATCAAAATCTGTCCTACTTTAGTTATGCTCGATCAAAAGGCCCCAGAAAATCACGTGCAATCCTAATTTTAGCTGTATTTTGTCATTGGAATGTATAGAAACTTTCCAAACTTCAAAGAAAAAATCAACACTTGGGATTTGAGAAGTCTTTGACCAGAGGAAGAAAATCGTTTCTGCTAGCGAAATTATCTTTTGTGGAAAACTAAAGAAAGCGTCGTACAATAATTTAGAAATGAATCCTACTTCACAAAACAAAATAATTCTTCAGAAAAAAACCATACACTAGGAAAGCCAGAATGGAAAGGTATGTGAGACCACGGACAAAACATGACTTGAAAAATGTGTGTGTACTTATCAGTATTTGTTAATGGCTAGATTGAAGATGTTAAATATTTGTCATTGTCCATCCTCAGAGAAGAGTCACCTCAATTCTGTAACGTTCTGTGGGTTAACGCAACTGCCAAAGATAGAACTTGTATACGATTCAAGACAATTTTAGATTGGGCCAATTTGAAAGCTACTGTAAGCGACAAAATGTTAAGATTTTACGTAAAGGTACAGAACATGTTTTGATAAAAAATGAGAAAGTGCTTTTTTCCTTCGATGCTATTGAAGCTGTCTGTAATAGGAATGACACAATTTACTTGTCTAATAATTAATTGGGCTTTTACGCTGCTTTCAACTGCTTTGGTCACATCGCTGAGACTGGAGCACCTAACCATGGATTCCTTTTGTTTCTCATACCAGTACTAACACAACACCCTAACCGAGCCTCTAGCTGCTCCCCCAAATAGGTTCACGATATCAAACCATTGATGGGTGAAATTTTGTCAGAGAGGGCATTTGCCGCGACCGGGTATCGAACCTGCGACCTCTCGAGTGAGCGGAAGGTGTAATGAGACACATGGTTTAAAGGGTGAATAATGGTGTTTTGTTTTGTTCTGTTTTTTTGTTTCTTTTTTTTGGGGGGGGGTGTAAATGAAGCGGGTTTAAGATGTTTAAAGCAAATAATTTATTTATTTTGGTTTTAAAAGCTGAGTTATACAAATACGTTTACATGCCACGGAAATTTTGAGTGTATTACATAAGCAACTTATTTTTTGTCAAATACATGTATTTCTAACCTGGCTGTGTCATATTATACTGATCCAGCCAGCATTTTAACTGACCAGTCTGGGATTCTAAATTTTATCAGTAAGGGCCTATACTTGTATTCTATCCATGATTGAATGTCCATCATCAGACGTTGAATTACGACTTAACAGAAGTATTATTTCTTATTCATTTAATAGACAGAAAAAGGCTCGTATTTGCGTATGTAAGTTTTGTATATCGTCGTTGTAAATGCAAAACCTCGTAACTCGTTTTTGGAATATTTAAGAATGGAAGGAAAAGGGAGTAATAACTTTTCCCAAACTGAAAGGTTTTACTTGAAATTTGGGCATCTCGTTTACAAATAATGTGTTATCAATACTGATCAGTAACAACATCTCGAAACCTGCAAGAATCGTCTTAGCTGGGCTTACAAGCTTTTACTTTGAAAATCGCAAAATCGACATACGAGGTTTTGCATTAACACCGACGATATATTGCTAAGCAATAAGTCCCCTTGTTCATACTCGGATAAAGTTAGCCCCGTCTCTGACAAAATGGATGCTGATAGCGTTTGTACATAATCATAGTATATATTTTTTAAATAAATGAGAAAACGCAGCATTTTCTTCTTTTCTCTCTATGTTGTTTAAGGTTTCTTTATCTAGAACGTGACAAAAAGGTCCAATTTGACAAAACGTTAAAGAGCTGGTGGGTTTGAAGCGGTGTAATAGATGTTTTAATCAAATGATTTCTTTCATTTGTAGCTGGATATGTCCGGCTACATGCCTCGTTTATTTCCATGTCGTTTCAGTCTTTGTCCATCATCTACCGATTCCCAAAGAAATTGTAAAGATTTTGCCAATTATCAAATGTAGACCATTTAAGACAAAAGTTAAGTCAAAAAGTCGGATTTTAGTCATCGAAATATTGGTCTTAAATTTAAGTCAAAAAGTAGGAACTTCCTAAGTCTTGAGACATTTATGAAACGCGATTTACGACTTAAATGTATCGTAGGACGTCTTTTAAGTCAAAACACGTCTTAGATGGTTTGATGAAACAGGCCCCTGGCCCCTGATTCCCGCCAGTCAAAACGGAATTTTAGCCTTTATATACCAAAGTGAGGTAAATTTATTCAATTCCAATTGATATGAAAACAAAAAAAACTGGTTAAGGTACGATCTTTTTGTGACTTTTGTTCCTCTGAAATTTAGCACTGTAGTCATATCCCATTTTCGAAGTCAAAAAATGACATTATTTCTGTAAAAAAAAAGTTCAAACGTGTTGTACTTTCATACCCATGATTTTATCTTAGTTATTTCTTTGATTATCACTTAAATGATATATATACTAAGCAAAAAAAGTTTAGCACGTTTTTAACACATTATTTTTTCAATTTATGATAATTAAATGAACATTGCTTTGTACTCTTCAGTTGTCCCGATCGACAACCATTACGCATACAGTGCATGTGTAGAGTGAACAGTCAGTGTATTGGAAAGCCCAGATTAACAAAAGTCACGTGCGGCACGTGTGCAGTGACATAGATAATGTCTAGCTTGTCCAAAAGCACACGATTACACAGATCTGTTAGCAGAATCAATTTAACTGTTACATGTTTTTTTGAAATTGATTATGGGAAGGCGAGAAATGATGACGTAAGTTCGACGTCAGATAGCTCTTTGCATGCGCTAAGCAGTTATGTCTGTTAAAGATGTCGCTTTGCATTTCAAATGTCTCGAATTGACAATTACGCGCCTACGGCACTTGCTTCATGCAACTTTAGCCACCAACGACCAACCTAAATCTTGCAGACCGTGTAAAACGACGTTCAGAGAGGATCGTTTCATAGCGACGTCCTGACGACGTTTCGAATTCCTGTCTATTTAGAATTTAGTGTTATTCCTCCAGGACGTTACATGGTAAAACGTTTAGTGACAAGACTGTCCGGAACAGGCTCCGCACAGCTTGCATCAGGGTCCTCCGATCTTACGCAAATGACGTTAAGCATTGACAGACAAGGCGTCAGTGCGTATGGACACATCGATATTGATTCAGGCGATATTGGACTGATGTCCGGACGAATCTCATTCACGTGTCATTAACTGACGGCAGGATTTGTGGTTGGAGAGGATGCGTAAGGCTTGATACCATTAACGTCATCATTGAGACTGTTACGTCGAGTGCAGCGTAATTTTTTGGCAAGAATAGATGAAAACAGTTAAACAGACCTCATTTCAGTTAATGGCAATCAAACGGTGCAAGGGTACTACAATGAAATTATCCAACCTGTCACTGGACTATCTTACAACGACACAACGTTATGATATTTCAATAAGATAATCACCGTCAACTTACTCCGAAGACCATACAGAATGATCTACGCCTGAATTGCTTAATCACCAGAAAAAGAACACATAAAGAACATTGTTCGACGTCAGGCTAGAGAAAGTAAAAACGTCTGTAACGTCAATGGCATTGAGCGTCACCTGCAGTTTGAACGGAAAAAAATCCTTTCTGTGTGGCCAGGAAGCTTGTCTAGAACATTGGAAGGCATTGATTGGTGGTCCTAGCTGCTTATGCTGGACATTCACGTCATCGAAATTTGCTTGACCTTCGATATCTGACCCCTGTGCACTTTAACGTAAGATACCTAATTAACGCTCAAGAATTTTGAAACAAAATTTTCAGGAAGCGCCAGAAAATTGAATTTTCAAACACATTAGTGTTTTCTTTTTAAGGAATTTTGAATAGTTTTTGACTAGGAAAAATATTTGCCGAGTATGCTTAACGTTTTTTGCGTAGTATACTACCATTATTCAGAAAGGACTTACCTAATTTCTTTTTTAAGCAGTTTAAAATGAGAACCCTAAATTAGGGCACATTACCAAAGAAAGTAGATAAACGTAAATTAACGACTAGACCATTCCCATCTTAACTAGACAATAAACTTTTCCATCTTGTGAACAGTTAAGGTCACTCTGCCAGAGACAATTTTCTGGTCTATATAGTCCACAAAAATAAAACCGGGACATCTGCGTATGTAATGACCCCAATTCAGCTATGCTTTCATAAGACGTTCAACTAGCGGACATCTTCGACAAAAATGTCCAGAGTTAAAATTGGCCGATTTTATTTACCATGGTCTTCCATTTTTTTTGCACTTTAATCAAAATCTTTTTGTTTCTTATTTGAAGAATTCCTTTATTGGGTTCCATCATTTTGAACCGATCTTAAACAAACTGATTGATTTTTTTTCGGGTATAAATAAGGTATATATGAGCACCAGGCATAAATGTGAATCAACAAAAACGATCGCAGGTTTTTAAGGGAGTGTACCCCTAATGAGATTCGCGCGACGTCGAAATTATTTTGGCGACGTCGGAATTATTTAGGCGACATCAAAATGATTACGACTCCGCCATTATAGTTTCCGATACGTAACGACGACGCTCGAAAAATCCGATGTTTTATGAATCTCAAAATGACAATATTACGGGTATTCTACCATAAACCGTTTAATTTTGTACATGCAATTACTAATTAATCGAAGGGGGGGGGGGTGAAATAGAAACCATTGATGACATTGTTTTAAATTACTGTTCACGCTATTTTAGTTAAGATATACTCCGAACGTTGACATGTAAAGAAAACAAAATGAGGTGCCTCGTGAGAAAACCTGCCTAAATGACAAAAACATCGATTTTCACTTTCTTGCATATTTTCATGCAACGACAATTTTTCTTTCATATAACACCATAATTAGTTCAATGTGACAAATATAACGATTTAATTGATATTAAACGATAACCTATGATAACGTTGTTGAACACACTTGTAAACGTGACGTCAACGACGTTCATCTTTAAGACGTAGGCCTACAATGTGTCGCCTCCATGACTCTGGAATAAATATAATAACGATAGGGCCTACAACATCTACCACTATATTCTATACTGTCATGATAGTACAGATTGTTTTTCTTTTTTTATCTTTTTGCCTTTAACGCTCGACCATTGAAAATCTATCTGGAGTGTCAAAAACGCAGTGATCGCCGCCGTATTCTTTGACGCGACAAATGTCGTTCATCAAAGTGATCAACCAATCAAGTAAAAAATCATTTAGAGACAAAATATATCTCAAAAAACTCTGCGGTTATTTTTTTTTTCTTTTTTTTACATTTCTAAGCTATGACACTTTGTGACGATCCCACGACATGTATAATATTGAAATACTTGTTGGTTGTAGAAAATCTTGCAGGAAAAGATAACAACGTTCTCTGCTACATTCTGGAGATCCCTATAGTTTAAACATTAAGTTTTTTGTCTGCAACTGCCTTCAGTTTGGATCAGCTTAAATAGTGTTGTTTCGGAAAGGATTTAATATTTAGATTGAAGTTAGGCTTAAATCTAAGAAGTGTGCGGTCGGAAATCATTTTCAGAAACAAATAATAATAATAATGATAACAAATATAATCTAGCTAGTAATTCACATCTCAAAGTGCATCAAATGCAATCATTATGTCATATACATGTATCAATTGCCCACAAACGACTTTAATACATTAACATGTTTTATAGAAAAGATATCTCAGATCGTTAGCAAATATCTTAATCAGTCCTTCAAAAACTAGAGTCTTTTTCGGGAAATATACAAGCTATCACTAGGCTAAGAACTGGTTCGGAATACCCGACAGAATGACAGTGTAAAAAATGCTGATAAATTATCAATTTACTTCTTTTCCATCGAGGGTTTCTTTGTTAAAAGTAGTAGGCCTAGATAATCTGTTTTTCGTAGTTGTAGACCTTAAGGTCACCCACAAAAAAGGCTTTCAATTTCAGTTCAGGATTATTCTATTTATAAAAAGGCTGAAACATGAATAAGTGACGCATCTTAAATTGCACATTTTTTAGATTATGCAATTAGGCTAATGTACAGTTTCATGAAAGTCGACATTTGCTTAATTACTTTTCAAATATTTTGGCTTGTGAAGCTACTGTTTTATAGTCCTAGACATAGACATAGGCCTAAGCTGTGTATTCATATGAAACATCCTATAGGCATAAAGAGATTGGCAGGGTTTCTAGGCTACTTCTACTCTCTTACAACAGAGCACATTATCTCTTCATTCCATTTCGATAGAATGATACTCTGTTCTCACGGGGTCATTTCACGTCTAATCTCGGGGCCTTTGCGGGATTTCAGTATCCAATCGTTGTCTGTAAACAACACAACATTTGAATAAACTGATACAAATTTTCATTGGCTGACGCTTCAAATTACCGGTTTTAGCCAAAAATAGAAGCGACGTAATGTATACGTAATCATACAAGATGAAAGTGAATGATTTTGATTTGATAATTCAAAAATTATCGGCTTCAGTCAAAAATAGAAGCGACGTAATGTATACGTAATGATAAGATAAAATAACAATAACAAGATAAAACCGAATGGTTTTCATTCTATAATTCAAATGGTGTGCTATAATTAGATTATGACGACCAAATAGGCTGCAGGTGTATCAAAAACGGCAGAGGTCATATTTGATGGTTTAATCAATAGACATCGGCTTTGGAGAGTAGGCTACTTCAGGTGGTAGGCCTACTTTCTTTGGTGTAGCCTACATAAAAAATTCAAACTGTCAAAAGAGAATCTAACTTACAATCCAGGATTGAACAACAAGGCCAATCTCTTCAACAGCATTGAAAATCCAATTGTGTTAACCTTGTCCAAAACAAGGCCCAGCTGATTTTGACATTCCTAACAGAATGGTTTTGGAAAATATCCGAGACAAAAGTATTTTTCCTTTTGCCTTGATATTTTCTTTCTTAGATCTTAAATTTTGTACACAAATGTTTTGTTTAAAAAAAGCATTCATTTGATGTCTGCAACAATTTTTGAATAAGACCACTCTAAAGGGGGTGTTTCAAAATTGCCCACGCCCGAATTTTCTTTAAACTGTGCATAGTGATAAAGGACCATATACAATCTATGAAACTGCAATTAGTATCTTAGATAATTAAAACTAGAAACAGAAAAGCCACCTTGACATATTCCCACTTTGACATGAAACATGCCCCCATTTTCATGTGTCCCTAAACTTTAGTTTTATGTATTTTCTAGATGTTTCGATTAGCTTTGCTCCGAGACACCGTAGGCATTGCATTCATACCAGAAAAGTATTCGAGGAAATTATTGTGTTTGTTTTTTTATTGAAAAATCGTTAAAAAGTGCATATTTTTCTGTAAAATTAGCGAAAAGTGCAAAATTGAATTCCAAAGTTAAGTATGTTGGAGTCTTTGTCAAAATACCATATTATCACAAAAACATGCTACACGTTTCTTCTTACTTTGACCTAAATTACATGGAAATCCTAAACCGGTAACAGTGTCATTTGACACATATTATTGATGGAGGTGATATTTTGGTTTAAAACTCGTTTTCAGTTAAAATTTGATTTTTCTCCTAAAATCATTTTTGTATTTAGTAAAATCAACTTCAGCATACAGTGCAACCATAAAGCAATATTCATGTTCGAAACAGTCATTGAAAAATATATTGATTAAATATAAATATCATTTTTATTTGCAAAATTACATATATGGAAGCGAAAATAAGACATACATATACAAATTGCCATTGTTCTTTACTATTTGATCATATTGCCTATGCACCATCATTACTGGCACTAAGACACGCAAAAATGTTCAAGTCTTATGATATAAAATGGAAAAGGCTTCTAGAACATGTATGGTATAGCACCCAATGTTGCCTTTTCAAGTTTAAAGTTAATTAATGTTTTAGCTCTAAGAGCCACTAATGCACTTACGAGATATAGAATGGTGCATAAGATGCAATTACAGCATTGTCTTCTTTTCAATTTCACAATTGAAATTGTCCTTGTTTATTTCAAAACATTTGCCTATTGCCGTACAACAGGGAGCAATTATTTCCAAAAATTATTTTTCTATGCATAGCTTAACCTGTGTTGATACACAATTTATACACATTTCTATCATGCCTTATGGTTAAAAAGGGGTTTAGCCGCCAATAGTCCCCAAAAGTCACTTGGGTGCTTGATTATCTATTTCTGGTGCATGGCAACAACAATTTCACTTTTGTATGATAACAGATATAATCAGAGAATTTGGTACTTTTTCTGATTTCCTTTTTCACGTTTTCAAAGATCCGCACAGAACTCTTGCTGTTAACTTTCATGAATCATGGCTGACTAGAATGTTCGAAGAGGATTTTTTAATATAGAATTTCCTCTTTCATGTTAAAAAGGGTACGCTTGGGGCAAGACTAAATGTGACTCTGGGCAAAAATATTTTGACCAACTTTTTAGTACTCCCCATAGCAAACTTATAAACTAGATTTGAGATCTCGTGGTCATTTATTCTTTTATAAAATAAGTTGTTTATATAATATAACATATTGCCCCTTTTATGCCGCGACAACAACCAAAGTTTTTGACAGAAATAATTTCTAGGAATTAGGGTTGTACCGCTTTTACCCAAGGATAATTTCTACCAAGTTTCATAAAGATATACACATTAGATTGGGAGAAAAGACGTTTTTTAAGAAAATGTCAAGAGACAGACAGACACACGGACAGACGATTGGAAAAGGCCGAAAACATATTTTACATCTTGATTTGCCCTTGGGTACACTAAAATTACCAACAAATGTAAACAAGACATTTGAAAATACATTTTTGAAAGAAATCTTGAATTTGTCAATTCTTGGAAATGCATACCATTCAGATGGAAATTCCAAAAGCAACATGTTATCAGCTTTATTTTTTCTTGATATTTCACGATAATCATCAGTAATTTTGTGGACAACTTTTTCATGATTTTCTTATTTTGACAAAAACTGGAACTTGGTAATTTTTTTAACTGAATTTGCTTATATTATTTAAAAACTGTGAATTTTTGCATTGCCACCTAACATCATCTGATATAAAATAGTTCTTTATATAGAACTATATGTATTTTTGTATCATACATGATCAGGGACTACTGGACAACATTTTTAGAATATATAAGGCCATGAAACTAAAAACCAGAATGCATGCACACTCTTTTATTGAGGGTACCCTATTTTTTCCCGGTAAAAACTTAAAATTCGTAGAAAATTGAATTCTGGAATGTTTTATTCCAAACATTTCATGAATATGAACCGTTATCTAGTGTACTAACTTCACGCCAAATTTCATTAAATTCTAGGCGTGGGCAGACTCCCATGTTAATTTTCCTATCCGTGAAACACCACCTTTGTGCAGTGTGGGAAAGGGTTTCAAAAAACACCCATGTGCAGGTCTGGATAAAATGACGTCACACATACGTCACACATAGCCTATATGTACAACTGTTAAACCAAATCCATGGGATAGTTTATGATAGTTTTGAAAGATCAAAAGAAACTGCTAACAGTTTTGCTGTTCAACACTGACTTTCATTCACATGAATGGTTTTCGCAACCATTAGAGCAATGTTTTAGAGAACATTAATGGAAATGAAGAAAAATGCCACTAACCAGCATTTCTCCTTGTCCTTCAACATTTGTTTTCTATTTCCATTTTTGGTTGAATAACATGCATGTACAAGCAGCATTAATGCAGTGACGTTGTTATGTCAATTTTTGGTATTCACCAATAAAAAAGTGGAATTCTTTTTCTACACTGGAACAGCAACAGTCAACGTTTTGATGTCGGTCTTTCAACCCCATTCAAAACATGTTCCTGTTTTGACAACTCTTTACGATATTGGTTAAGAAGTCTTAATTAACAAGCATTTTTTTTTCTTTTCCTTCAAGTATTATTTGCTAAGCATTGAAGAAACTCTATTTTCAATAAAACAATGAAAAAAATGTTTTGATTTTTGCATCAACATTGACATTGGACCACCCTAAGTTTTCTTTGTTGTGGGAAGTGGGAAGGCAAATCGAGAGCATCGTAGTTATTCTATATCAACTGGGTAAGCAATGATACCTGAAAAACATTTGCGTGAAACATTTTGTCCTTCTTTTTAAACTTAGTGTTCAACCTAGTTTTTGGACCAATGAAATTGCAGTATTTTTAAACTTAACGGCGCTCTATTTCGCGAAGACACCACTGCCGGCCAGTTCACGTGACCTATATATATAGCTACGCCCCGTCTCCTGTGATTTTTAGCTCCGCCCATCAGTCGAGTCGATACATGACAGATCCTTCGCCATTTTTTTGTTTTAACCCTTTCCAAACAATCAATTTCTATAGGGATCCCATTTCTAAGCTTCTAAATAACAAAATATTATGTGGTTAAAAAATGAGTTTGTCTATAAAACAGCGCAGAAAATATCTTGGCAAATGGAGAAAATGCTGGTTATCGGTATTTTCTTCTATTGCCTCAATATTTTCAAAAGTCATTTCTATTTGGGAGATCAAAACAAAGAAATATTTAGGAAAGGGTAAATGCGTCTGTTTTTATCAGGGTAATTTCATCTAGCAGAAATCGTGTTTTGACGTTTATTCAGTCCAAATTATTTCAATTGCTTTCATCGGTGGGCGACAAAATTGCGGTAACTACAGGTTGGACAAACCTGCACTTACACTTTCATAGCTCACAGACGATTTCTTTTAAACCATTCTCATAAATTTAGTGTTATAAGAAGACATGTGTTAGGGTGGTCACACTTTTTTCCAAAAGTATTCCAGCCCCTACAAAATATATACCAGCTTACAGAGAATATTGAGAGAAACATAAAACTGGTTGAATTGTGAAAATCGGACATTGTGTTATGGAATAATGCTTATTCAGATTTTTACAAAGGGGAGAAAATTCTGCCGAATTACGTTATTGTTTATTTTTCAAAGAACTTCAACAAATTATATATCATTTTCAAGGTCTGAATGAGAGGAACTCAAAACTGCTTACATTTTTAAAATCGGACAATTAAAAAAAATAGTTACACCCCTTTGAAGTTTTACAAAGGATGAAATTATTCTACCAAACAATTTAGTTCTTCAATTTCTACCCAACAACAATTATATACATATTTGTTATATTATTTAAACCCTTCCCCGAACAAGACATGTTTTTTACGATCATATATGAAAAGGTTTTGGAAAACATTGAGACAAAAGAAGAACATGCCGATAACCAACATTTTCTCCCTTTGCGTAAATATTTTCTGCGCTTCGTTGTGCGCATATCATTTCCGTGTCATTGCCTCCGAAACAAGATTTTACGACATATAAAATAGGAATTTCAAAAAAAATTAATAATAATTCAAACTTTCAAGTGATCGATTATTAACATTATATCTCTGGTTCGTGAAGAAATAGGCTTTCAAAACATTGACCCAAAAGAGCACCATACATTTGAACATGTCCATTTTGCAACCTCTAAATTCAATCTAATTTTTGACTGCCTCACCCTTTCCCGAACAAGACCTGGTTAGACCTAGTTTAGACGTCCTGAACGGATTTTATTGAAGGTGAAAAGATTGAGGCGAAAGAATCTTATTTTCTTTTACACTCATTCTGTCGCCTATCACAGCTTTCGAATTGGATGACCATAAAGTTTTACTGTTTGGGAAAGGTTTAAATGGATGTTTAGAAAGCCCACGAGAAACGCCGATTTTTTAAATCCCTTTGGACTGAGCACGAAGTGCTCAAGATGAGCTATTGTGGTCACTCACCGTCCGTCCGTCTGTCTGTTCGCCCATAATTCCTTGAAACACCTCATACTCCTTAACCATTGGGCCGATTATGACAAAACTTTACAGGAATGTTCCTTGGATGACCATATTCAAAGAATGTTCGCGATTTTTTTTATTCGTCAAAAATATGGGCGTGGCAGGGCAAGGCTTATCGAACTTTGAGAAATCATGATATCATTCTTAACAAATCAACCATTCGGCCAATTTCAACCAAACTTTGCAAGAATGTTCTTTGAGTCACTGTCGTCAATATTTATGAATAAATTTAGGATGAATGGAGTTTAGACATAAATTATCGATAAATCAGGGGGAATTGAAAAACACTTCCCATTGTTAAAGTCTTTGCGCTTGAATGCGCTTAGCTAAAAACACAAGATGTTTTATCATTTGAATAGATAGGATGTTGAAGAACATATAAAGGCTTTTCTAGGCTTTTCTGCCGCATAGTTCTTGCCATTTGAAGCCGAGTAAAATGACCTATTTTGAATACCTAATCATCGACTCATAATCCATCGGTTTGCCGTATTAACATACACGGATGAATAGATCTATTTTCCCTCTTTAATTTGATACAAGATTTATGAAAATCCGTTAAGAAATGGCAGTGTCAAAGCAATTTTATCACACATACCCACGCGTCCTTCTAAGGTAACGACCTAGTTCAAACAAAGAAACGCAGAGTTGACCCACTTTTTCAAATGGAGATTTAACACGAAAAGAAAGTGTATAAGGTAAAATTATTTTATCATGATAAAATATAACTATTCAGCTTTAAGTTTTTACACACTTTTTGACAATTTAATGTGTTATTTAGGCTGAAAATGCCGTTTGTTAATTACTCGTTTTTACATAGAATCAGATAGAGGCAGTATTTTTAAAACGAGACTGTGACCACTCTACATGTGTGTATCGTGCTATAGCGATATTTCCTCTAACAATTGGGTTGACGTGATTAAATCTGAATCGTCTATTTCGTCAAAAAAAAACCCGTCCAAATTGAAACTTGCATCCATGATTCTGATGTGAACGCACTTCACAGGTCGATGCACAATTTTTGGCGGGGAATTACTTCCGCTGTTGTTTTAGTGTTATGAGCCAATAATGTAGCGAGGTCAAGGAAGAATATTGACATCCAAAACATCGTATATGGTTACAATCAAGCTGTGAATACGCTATTTAGGTCTCTATCGGATGGAATTATTTTGGCGGGAATTGCTTGCATTGTAGTTTCAGTGTCTCGAGCCTATGATATGGTGCTATTAATTTCTTGTTTCTATTTTTGGAAAAAATGATGTAATTCCAGTCTTTTGCAATCAATTAAAGCTCCGGGTGGAGGCGTGGTTTGAAAAAAGATTTTTTAATTGTATGCTTTGATTGGTTGTCGAACACTAAGTCAGATGCGCCTTTGAGCGTTTATTTCGCGTAGAATCTACTATACAGCCTGTATCTAATACCTAGAGATCTTTAACTCGGCCCTTACCCTTTAAGATATTCATAACTATCCCCTGAGTGTAAGCTAGTGTTTCTAGGTAAAACTTAATGTCACGTCATCTTTACTTTACTTTTTGTGTATCCATGTGGAAGTATCAGTGGTGGATGATTATTAGAAATTATTCAAAATGCTTATGGAATGTCTAGCTACAATATCGTAGCCACAAACTTGATGATGTACTGATTTGTGAAATCCAGATAAAGGTTGGTTTCGGAGAATCATTTATTGCAATTTGCAACTGGGAAATATCTATTCTGACAGGTAGATCCAGGTTTGTTTGTTTGTTCAAAAGCCAAATTTTGACTATAAATGGTGAATCATCAACACCCCAGCTACGCTTACTTTGTAGATCTATACAAGTGTTATTTTATTCTATAATCAGAGAGATCTAAGTCAAGTGTAGTCCACATCTCTTTATTTTAAGATTGCACGGTTGTGATGCATCGAAGACTGTCGCCTACCCCGGAAAGAAGAGATCATTTTCAGTCTAAATTAAGGTACCCAAACGCTCAAAAGCACCAAAGAGCCAGAGGCAAATTTTGAAAAGTGCCAATAACTCCTAAAGTATGTTATATTTCCATTTCAAATAGATCTACAAACATAGGCATTTTGAACGGTTTAGAATTTTGAATTAATGCATACTTATGGAAATACTTGACCAAAATGTACAAATTACCTCCCTTGCATATGAATATAGAGTAAAATAATATTATGTAAATTATTTTCTTCTTGAAACATAATCTAAAAATCCGGCACGGTGAATCAACTTATGTGAAGTGTATGTAATATGATGCATTTCGTATGGCTAAAAAGTGCTGTTTTTTTTTCAGGATCTGTAAACCTTAATACAGTTTTCGGCTTTTGAATACATTCCAATAGTTGTCATATAATATATCAACCTATTCATAAAACGGAATTTGTAGATCAAAGAAATACCATATTGTAATTTGAAAGGAACAAGATTCGTGTCGTGATTTTGCACGCCAAATTGCGCTACGTTGACCTAACTTTAATCGGCTTTTACGGCGACGTCACGTCATGTCATTAAGGCAGGTTTTCTCACGAGATCCCTCAAAAAGTCAATGCAACACTTCCGTACTTAACTCAATGATTGTAATTACGATTGATTATAAGGATAAGGAAGCCTGTATACGAACATGAGGACAATGATGTTCCTTAATCGCTCACCTGAACCTAGATAGCATGAAAGTCCCAATGTTGTCAAGTTAAAGGGCACATGATTTAAGATGCGAGATCATTAACCAGCTAAAAACTGCATTCATAATCTTGAATGATCAATATTTGCGGCTTTTAGAGTAAAAACAAAGTGGAAGAAAACAACAATTTTGTCACAGTCAAGGGCACCTAACTCTGTTCTTAAGAAGACATTCTCATCAACATTATTATGTTTTTCATTGGTCAATATTTTTTTCTGTTTAAATGAAAACAAAGTAGAAAACGGCAATTTTGTTACTATCAAGGGCAGCCAACCCTGGTTTTTCTAGTCCGATCAATCTGAAAAATTAAAACATTTAAGATCTTATGGTCACCAAGATTGTGACCAAGTTGTGTCCTTATTGGTCAATATTTGTGTTTGTTAGAGTGAAAAGGAAAAGTTGAAACGGTCATTTTATGAAATTCAAGGGCCAATAACTCCGGTTCCTCTTGTCAAATTAAGCTGAAAATCTAACGCATGCACGATTTTATGGTCACCAACATTGTGACAAAGTTTTTCCTTGTTTGGGCAATAAATGTTGATGCCACAGTGTAAACAAAGTCGAAAACGGCAATTTTGTCAAATTCAAGGGCACATAACTCCAGACTTCCTGCTCCGATCACACGGAAAATCAAACTCATCCAAGATTTTAGGGTAACCAACATTGTGGCCAAGTTATGTCTTGATTGGTCATTTTTTGTAGATACTAGAGTGGTAACAATGTCAAAACTAGCCATGTTTGACATTCAAGGGTACATAACTCAAGACTTCCTATTTCGATCTGACCCAAAATCGCGCTCATTCGAGAACTGATGGTCATACATGTTTTGACAAAGTTTGGTTAGGATTGGTTTATATTGAAACGCCCCAGGTTTCAGACTATGAACTTTAAATCTAGTTTTAGTGATTGTGTAATTGTGCATTTTTGAAGGTTTACTGGTTAGCCCTATGTTGTGGATAGTTATTTGGAATACAATTTTCTCGTTATTATCTGCCTTTTAAAGGTGGCAGCTTTGTCTGGTGCGTACCAATGCAAGCAATGTGGACTTTGATCAGCCTGTGTGGTGTATGCAGTTTGATCTGGGCTACATTATTTGCATGAGTAGTGTTTTGGGACAGGATTAAAAGTGTAACATACCTTCAACTTTGTACCTGAAATGGTGATTTCTTGTGTTGCAAGAGGCTATAACCACACATAACATACACAGACTCAGCCTGTGCATATTAAATTAACGGTTATGCGCCAGAATCTAGCCTTGTCTGTGTCTTAGCCTTTTGTATCCACAAACTCCCATTGATTTATCCTTTATCCTCCTATAAGGCAATGTTTGTGTGTCTGTTATGAATTTGTAGGGCGCCGTGGTCTAATGGTATGACGCGGGCTTTGGGATCGAGGGATCCTGGGTTCAAATCCCGCCAGCGCCACGGGAATTTTTCTGAGCAAAAAACTTAGCCTACGTTGCTCCTCTTCACCCAGGTGTATAAATGGGTACACGAGAGAGTTGACAGCCAAAGAGCTCTGGCTGCCGAAGGCGCCGACTGTTAACAGCCGACTTTAGACTCAGTGATCGTGGGTTAAAGTGTAAAGTCGGTTGAACACGCAAGTGAAAATAGACTTTAACTAGAAACTTTTTTAAACTTTAATTTGCTCAAGTATGAACTAGTGTGCACTTATAACCCTACAGTTTTAGTAGTTTAATCCCAGTTGAAAAGGTTGTCAACAAATAACTTTACACATGTTCAGCCATGTTTTCAGTGCATTGTGGGACTGTATGCACTGGTGGATTCGCTGACTCATCGCTTAACAATTCAATTCAAAATTTTAATTGCATAATATTACATAATATTGTTGCAATACAACAAATACATTTTAACAAAATATATAGGATGTGCACAAACATATTAAACAGATAGTGAAAATAATAGATCAACATATAAATCATATGGACTTTGTAAGTAATGGTCAAGAGTGTTGGGTAGTTTTCATTAAAAGAAAAGTATGTTTGGAATAAAATGATTAATTTCTCAAGTCAAGTGTAGAGATCACGTTTCTTATTGGCTTCAAATAAAAATGTAGTGAAAACCCTTCGCTTGAGTTTAATCCCTTCTGGGTGTGTAGTAAAGTCTCACTGAACATGTCATTAAATTTTTAGTCGGGGCACTGTAGGCTTTATTTTTCCGTTTCCGACGCCATTTTTATTAAATCTTCCGGTGACCAGTTTTTGGTCACGTTGACCGATTATTTTGGTCAGGGCGGCCAGTTTTTGGTCTCGGTTACCAGTTTTGGTCAAGGTGACCAGATTCTGGCCAGGGCGACCAATTCCGTTGATCACAGTGACCAAACATGGTCACGGTGACCAATATTTGGTCACTGACTAGATTTTGGTCAGAGCGAGTATAAAAAGAGCAATCAGAGAATAGAACGAGGACTCGGATTTTGGCACTCGCAGAATTAAGATCGCCGTATCGTTGTAAAGGGATCATTGAGGGAATAGGCAGGCCGAGTCTAGCCTTTAGCGATCTTTACCATAATGGCGTTTATTATAGAAGCTCTACCCTGGGGTTGTTATTATTAGAGCAATGGCATGCTATTTTGTAACGTTATTTGTATGGATGAACATTAACACATTAATAAAAACATCTTTTTATAACTCAACACTTGTGTTGCTGATTATTTAAACCTGCGTCCCCTACAAAGGCTTAGAGTTGGAATATTCGTGCCCCACCCTACCTATGAAGAGATCTACGAATATCTAAGCCTGATAAAGCAAACGAAATCCAGCTGGACCGTAACCATATTTGTGCTCAGGTGAGATAATAATGTGATGTTGATAACATATACGGGTTTAAAGGAAATCGCTTTTCATGGTGTTCATTTCATGACAATTTTACCGGTTTTGAAAGGACCTCTAGTACTACGGATAAGGCGAGAAATCTCCCTAAAAGGCTCAAATGGAAAAGTCATTTTTCAAAACATGCAAATTGATTATTATTTCGAACTGTATTGTTAGATATGTATCTAAATCATATGAAAACTGATTTTGTACGATCAAAACGATTCGACAGGTACAGATAACTCTTGGTTTCTGTACATACCCACAAAATTACATTTTCTTACCCCACCGTTATTCATTAAACCAGATTTAAGTTTTCTTTAGTTTTATAAGCAAAATATTTTCTGTAAATGTAAGGACAATTGGTGTTGAAATCAAAAACCATTTTTCGATTTGTCCATAATGCGTATGCGCATAATTGAAACGAGTGTAAATGCGAAATCTTCCCGCCAAAATTATGGCATATGGTATATGAGTACTATTTTTAGTATAAAAGTACGTTCCCCCCCCCGTGACCTAGCAAATCCTTTTCACCAAGGAAGCCTATGATCCAGTTACACAACATATGTCAATGGGAAGCTGGGTCAAGGGGGGAAGAATGTTAGCCAGCCTTGGGAAGGTAGGTATGCCTCGGTTATTTGGCGGGAAAGTGCGCGTTTAAAGTTGTTTCAATGGTGGGCATGCGCAATACGGACAAAATCAAAGCTGCCATATGATGTCAACACCATTTATCCCTGTATCTGTAGAAAATAAATTGCAAATAAAAATAAAAGAATCTTCATTTTACCTCTTTGAATACCGGTAGTGTAAGAAAACGAAACCATTTAGGTGGGTACTAAAATCAAGAGTTATCTGCACCTATATAACTTTTAAAATGACATAAAAATCGGTGTTTATTTCCTTTATTTGTCTACCTAACCATAAAGATTAATTTTGTTTCTCAATTTGTTAGTTTTGAGAATTGACCCATCGAGCTGAGCCTTTTAGGGAGAATTCTCGCCTTATCCGTAGAGGTCATTTTAAAGACTGCACATAAGCAGAGGATATTATGACCCTTTGTCTTGTCGTTTTCATAGGTTGACAAAGACTGGAACTTAAAAATACATGATTCAAATTGAGGTTTCGAACATTTCTGGTCATCATTCTTACATTTTCCGACTTAATGTTATCAAAATTTACTTGCAGAAGCAGGTATTAAAGATTCTCTATCCAAACTTTCTATAAGGTCTCATTTTGCTATTTCAAGGTAACGTTCGGGAACAAAAGCAAAAGAAGATAGGCAAAATTGGGCTTGAGCAAGGCATGTACCATTGAAATCCGGGCTGTTAATGTGCCCTGCATAGGCCAAATCGTCGCCTTATAATAAGACTGTTCTAATTGACTCTTTTACACTTTTGAGAAAATCGACTTATTACGGCTCATCTAAAAGAATTCATTTAATAAAGAAGTTGATGATTAGAAATAATATGTTATGAAAGACCCAGACACGCGTCAGCTCGGGACCTTATTATATAACCTATAGAAATAGTAATTCTCGGACCTACAGCGGCTTTTCATTCGCAATGCAACATATGGTTGCCGTTTCTAAAGACTTAATTTTATGAATGCTTTCGCAACAATATCAACATGACACTGACCTTTCCGGCAAATGAATTTCTATTAAACACAAGTTAAAATCCTATCATTATATCACGGCACAAAATTACAAATTTAACTTATGTAAACAACACAATATCGAACTCCAAACTACTTTTATTTTGCATGTCGTGGTTCAAATCTTGCCGGAATCGTAAATCTGCAAGATTCGAACCATTGTATGATAAATTGTATTGGAATTATGTATTTTTCGCGTCTGTAAGATTTTTAGAGCATTTGCCGTATTTAATATCGGGACTGAAATATGGTTTATTCAGGCATCAGGAGAATATGAAGGCATTCAAAGCAAGCGCAGTTGCTCGATGTACTGTATTTCATTGCGACAAGAAAGAAAATAGCAACAGATAAAAGGGGTTAATACAATTGTACATACTAGGTTTTGATTGGCTAGTTCGTAGTCACGGCTCAGTGACTTTGCTTTTCTTTCATTTTTCAAAAAAAGGAAAACGCTTATCAACATTGTTTCGCGGTTTTCTTTTTTCTTCAAAAAATGAAAACTCATATGTCGCCTTAGTGCCATAGAAGGGGTTAATGCCTTGAAATTCGTATGTTTTGTATGTGATGCATCGGAGCAAATCTAACTTGGTTTACATTATGCGACTAATATAGTTCTAGTGTATACAATTTTGCCATCTAGCGAAGCTTGGTCAAGAGGGCCAGGATGACCATATAACGCTCCCTTGACTTTGAGCTTTGCATTATACGAGGGAGGTCGGAAAGTAACGGGACTCTTGGATTAGTTCTTGGAAACCATCCAATTGTTTTAACAAAATTCTTTCTACACTGTTTGTAAATAGTATCCATCTATGTCTATGAAATATTGCCATCTTTGTAGGATCTTTCTTAATCCCACTGTTAACGATGACGTAAACCTACTGTATAAGGTACTGTGTAAAAGCAAATATCATAGGCGCCCTGGTCTTATATTTCTTTCTAGCAAGATTTTTTTTCAGTTCCAGAACCAAACAAGTGCAAGTCCTATTGTGATGCAATACAGGAGTCCCCCAGCGGATAGCAAAAAGTTCTTTCTTATAACATATCTCCTACTGATTAGATCTATAACTTTAGTTTGAAGTTGCTTGTACTTTAGGTTTTCGACAAAATGTCACGAACAAAATTATAAGGGTAAAACAACCAAGGTTAATGGGCGTGGCAGAGTAACGATTTCTGTGCATGACACTTCTCCTCAATGAGATCTATCAGTGTACAAAATTTGAAGTTGTTAGCATTTAAAATTTAGGAGATATGTTCCGGACAAAACTTTAAGGGTAAAACAACAAAGGGCAATCACTCAAATAGTAGGTGTGGCAGAGTTAGGTTCTTAAACATGACACTTTTCCTCAATGAGACAGTGAAGAGTGACACAATATATCACCTGTTGAGGTCTTTAGTTGACCCTTTAAATCGATGGATATTGATGCCAAAAGTAATATATAAAATAATGTTTCAAACAACATTTTCGTCTTGTAGCCAGAAGTAGTATTTATTAGGGGCACTTATACCATCTCGCCGTAAAAGCACAAAATTTGATGTCATGTCGCCTCGCTTCAGGTAAGACATTTTGCAATAACTCTCTTATTTCTGTGTCAATTTTCAAGCGTTTTTTGCATTTACCCCGCCTTAGTGAACTCTTTCCTCTGATGTATGACTTACCTGAAACATCCTTATACTTTTAGCAAAAATTGATCCCAACCGACCCGAAAAAACGAAAAATTGCGGTGGTAACGTGTACGCCCGTTAATAAAATCAACTCAAAATCACTATTGCAGGTTATTTCACAAAATTTACGACGAGCGATAAAAACGATAAAAATCACGGTTCAAAGTTTTCATTCAATTTCTCCATGCTTTCTTTTGATAGATAGTTTTTGGAAAAGTTTCTTGAATTAGAAAAATGCAAAATATTTTCCGTGATATGAAGGAACAGAAAGAGAAAATCTTAATTCCACCAGTAATAGTGGTAAAGATACCCTTTAAAGAAAGTGAAAGGAAAAACAAACATCTAAAGAATGCAACAGTTTTGGATTCTAATCCATTTTTTACAATTTCCCAAATATTGAAAAAAGGACAAGGTTTCTTCGATAAATTTGAAAGATAATGAGCCATTGAAAGCTTTCTGAAAGTCTATCAGCATTAACAATCATCTTATTTTCGGCACAATGCTGCATTGTGGTGTGTATTAAACTAGTGTTTTATCCAATATGTCTGCCTTAAATAGAATCTGTTTGATCCTTTGATATTGATTTATCCAGTGTCAATTTTAAACTATTCGCAATGGAACATCAAGCAAGTTTGTATAAAACATTTAAAGGGACATTTCATTCCAATTTCAATTTTTTAAAGTATGTCTTGATGCCAAGATTGGTTATTCTTATGAGTATAAATAATATTAGTTTTTTCAAGTTGTTGCCAATAAGCGAGAAACACGCATTTAAAGTTGAGACATAATCGATAAATTGCATATAAATCCGAACTGTTGTCCACAACAATTTGTTCGATTTTAACACAAAAATATAAATTTCTCGTAAACGGTGCAATATTTTGGCTTGAAATTTTCAGAATTTTTATAAGGAAATATGCTCTTTCAGATAAAATAAAAGTAAAATTCATGACAAAAAATTCTGAAATGTCACTTTAAAAGGGTGTCCCTCAGGGCTCTGTCTAAGGCCCAATCTTATTTCTTATTTACATTAATGATATACCTGATACTCTAACATCATCTGTGGGCCTTTTTGCAGACGACTGTGCCCTATATAAAGAAATCTCTGGCGAAGCAAATAGTCTTGCTCTCCAAGAGGACATTGACTGAATCGTCGAGTGGGAAAGAAAATGGCTAATGAAATTAAATGCCTTTAAATGTCATTCATTTCGAGTTTCACCACACTAATCCAGATCTCAGTTTATTCATAACTATACCCTTCATAATCAAGTTCTTGCAACAGTTTCCTCTGCTAAATACGTATGCCTCACCATAACTGATAATCTGTCATGGGGACCCCACATACAAGAAATAACCATCATGGCAAATAAGCTTTTCGGTTTTCTTAGGAGGAACTTATCCTTTGTCCCCAAGAAGCTCAAAGGAAACTGCTTAAAAAACACTAGTAAGGCCCCAATTAGAGTATGCTAGCCATTATTCGTCTTCAGACATTAGTAGAGTAGAGTAGACTCAAAGGACAGTGCCAGCTCGATCGGTGGTGTTGTAGGCGGTGGAAAAATCGCAGTCACCTAGATGGAATCATGGAGAAACTTTCTTGTCCCAACCTCCAACAAAGAAGAGACAATAGCAATATTCTAGACCACTTGCCTATCCTGATACATTTAAATTTTCTTTCTTTCCTCGGATTATACCCCTGTGGAACTGCTTGCCACCGGGAGCGGTGTCAGCTGAGACAGTTGACCAGTTCAAGCTGCAAATCTAAAAGTGTTAATTGTCTGCTACCAACATTGCGGCAGTAGACACCAGCTAGCTTCTTGTAAATAATTTTAAAATGACAAATGTTTTTCGAAATTTCCTTTTAAAACTGTGCACTTCATCAAAGCAACTTTGCCACCAGAACCTGTCATAATGCTCCAGTTGGAGCGAGAATAGTACCGTCAGGTAGATAGGAATGTTTTATTTGCTAAAATGTTTAGCTATATATTTCACCAGTCAAATCATTGACAATGCCGTACACTTTACCATCACAAATCTTGGTCCGTAGTCGTTATCATAAATTGATAATCCATATTTTGAATGCTGGATCATACTTATTTAAAAGGTAAATGCGTCTTGGATATTTTTATTGCCAACTTTAAGTATAGGACACATTCGCTCGTCGTAAAGTTTGTGAAATACCCTGCAATAGTGATTTTGAGTTGATTTTATTAACGGCCGTACACGTTACCACCGCAGGTAAATCATACATCAGAGGAAAGAGTTCACTAAGGCGGGGTACATGCAAAAAACCGCTTGAAAATTGACACAGAAATAAGAGAGTTATTGCAAAATGTCTTACCTGAAGCGAGGCGAGATGACATCAAATTTTGTGCAAAAATAGACTGAGTTTACCGTTATGTTTTGATAAACCCTCTGTGTTGTTATAACATCTCGTATTGACGGCGAGATTTGACCCGGCAGAGCAGACCAAGCGGAAAGGTCAACAGACTTATCGTCCAGGGATGATAGGTATGCTGGAACCCCTCGTGATTTGCCAAACACTTCGCATGATTCGCTATTTACAGATAATAATCATATTATTCAACGACTTAACAGTATTTTCACGTGCATACATTTGTCGCGTCATCTTAAAATGGTAATTGGTAAACTGAATAATTATGCAAAAATGCCGATCCTGGTCAGCCTGTGCCATCTGTACGATATGACCAGGATGTGAACCGTGTTTAAATATTTTCATTATTTGGGGATTACGCCTCTTGTAATAATTAGCTTTACTGAAAATTTCGATCCAAATGGACCACGGTAGCTTAACATTTTTTATTTGACTAGATTAGATAAAATCTTATTTTCACGTGGCGGCACAATGTTGTATAACGGATACAGTGCACGTCTTTACGTAAATTAACGACGGACCATTCCCATCTAAACTGGACAATAAACTTTTCCACTTTTGTGAACAGTTAAGGTCACTCTGCCGGGTCAATTATTGTCCTCTATAACTACGGCTTGATTCAAGCCGTAGTTACGCGATTTTATAACAACACCAACGAAATACTATTTTTTGTCCGAAATTACTTCACTGTTTACTTGATAAAATCGTTCACTGTTGTCGGTAATCGTTATCCATCCCATCTTGCACAATCCCCACCGTGTATAATCTCGCCGTACACGTTAGCTTTTATTGTGACGTGGCAGTGTGTACGCTTAGGGATTGAGAGGTCCCAGGATCGAATCCCATCAAGAGTCGATAGGATATTTATTTGCCGGTTGCAGTCTTTTTTATTTTTTTTTTCATTTCTACGAAACAAATTGTTTTGAAAAGTGGCGTTTTAAAGTCTGTTCAGTGTACATTTTACACAGTGAAAATAAGCCCCGCAAACAGCGGCCGATCAAAATTTCTTCAAGAAATCTGATACAAAATGTGCAGGCTAAACAACGAAATCCAATAGTAATGAATTTTGTGCTAAAAATAGTTTATGTTTCCTGTTATGTGTTGATAAACCGTCGGCGTTGGCTTAAAATATCGTAATTACAGCTCATACCAAGCTTAAGTTGGGGGCTTTTAGAATTGCATCATTGAACTACTATTGTTTGTTTAAAACGTCACGTTTGACTTGATATTATACATTCAAATATAAACGAGAATCGATACAAATACAATAGTCCCAGCCGAAATTAACAGTGACGTAGGCTTATGTTTACTACTTGACAACCAATCAACTCTGTTCGTATTTGTAACGGTGCAAATCAGACGAATTGATTGGTTTTGCAGCAGTAAACATCAGCCTACGTCACTGTCAATTTCGGCTGGGACTATTGTATTTTCGTTTATTTTAGGTTGAACAAGAATATTCCGTTTTTATTCACCTGAAAGGGTGTGGCTAAGTAAAGAGGTTATTCGACGAGTTTACTTCTCGATACCTTGGTTGATATAAGAGAAAAACGTGCGGCACGAGCATGATCACATTTCGAAAGAATGTACGGTTGTTAATTGTGTTGTTATAAAACCGCGTAACTACAGCTTGATTCACGCTGCAGTTATGATGTTTTGCAACAATACCAGCGATTTACCGCTAATCGAAAAGGCTGTTTCTCCCCAGCTTAAATGGAATGAACCGTTTACTAGGCTCCGCCCTTTCTCCCGAATAAAAACAGAATATATCAGTGTGTATAATTTGTTACTAAAAATAGTCACATATACATCCTGCATCCCCTCTGTTCCGTTATCGGTCTAGTTCTTCATTTGTAAAAGATTTTGAATCGTTTATAAAATTGAACCTTATTGACGGGATTGGGTGAGATTGTTTTAAATGTTTACCTTTATAACTGTTCTCGGAGTCCTTGTCTGTTTTGAAAGCCCTTTCAATAAACAAAAGCTATTTATTTGATTATTCGTGTTCTTGAGCGAATTTCGGAATTATTGCAAACAAAAGAACTTTTTTGCTGGCTGCCTAGTCATATAGGAGTTACTGGTAATGGCATAGCAGACACATTAGCCGCTCTTAATCATGCGTTCCCAGATATTAAAGTCCTCTATAAAAGACTTCAAATCATACATTCAAAACACTTGACAGGCCAAATCGGATTCAGATGATTTAAACAAACTTAGAGCTGTAAAGCCTGTTCTTGGCGAGTGGTACCATGTCTACAGATACATTCGTAGAGAGGAAGTAATACGTGCACGCTTTCGAATAGGTCATTGTCGATTTACTCACTCGTGGCGTCGTTCACGTGAAAACCTACTAGAGTGTATTGCATGCAATTCTCCGTTTTCTATGCAGCATTTTTCCATTGATTGCATAGATATTGTAACGTTAATAGTTTAAAAACGCTATTCGAGAGTGTTAGCGTTGACGCAATTTTAGCCTTCCTCAAAGAAATATATCTGTACAACAAACTGCGATAATTCTACACTGACCCAAAAAGGTTTTGATACTTTTATTTCAAAAATAATTCACTGATAGCTGGGACATACATGTATACTCTAAAAGTATATTATATTATATTATTTATATTATCTAGTTATCGTTTAAGTTTACAATTGTGTGAATACGCACGTTCCAGTCGGTTTATCTTGGCTTATAAACGTGATAAACGTGTTTGTTGCGTTGCAGGTGCAAATGTGCACGTAGTATAGGTAGTTTGTAAACCGACATTACACTACACAGCGGAAAGCATAAAGGGGAAAAATGAACTTTTCCAACACATTAAAACAATGCAACGTCTAAATGGCACATAACGAAATCAAGCAATTGGCATATGCTACGGACAGAACTTAACGTCGCTAACTTCGCTCGCCGGATGGGCTGCACCAGACAGACTATTTACAGCCTCAGAATTGAATATTACTGGGTCTGGTAGAGATCTTCCCATGTCTGGTCGTTTTCCGGTTACAATGTTACTTGACGACCGAATGATTACGTTAACGCATCATTTTTACCAGCTATGGTTGATGCAAGGCGAAACGGTGTTCATCAACAGACGATAATTAATTGTCTGGGGAAGAGCCCATGCACTATACTAGTCCTCGACCATATACTGGGCAGATTGTAACATGACATTACCGTGTTGCCAGTCCTATGTAGGAAATACGTCTTTTAAATAAAAGCAGAGCAAACACATGTGGGATGAATTTGGTCGACGCTGCAGGTCGATTCATAACATCAACAACGTCACTGATCTTGAAAACGTAAGTCAGGTTGAATGGCAGCACATTCCATATAACGTCATTTAATGTTACCTTCACTCCATGTGGCGACGTCCTTTGAAGCGTATTCGTGTACATGCAGGTCACACAGGTTACTGAATGGGAAATAACCGATTTTTATCTCATTATTGCAATCAATGGGTCTGTCCCAGAAAATTTTGACCAGACTCGATTTACTTAGAATTTTTATTTTCACTCCTCTGTACTTATATCAGACAGAAAATAATGAAAGGGTCAGAGCACTTACAGCAAAATTACGCATTTTATTGCAAAATAGTGTATCTTTATGTATATCTAATTAAAAATTCATAATTAAGTAATTTGTGGGACATATTGTCGAATGAAGGTAATGTAAGGAAACTGTTTTGGGTGAGTGTAGTTGAGATATAAATCTTCATTTTTAGTTATACTTTATACATGTGATAGTCATGTATGTGATATATGCTTCTTCAATTTATATATCAATTTAATGTAGACTCATTCATATGTACCCTCTGATCTGGGAGGAGCCCATGTGCCTTTGTCCCCACATTGGATATTTTTTTTATATTTATACATGTATATGGTTATTTCTCTATTGTACTTCGTTTCATTTACCTCTTTTACATTTTTACACAAAGTTTCTTTTTGATATTAACCTGATGTCAAAAAGAAACGCTCCAGTGAAATGTGTCGTTATTTTCCTTATGTCTATTACAATATTAGTGAAATATATACTGTATATGACAATTTCGACCGGCAATTACGGCAAATAAAAAAATATGCGTTTCTATTCATCAAGATTTTCATTTCCGGTAACTCGTCACGTTTTCTACGTGCGCTTTGTGTATGTATATGACGTGATAAAATTGGTCAGATTTTACACAGTAACATGTGTTAGTGGATACACAATCACACATTTGCAGATTTTCTAATGAAACATCCGTATTGAAGATTACTAAGGCTGAATTCTGAAATAGAACTCGTATATTCCGTTTTTATTCACCTGACAGGGTGTGGCTAAGTAAAGAGGTTATTCGACGATTTTACTTCTCGATACCTTGGTTGATAGAAGACAAAAACGTGCGGCACGAGCATGAACATATTTCGAAATTGAAAGAATGCGCGAATGTAAAATATGTTGTCATAAAACCTCGTAGCTACAGATTGATTCACGCTGTAGTTATAATGTTTTGCAACAATACCGACGATTTACCGCTAATCGAGAAGGCTGTTTCTCCCCAAGCTTAAATGGAATGAACCGTTTACTAGGCTCCGCCCTGTCTCCCGAATAAAAACAGAATATAATATGGCCATAATATGACGTCTTGCATTGCACGATTATGCATCTTGGTCGACGAGTTAAAGTTTCAGAAACATTTGCCAATCGGCAAAAGCCTGATAGACCTCGTGTAACGCCTGTCATACGAGAAGTTTTCTTATGATGTGGTCACACATAGCCGGGTGATGAACCGTTTACTAGGCTCCGCCCTGTCTCCCGAATAAAAACAGAATATAATATGGCCATAATATGACGTCTTGCATTGCACCATTATGCATCTTGGTCGACGAGTTAAAGTTTCAGAAACATTTGCCAATCGGCAAAAGCACGATAGACCTCGTGTAACGCCTGTCATACGAGAAGTTTTCTTATGATGTGGTCACACATAGCCGGGTGACGAACCGGTTTTAGTTCTCATAAACCGTTCACGGTTTTGCAACGGAATTCGGGGGTGCTTTGCATACTCGACGGGTTGATACGGCAACATAAGGTTTTTTCAAAACGGAATTCAGAAAACAAGGTACGGGTTAGTAAGGGTCGATACGGGTTGACACGGGTAGGACTGAACATTATAGATATATGCAGCTGCTGGTCAATAAGGGTCGGTACGGCTACGGTACACGGGTCGACATTGAATATGACACTTTCGTGCACGGATATTGAAATAAACGTGGTGGCAAAATTATAAAAATCGCAGTCACACACAGCCGGTTTTCGACACGTGTCCACACGGAATTCAAACCCGTGTCGACCCGCTTCAACACTTATTGACCCGTATCGTGACCCGTATCAATTCCGTGTGAATTTCGGGGCGATAATACGGTTTTATACAGTTTTTGGTTTTGCTAAAAAATCTACACGGATTTCAATACCGTATCACCGCCCGTGTGAACCCGTGTCTCACCGTATTGACAAACACGGACCCCTTTCAGCTAGAAACAAAAGCCGTATCTACCCTTTTCGTGTGAAGTATTGCCTTTATTATGACTATTATGACTATTATTATTATTATTTCGAGGGACACTGGTAAATTTCACTGCATATAGAACATGAAGGCCTATATCGACGACCAGAGGCTTTTTTCGTCATCATGGGGAAAATGAAAAAGCCACACGGGCTTAAGCCCGGCTATTAGGGTTGATGACGACGCTGGGCTGCATGTGTCTCTTTCAGGAAGTCTTGGACAAGAGGACACCTGTGGACAGCTCCGTTGTCATGGATTTGGCACATGCTTCTTTAGCCTGTCATTGACCTGCTCTTTTCGTGATATTTCTTTACTTTCGCCGACATACATTTCTTGTATAGATAACCGACGATAGTGGTTTTATTTGAAACAGTAATTTGAACAATACACCCGTTACATTTGAAAATTACCGCGTACAAAACTTTTGCCGCGCTTTTAATTTTTTGGCTATTACAGACCTTGCCTGATCTTTTTGCAACCATTGCATGCTAATGACATACCATTGGTGCTCATAAAAGTAGATTATTGTTCAAGCATATGTATAAAGCTCAGAAAGCCTACATTTGTTGAATTTATTGCATTATTTCAAAATATATTTTGCCACCCTTACGGGGATGTCTCTCTGTCCTTTAGGCAGCAAGTGGGGGACCCGATGGGCATACAGTTGTCTGTGTTTCAACCTTTTTATCAAAATCGTATAACATATCCCCGATGAAAAACCAACTTTATCTGCTATTTCTTGCACATTGAACCATATGTCTTCTTTGGTCATGTCGGAATCTACAGCAGCATTTGCTTTGGTACTAGCTCTACCCGGGTTGCTTGAGAGGGGGGCATCATTCAGGCCAGTTTTACCAATTTTAATTTTTATTAATTTCCTAAAAACTGACGTATGTTCAACGTTCGAACGTCCATGAATCTGATATATTTCATTAAACACATGTGATGCAGATATTTCAAAGCCTATGCGACCTTTAATGTAGACCCTTACATCCTATTTCAGATCGTTTTCCATTTTGCGCACAGCGAAATAGCCAGTATATATGACTGAACCAACTTAAAAGTTCAATAACTTTTGAAAGAGTGAACGAATTTCTCAAATTTTGACGAAGTATAGACAGTAACTTTTTCGTCAAATAGCCTTAAGCACTACTAGTTCTATAAAACCGTGAGATATGGTGGACCGTTAGTACCACTTTCAATTGAACGACCCTCGTATTATCATTATTATTATTATTATTATTATTATTATTATTATTATTATTATTATTATTATTATTATTATTATTAATATTATTATCATTATTATTATTATTATTATTATTATTATTATTATTATTATTATTATTATTATTATTATTATTATTATTATTATTATTATTATTAATATTATTATTATTATAATACATTCACTATTAAACGAGAATAATTACAGTTGACTATTATTATTATTATTCTTTTCTATTTTTATATCTTATTTTTTGTGACGAAGAGTAGACCACTGTCGATGTTATTTTGTCCGAGAGAATTTTTTGTCAAGCAGCTACTAAAAGAGAAGCATTGATCCTGGTTATTTTAGACGGTGATTTACAGCACTTTTATCACTAAATACATGGTGTTAAAACGTTGCTATGCTGGCGACACGACGGCGTGTTGTGGCAGACACCTTACCGGTCAAAAAAACGTTGATATAAGATTGTGCACCGATGTAGCAATTGTCAAAATGTCGACAATTCCACATTATCATTAGCTCCGTAATCAAACTGTATGTCACCTTTACAGAATCGTAAGTTATTTCTTTGTATCCGCGAGTAAGCAGGTGGTGTGCACGTCTTCGAACGAGACACGACAGGGAACACCATACAATATATCGAATTAGGCTCTGCGAGATGTCAACGAGTAATGAGTCAAGACACTTCGACGATATTTAAAAAGTCGAGAAATCATCGACACTTTACCGACATCTTCAAACGTGAGATAACCGCCGATTTATCGGTTGATTGTAACTTGAAAGGCCGACACATTACGGATCATACAAAGATATTGCTTTTTCGGCAAAGTCGTCGATCAATCAACAATGTCTTTCCAACTAATAGCCGAAAATTTTCCAGGTGTGACATAAACCCGCCAATCATACAAAGATCGCTTTTGCGTCGGCCGATGTGTCGATATATCAACGACGTATCTCGTCAATACTACCGAAACCGGCCCGCACCGTACCGCCGGCGTAATGGAGTGTGTATGAGACTCCATGTAATTCACGTGCATTGTACCGCTAGACCTTAGGTCATTATTTGGTACAATAATGAGATACGGTATACGATAGGGGTAGATACGCGTTAAAAAGGGTCGATGCGGTATGAACCGGGTTGCCGTACACGTAATAGAAGTCGGTGCCGAATTTCTGAACAAAGTCAAAACATGTTCGCTTCCCACAAACCGCACACGGAATCTAAACGGGTGGCGAAACGGGTCAATAAGTTTTGAAACAGGCCGACACGAGTCGACACGGTTTTAATTCCGTGTGGTCCCCGAATCGTAAAACCGGCTATTGTGACCATAGATTTACGTTAACTTCATATGCGTTTCCAGTTAAGATGTTGAAATCGACGTCCCCTTTACTATCCACTAACTGTAGTCACCAAATAAGAAGTTTTACGCTACCTATTGTTGTCGCAAGTAAAATTTGCGCCACGCGCTCTCGATCTTTAAATGGAAATTCTGATACTACTCTGGTTAAATGTACCGTTTTCAAAACAGTAACAATTAAATAACTTCTTTATCACCATTTTTCAACAACAGATTATCAAATTTATATATGGAAATAGGTTTTTTTGAATTTTAAATCAGATAAACTGTAAATCGGACATCTTATAGGACTGAGGCGTTTCTTTTGGACGCCAGTATATTTAGTTGCTTTCACTTTTCGCTGTGCGCTAAATGACACTCGCTGTCGATGCGCCGTAAAACGGCATTCATTCATTCATTAAAACAAAATAGCTATCTTTCATATAAATCTAGTGAAAAAAGGCCCAACTCACAGCGACAATAGTTTTCATTCGATGAACAATTCTTCAAAGAAACTTGCAGAGGTGTCTACAAGGAACATAAATACTAAATTACAATGAACCTAATCAACGAGTTTTGGAAAAAATGAAGAAAAAAAACAAATCTTAGAATTACACCAGTGTTTCTATTTCCAACAAAAATGTTGAGTCCCTGGGACCCAGTGCCACAATAAATTTGAGTCCCATTCGTTTTCTTTTTAGTCAAATTTGGACCTTTATAAACCAACTTTAAATTCAACCTTGATCTTTAATGGGCTTATTAAACAAAAGGAATGGTAAATATAACAGTGACATTAATTTGACTTTAACTTTAGAAGGATGACACAGAGAAAAAGTGGATAAAATATTTTCAAAGATAAAAGGATTGATCAAAAATAAAGCTCTTGTTTGAACTGAAATTACTATTTCATTTTCACGCTATATCCAAACCAGTTTCCCGTTTTAAAAGCCTAATTGATAAAGAATCAGTGTTTCCATTTGCATATAAAAATTGTGAGTCCCTTGGTAACGCCTGTCATACGAGAAGTTTTCTTATGATGTGGTCACACATAGCCGGGTGACGAATCGGTTTTAGTTTTCATAAACCGTTCATGGTTTTGCAACGGAATTCGGGGGTGCTTTGCATACTCGATGGGTTGATACGGCAAGATAAGGTTTTTCAATACGGAATTCAGAAAACAAGGTACGGGTTAGTAAGGGTCGATACGGGTCGACACGGGTAGGACTGAATATTATAGATATATGCAGCTGCTGGTCAATAAGGGTCGGTACGGCTACGGTACACGGGTCGACACGGAAAATGACACTTTCGTGCACGGATATTGAAATAAACGTGGTGGCAAAATTATAAAAATCGCAGTCACACACAGCCGGTTTTCGACACGGGTCAACACGGAATTCAAACCCGTGTCGACCCGCTTCAACACTTATTGACCCGTATCGTGACCCGTATCAATTCCGTGTGAATTTCGGGGCGATAATACGGTTTTATACAGTTTTTGGTTTTGCTAAAAAATCTACACGGATTTCAATACCGTATCACCGCCCGTGTGAACCCGTGTCTCACCGTATTGACACACACGGACCCCTTTCAGCTAGAAACAAAAGCCGTATCTACCCTTTTCGTGTGTAGTATTGCCTTTATTATGACTATTATGACTATTATTGTTATTTCGAGGGGCGTTCAATTAATTTTGGAACTGGGGTTCTATAAGCCATAGTTACGTCTCAATTCAATTTTAAATTTCTTTAATCCTTCAAAGTAATCCTCTTTTATACCCACACACTTCGGAAATTTTGACATCCATTACTTATATGCCAATAAATATGCCTCTTTTGGAACACCCCTCAGACACTGGTAAATTGCACTGCATATAGAACATAAAGGTTTATACCGACGACCAGAGGCTTTTTTCGTCATCATGGGGAAAATGAAAAAGCCACACGGGCTTAAGCCCGGCTATAAGGGTTGATGACGACGCTGGGCTGCATGTGTCTCTTTAAGGAAGTCTTGGATAAGAGGACACATGTGGACAGCTCCGTTGTCATGGATTTGGCACATGCCTCTTTAGCCTGTCAATGACATGCTCTTTTCGTGATATTTCTTTACTTTCGCCGACATACATTTCTTGTATAGATAACCGACGATAGTGGTACTATTTGAAACAGTAATCTGAACAATACACCCGTTACATTTGAAAATTACTGTGTACAAAACTTTTGCCGCGCTTTTAATTTTTTGGCTATTACAGACCTTGCCTGATCTTTTTGCAACCATTGCATGCTAATGACATACCATTGGTGCTCATAAAAGTAGATTATTGTTCAAGCATATGTATAAAGCTCAGAAAGCCTACATTTGTTGAATTTATTGCATTATTTCAAAATATATTTTGCCACCCTTACGGGGATGTCTCTCTGTCCTTTAGGCAGCAAGTGGGGGACCCAATGGGCATACATTTTTCTGTGTTTCAACCCTTTATCAAAATCGTATAACATGTCCCCGATGAAAAACCAACTTTATCTGCTATTTCTTGCACATTGAACCATATGTCTTCTTTGGTCATGTCGGAATCTACAGCAGCATTTGCTTTGGTACTAGCTCTACCCGGGTTGCTTGAGAGGGGGGCATCATTCAGGCCAGTTTTACCAATTTTGATTTTTATTAATTTCCTAAAAACTGACGTATGTTCAACGTTCGAACGTCCATGAATCTGATATATTTCATTAAATACATGTGATGCAGATATTTCAAAGCCTATGCGACCTTTAATGTAGACCCCTACATCCTATTTCAGATCGTTTTCCATTTTGCGCACAGCGAAATAGCCAGTATATATGACTGAACCAACTTAAAAGTTCAATAACTTTTGAAAGAGTGAACGAATTTGTCTCAAATTTTGACGAAGTATGGACAGTAACTTTTTCGTCAAATAGCCTTAAGCACTACTAGTTCTATAAAACCGTGAGATATAGTGGACCGTTAGTACCACTTTTAATTGAACGTCCCTCGTATTATCATTATTATTATTATTATTATTAATATTATTATTATTAATAATATTATTATTATTATCATTTGTATCATTATCATCATTATTATTATTATTTTTATTATTATTATTATTATTATTATTATTTTATTATTATTAATATTATTATTATTATTATTATCATTATTATTATTATTATTATTATTATTATTATTATTATTATAATTATTATTATTATTATTATTATTATTATTATTATTATTATTATTATTATTATTATTATTATTATTATTATTATTATTATTATATTTCTTCTTTTCTATTTTTAGCTCACCTGAGCACGAAGTGCTCAAGGTGAGCTATTGTGGTCGCTTTTTGTCCGTCGGCGTCCGTCCGTCCGTCCATCCGTCCGTCCGGGTTGACAGAGACATGCTTATGCTTCGAAATTCTTTGAAAAAAGCATGCTTCTGCTTCGGTTTTTCTTATGAGACTCTCCTATGTGACAGTCCCATAAGAAAATGTGTATAACAGATGGAAATTACCTCTGTGCCATTTCTAGCCTCTAATCTAAAACTGCAGCACAAGTAAGCGTCGAAGGTATGGACATATTGAAATGTCCGTGCATGTAGTTTAGGGTCCATATGAATGGACATTCTTATAAAAAAATGCCAGACTGGTTTAAAAGTCATGGTGCATCAGACGCATGACAAGCTTCATGATTTCATATAAACAAGCGCTCAGCCGATACTGAAAATCGATAACCAGTCTAGCCAAGTACCCCCTAGCCACACTTCCTGTTACAAGTTACAACTGAAAATTCTTAGTAAGTTTTTAGCACTGTGTATCAAAAGGTTTCATCAGTAATTCACTCAGAATTGGTTATCTATTTGATGTTTTATTGTTTTAACTGTTTCTTGCTCTTGAGAAATGAAGAAACAATAGTAAAAAACTAAATGTCATGGGTTTTCGCGATGTAAACAAAGAAATGATCAACATTGATGAGAGGGAAATTTAAAGCTGCATTTGATCAAAGACCCATAATTTTGAGCCAAATATCCTTGAAAACTGAATCTGATTTTGAATTCAAAGAAATTCTTGTTTCTTGCTCTTGAGAAATGAAGAAACAATAGTAAAGAACTAAATGTCATGGGTTTTCGCGATGTAAACAAAGAAATGATCAACATTGATGAGAGGGAAATTTAAAGCTGCATTTGATCAAAGACCCATAATTTTGAGCCAAATATCCTTGAAAACTGAAAATTCTGATTTTGAATTCAAAGAAATTCCTTTCTACAACTTCTAGTTAACTTTCAAGAATAAGATGACTTAGGGGCATGAGAGTATTGAAGATTTGACCGAAATAGTTGTAATTAACTGATTATGCATAATGTTCATTTAATTATATTCATGGGTCAAAGTTTTCTGGAGAATTATTTTGGAAAAACCCTGACACAGCATGCTCGGCATTTTGTGAATCCTGTGGGAAAACGATGAATTACAAGTCGAGTGGGGAAAATGCAGAAGATTCTTATCACAGGAAGAGTTGAGAATAGTGCAATCAAACCAAGTAAGAACCTTTTCTTTATCTGTCTAGACGGAGAAAGGTGGTACTGTGAACGCTCGCGCTTGCCAATGGTGATAGTTCACCAAATATAAGTCACTTTACCCTTCCCACCCTTTTTCCACTGTGTCACAGATTTCTATATCTAATGTACAGTTGCACAAGACACTCTGTCCAACAAATGTGTCAGTCACAGAAGATGTCCATATTTGACAAGTTGCACAAGTCATTTTGCCCAAAAAATATTCAACAGTCTCAGAAGATGTCCATATCTAACATACAGTTGCACAAGACACTCTGTCCAACAAATGTTAGTCACACAAGATGTCCATTTCTGTCTAAAGTTGCACAAGTCAATCTGTCCAACAAATGTCTTACAGTCTCAGAAGATGTCAATAATTTTTCAATTTACAGGCCTCCTGGATTCTGCTTTACGTCATCTTTATATACAAAGAGAAGAAAATGCATTGTCTGTATAACAATTTATTTGTGCATATACAGAAAGAATGTTCACTGGCGTAGGACGAGGGGACAAGATGGGCCAGCCCCCTACCCCTAATAATTTAGAAGGGGGCATCATATCCTATGCCCCCCAATTATGCACCCATACTTAAACATTTGACCACCCCCAATATTATAAACCGTCCTACGCCTTTGATGTTTAAACTAGTAATGTTACTCAAATACCACGAACACTGTTTTAGTTTAACATTTTCCAAAGTATGACACACTGCTGACATCTTAACCAATTTCCTAGCCAAAGCCTGGCTTTAAACCTTCCTCTTTGAAAATGCTATAGAAACTATTAGGACAAACAAAAAAGTGCTCGTTTTCTCCAACTGTCCAAATATTTTCTGTTTGATACTGTTAAAAAAAGTGAATTGATTCAACATGAAATAGGGACCATCTTGTATCTACAGACCCTTCTCAGATTATTTAAAGCTACATGCACATGAAAATTATGATCACCTTATGCTTTATATGAGAATATACCAAACTCATGTTTTTGCACTAAACTTTGTTTTACCTTCTTTGGTAATCTTAATAATCATTTGGACACTGAACATAATACACACTTATGTGACTCCCAAACAACTTTTCTAGTGTGACTGTCACACAAGTGTGGTGCAGTGCGAACACATTTTTGATGTGTCACACAAGTAACATAAATTGCAACACAAGCAACGTTGGCACACAAGCATGCCTCCATAGGTCCATCCGTCTGTCCGTCTGTCCACAATTTGTTGTTAACACTCTAGCATCCACAAATATTGACCAATCTTAACCAAACTTTAACAAAACATGTATGACCATAAGTTTTCGGATGAGTTCGATTTTGGGTCAGATCGGACCAGGAAGTCAGGAGTTATGTGCCCTTCAACGTCAAAAATAGCTACTTTTTAATTTGTTAACACTCTAGCATCTACAAATATTGATCAATCAAGACAAAACTTGGAATTAATGTTTGAGATTATAAGTTCTCGGATGAGTTCGATTTTAGGTCAGATCGGACCAGGAAGTCAGGAGTTGTGTGCCCTTGAATGTCAAAAATAGCTACTTTTTAAGTTGTTAACACTCTAGCATCTACAAATATTGATCAATCAAGACAAAACTTGGGCATAATGTTGGAGACTATAAGATATCGGATAAGACCGATTTTTAGTCTGATCTGATCAGAAAGACAAGAGTTATGTGCCCTTGAATTTGACAAAATTGTCATTTTAGGCTTTTTTTGACCTTGTTTACCCTCTAGAATCTACAACTATGAATCAATCAAGTCAAAACTTAGGCAAAATGTTTGGGACCCTAAGATCTTTAATGAGTTCGATTTTCAGTCTGATCGGTTTAGAAAGTAAGGAGTTATGTGCCCTTGAATTTGACAAAATTGCCATCTTCGGCTGTTTTCGACATTGTTTACACTCTAGAATCTACAATTATGAATCAATCAAGACAAAACTTGAACACAAAATTGAAGACCATAAGATCTTAAATAATTTAGATTTTCAGTCGGATCTTTTTCAGAAAGTTGAGAGTTACGTGCCCTTGAATTTGACAAAATTGCCATTTTCGGGTGTTTTTGACCTCGTTTACACTCTAGAATCTACAAATATGAATCAATCAAGACAAAACTTGGACACAATGTTGCAGATTATAAGATCTTTGATCATTTCGATTTTCAGTCTGATCTGGTCTGATCAGAAAGTCAAGAATTACTTGCCCTTGAATTTGACAAAATTGCCTTTTTCGGCTGTTTTCGACCTTGTTTACACTCTAAAATTTACAATTATTAATCAATCAAGACAAAACTTGGACACAATGTTGGGCACCATAAGATCTCGGATTAGTTCGATTTTCACAACGTTATTAACCATAAGTTCGTTTTCAGTCTTAAAGTCGTAAATATCAATTTAATTGAACAAAATTGTGGCTCATATCATATTGGTTCATGTGAGCGATATTGGACCATCATGGTCCTCTTGTATATCTTTTTTTTTGTGACGAAGAGTAGACCACTGTCGATGTTATTTTGTCCGAGAGAATTTTTTTTCTAAAGCGGCTACTAAAAGAGAAGCATTGATCCTGGCTATTTTAGACGGTGATTTACAGCACTTTTATCACTAAATACAACATGGTGTTAAAACGTTGCTATGCTGGCGACACGACGGCGTGTTGTGGCAGACACCTTACCGGTCAAAAAACGTTGATATAAGATTGTGCACCGAGGTAGCAATTGTCAAAATGTCGACAATTCCACATTATCATTAGCTCCATCATCAAACTGTTTGTCACCTTTACAGAATCGTAAGTTATTTCTTTGTATCCGCGAGTAAGCAGGTGGTGTGCACGTCGTCGAACGAGACACGACAGGGAACACCATACAATATATCGAATTAGGCTCTGCGAGATGTCAACGAGTAATGAGTCAAGACACTTCGACGATATTTCAAACGTCGAGAAATCATCGACACTTTACCGACATCTTCAAACGTGAGATAACCGCCGATTTATCGGTTGATTGTAACTTGAAAGGCCGACACCTTACGGATCATACAAAGATATTGCTTTTTACCGAAACCGGCCCGCACCATACCGCCGGCGTAATGGAGTGTGTATGAGACTCCATGTAATTCACGTGCATTGTACCGCTAGACCTTAGGTCATTATTTGGTACAATAATGAGATACGGTATACGATAGGGGTAGATACGCGTTGAAAAGGGTCGATGCGGTATGAACCGGGTTGCCGTACACGAAATAGAAGTCGGCGCCGAATTTTTGAACAAAGTCAAAACATGTTCGCTTCCCACAAACCGCACACGGAATCTAAACGGGTGGCGAAACGGGTCAATAAGGTTTGAAACGGGCCGACACGAGTCGACACGGTTTTAATTCCGTGTGGTCCAAGAATCGTAAAACCGGGTACGTGTGACCATAGATTTACGTTAACGTCATATGCGTTTCCAGTTAAGATGTTGAAATCGACGTCCCCTTTACTATCCACTAACTGTAGTCACCAAATAAGAAGTTTTACGCTACCTATTGTTTTCGCAAGTAAAGTTTGCGCCACGCGCTTTCGATCTTTAAATGGAAATTCTGATACTACTCTGGTTAAATGTACCGTTTTTCAAAACAGTAACAATTTAATAACTTCTTTATCACCATTTTTCAACAACAGATTAAAAATTTATATTATGGAAATAAGTTTTTGTAATTTTAAATCAGATAAACTGTAAATTGGACGTCTTATAGGACTGAGGCGTTTCATTTGGACGCCAGTATATTTAGTTGCTTTCACTTTTCGCTGTGCGCTAAATGACACTCGCTGTCGATGCGCCGTAAAACGGCATTCATTCATTCATTAATACAAAATAGCTATCTTTCATATAAATCTAGTGATAAAAGGCCCAACTCACAGCGACAATAGTTTTCATTCGATGAAAAATTCTTCAAAGAAACTTGCAGAGGTGTCTACAAGGAACATAAATACTAAATTACAATGAACCCAATCAACGAGTTTGGGAAAAAATGAAAAAGACAAATCTTAGAATTACACCAGTGTTTCTATTTCCAACAAAAATGTTGAGTCCCTGGGACCAAGTGCCACAATAAAGTTGAGTCCCATTCGTTTTCTTTTTAGTCCAATTTGGACTTTTACAAACCAACTTTAAATTCAACCTTGATCTTTAATGGGCTTATTAAACAAAAGGAATAGTAAATATAACAGTGACATTAATTTGACTTTAACTTTAGAAGGATGACACAGAGAAAAAGTGGATAAAATATTTTCAAAGATAAAAGGATTGTTCAAAAATAAAGCTCTTGTTTGAACTGAAAATACTATTTCATTTTCACGCTATATCCAAACCAGTTTCTCGTTTTAAAAGCCTAATTGATAAAGAATCAGTGCTTCCATTTGCATATAAAAATTGTGAGTCCCTTGGACCCACTGTCACAAAAAAGTTGAGTCCCATTCGTTTTCTTTTGAGTCCAGTTTTTACTTCCATAAATCAAGTTCAAATTGAACCTTGGACTTGAATTGGTTTATTTAACAAAAGGAATGGTAAATATAACAGTGACATTAATTTGACTTTAACTTTAGAAAAATGAGTCAGAGAAAAAGTGGATAAAATATTTTCAAAGATAAAAGGATTGTTCAAAAATAAAGCTCTTGTTTGAACTGAAAATACTATTTCATTTTCACGCTATATCCAAACTAGTTTCAAGTTTTAAAAGCCTAATTGATAAAGAATGGTCAAGAATTAAGAATTAAGTGTGAACATCAACAAAGGGTAATAGCTCAAAAAAATATAGGCAGAGTTACGGTTCTTGAGCACTACACCTCTCCATAATAAGATCCATCCACCTGTAAAGTTTCACGATTCTACCTTACATACTTTATGAATTATGCTCCGGACAAAAATTAAGTTTGAAAATCAACAAAGGGCAATAACTGAAAGAAATCGATTTATGGTTCTTGTGCACCGCACCTTTCCATAATGAGATCTATCCACATATAAAGTTTCATGCTTCTACCTTTAGTACTTTTTGATTTATGCGTCGGACAAGGTTTGGTCTACGGACCGACCGACCGACCAACCAACTGACAGACTGCCCGACCGACACTAAGGGGGCATAGATATTCTCCTTAAGTAGAAATGCACTGTTTGAGCTGTTCGATCTAATTTTGAAAGCATTTTTCAAACTCTTCGAAATGTATACACCTACTACACTGGTAAATGGCAGGTCCGTGCTTTTTTCTCGAGTTATCATTTTTCGGTCTAAGTTATAAAAATAATCACATGGGGCCTGGTCTGGTGTGTAATGTGAGTGGGGAAGAACAGTAACATTCTCTGCCTTCAAAAAGTCAGTCACAATAGCTGTCTTATGGGCAGGAACGTTCAAGAAGATAATTGCACACAAAACCTTCTCTACGGTCCGCGTCCGTTTGGTGATGCTAGGGCGCCTTGCGTTATTTTATGGCCCAAATATTCTTCGAAACATTCCTTTTTGGCTCTGAGTCATGGACCCATGTTTCAGCACACGTTATCTTATTCGTAAAAGATTTTTGGTTAAATTTCGGATACATATTTAGAAGTTTTAGCCATAGTGACCCTTGACTTTTTTGGTCCTCAGTTAACAAATGGGCACATCCATCTGGCATTGGTCTTCTTAACTTTCAAGTGTTTTTATACGCCCGAAGGGTCGTATTATGTTATGGCCCCGCTTTTCCGTCTGTCTGTCCGGACGTCCGTCCTTCCGATTGTCTGTCCGTCCGTCCGTCCGTTAGCAATTTCTTGTGTGTGCAACTCCTCCTACAGTTTTGATCAGAATTTTATCACACTTGCCACAATAAATCTCGATGGTGTCTAGCTGTGCACCTCGCTTACGGAATTCAGATAACTCTTTTCGTTCTGGAATTATCTGCCCTTGAATTAAAAAAATGCCCATTTTCTTGTGTGCTCAACTCCTCCTACAGTTTTGATCAGAATTTAATCAAACTTGCCACAATGAATCTCCATGGTGTTTAGTTGTGCACACGGCTTACGGAATTTAGATAATTGTTTTCGTTCTTGAATTATCTGCCCTTGAATTTAAGGAAAAATGCCCATTTTCTCAAAAATGCCTATTTTCTTCTATGCGCTACTTCTACAGTTTCAACCAGAAATTAATCAAACTAGCCACAATGAATCTCTATGGTGTCTTGTTGTGCAAAAAAAAATTGATAACTTTTCATGTCTGAATTATCTGCCCTTGAATTAAAAAATGGCCAATTTTTACTGACAAGCCCCTCTCGGGCGTATATGCGCCGCTCTACGAAGCTCTTGTTCAAAATGAGATGAACCCGTGATAACGACAAACCTGTCATCTTAAATAACTGTCGCACCGTCAATCTAGTACCAGATTTCAGCAAATGTCGATTTCTTTTTACTTTTTTCGGCGCCGTACATGTAACTGGGCATCTTTGAGTTGCTGCTGTTGTGACCTAAGCTTAGCCACCCACCTACAAATAGTGCCGAATGACATTTGACCGACCTAATATATGTCAAACATCTCTTTGTGAATGTTTTTTCTATTTTAAACAAGATATGCTTGTAAAACATATATGCCCCCTCAAGGGCTTACATTTGATGTAGGTCAAAGTCCAAGGTCAAGTTATCAAGGTCCAAGGTCATGGTCAAATATGAAAGGTCTTGGTAGGAGGTGTCTATGTGTGAAATATCAAAGCTGTATATGTAAGAGTAAAATGAAAAATAGGCCAGGTTAAAGTTTTTAAAAGTAGGCCAAATGTCAAGGTCAATGTCAAGGTCAAATGTGAAAAGTCTTGGTTGGAGGTGTCCATGTGTGAAATATCAAGGCTGCAGGTGTAAAAGGACATGCTATATATGCCTGGTTTAAGTCTTTTTAAAAGTAGGTCAAACTTCAAAGTCAGTGTTGCAATATTCAATGTCATGGTCAAATGTGAAAGGTTTTGGTAGGAGGTTCTATGTGTGAAATATCAAGGCTGTATGTGTAATAGGACACAAGATAAAGGCTAGGTTAAAGCTTTCTAAAATTATGTATAAATCAAAGGTCAAGGTCACACAGGCCAAGGTCATGGTCAAACGTGAAAGGTCTTTGTAGGAGGTGTCCATGTGTAAAATATCGAGACTGTATAGGTAACAGGACATGAGATATAGGCCTAGTTTAATTTTTTTAAAAGTAGGTCAAACTCCAGGGTCAAGGTCCAAGGTCATGGTTAAAGTGAAATGTCTTGGTTGGAAGTAACCATGTGTGAAATATCAAGGCTTTATGTGTAAAATGACATGAAATATAGGCCAGATTAATGTATTATAAAAGTAGGTCAAACACTAAGGTCAAGGTCACAAGGTCCAAGGTCATATGTGAAAGGTCTTGGTCATAGGTGTCCATGTGTGAAATATCAAGGCTGTAGGTGTACTAGGACATAATATATATGCTAGGTTAAAAAAAATTAAAAGTAGGTCCAAGGTCAAGGTCACAAGGTCCAAGGTCATGGCCAAATGTGAAAGGTCTTGGTACGATGTGTCCATGTGTGAACTATCAAGGCTGTATGTGTAATAGCACATGAGATATAGGCCCCGTTTATTTTTTTTAAAAGTAGGTCAAACTTCAAAGTCAGGGTCACAAGGTCCAAGGTCATAGTCATATGTGATAGGTCTTGGTCGGATGTTTCAATGTGTCTAATATCAAGGCTGTATGTGTAAAAGGACATGATATATCGGTCAGGTTAAAGTTTTTATAAAGTAGGTCAAACTCCAAGGTCAAGGTCACAAGGTCTAAAGTCATGGTCAATTGTGAAAGGTCTTGGTAGGAGGTGTCCATGTGTAAAATAACAATGCTGTATGTGTAATATGTCATGAGATATATGCCCGGTTCAATTTTTGAAGTAGGTCAAACTCCAAGGTCAAGGTCACAAGGTCCAAGGTTATGGTCAAATGTAAATGATGTTGATAGGAGGTATCTATGTGTGAAATATCAAGGATGTATGTGTAAAAAGACATGAGATATAGGCAACGTTAAGAATTGAGTGTAAAAATCAACAAAGGGCAATAACTCCAAGAATTTGATTGTAGACGTAGTAGATGTTCTGTAGATGAGTTTAAATGGTAAATATTAGCGACAAATCAAAGAAATCTTTGTTAGTGATTTAGCACCCCGTTTAATACTACTGCAGTTACTATGCGTTGGTTTATTCAAAGCTATGTGTTCCCTGCAATTCTCTCAACAGCACAAAAGCAACATCCCACACTTTATGTACCACCAGTTAACCATCCTACCTAGCCGATTCGTCCTATGGCGAGACAATCATTCTAGTCAAAATGACGAAAGGATATTGATAGAGTCGGGATTCAAACCCTTTGAATCAACATCCTTTAATGGTTTATTGGATCAAGCGACAGAAGGTAGCTTCCAAGGTTGTATGTTAAAAAAGTGTAGATAATTTTCATTTATTATTTCTCATATGAGTCTGAATTTTAACGCTCTACAACAACAGTTTGAAATCCCGTTGCTATGGTATATGTACGCCATCGAAGGTGTTCGTATATTGGTATCATCTCGGTCTGTCCATACGGCGTAAGGTCACTCAGAGAAGTCACTCCGGTTTGTGGGGTGCTAGAATTATTCTTTAAAAAAAGTGGCTCCTTTTCTGGGTATGCATTGCTCTCTACGTGAATGTTTTTTGCTAAGGACTTCATTGATGCTTTTGGATGACATGTTTTCTCATTTTTGAGCCAGAATCCATCATACTTTTCAGGACTATTTTGTGTGTTTTTGGTACAGGGATACACGTGGCGCCAAATCTGTGTCTGTGTCTATTTTGGCGCGGAAAAATACACTTTACGCATGTTTGAGCGAAAATTGTGAAAAACGCATCACATGAGGTGGGTCCATTTTGTGAAAAAAAAAATACAAGGCCAGGATGGATCTATGTCATTTTACGTGCAGTTTTGCTCATTGGGATATTGGAAAAGGGTTTCAAAATGTGTTGAAAAAGGAGGATATTACATACAGTTATATAGGAACCAATCTGAGAGACTTGTCACCTGTCACCATACGTCTTTACGAAGTTCATTTACATACCTACATTTATGAACGGTTTTTAACATCTAACGTTCCTAGTTACTTGACAATACGTATATTGCCTGGTTGTGCCGCATGACACTCCATCATCTCCTACATTTATTGAAGAGACATCCTATTTATTTTTTTCTAATGTATATTGTGATGCCAAGATTGATTATTCTAATTCATCTAAAGGATATCAATCCTTTTAAGTTGTTGCTGATAAGCCCAAAAACTCTCTAAAAGCTGAAGTGAAAATGGCATATTCCACAGGCCCGTGGGAAGCAATTTTATATGGGAGCTAAAGCCACAGTGTCTGAATGGGGGGGGGCTAATTTGGATTTTCCCTACATTTTCACCGTGTAAAGAAAAAATTCAGCACTTTTGGCCCATTTACTGGGGTTTGCTCCCCTAGTCACTCCGTTCTTACGGGCCTGTTCCATTAACATATGTTCTGTGATAAATCATAGTTAATTTGATTAAAAAACATATCCTCGTAAACGGCGCAATACTTACTTTGGCTTAGAAAGTTAAGAATTTCCATAAAAATATATTGATATGTTCTTTCAAATAAAAATAAAATTTGTGAGACATTATTTATGGGAAGTCTCTTTAACGGCTTTTGATGGGAAAATCATAGAATTGGAAAGTCAGAGATTCCACTGAAAATACATGACTCAAGAGACCAATGATATCTGGAAATAATTGATTTTAATCAGTAAGCTGGGCTGTGATAACATTTGATTAAACGGTCATTTTTGTCTTCTGGTTTTGCCCTGCTCGAGCGAAATATCAAAAGCTTTGTCGAACTCATCGAGCAGTGAACTCGATAAAGATTTGTAAAGTACAACATAGATATCCTTTGGGTAAGGCTTAAGCGCCGGTTACATGTATCACTATTTTCTTGTTCATCAATGTTTCTATAACCATAAATCAAACCTTTCCTAACTAGCAAATATTGCAACTGTTCCATTTGAAGCTGCTACGGACGACTAAAAGGCTAGTATTTTTGTACAATTTAGTACATGATACTAGTAAATGAGGCAAAAGAAAAATGTTGATAATTAGCATTTTCTTCTTTTGTCGCAAAGCTAATAGAGACGTCAAACTACAGAAAGAGTTACCGTAAATCATGCGTTTAAATTCAGGTATTGTTTAGAAAGGGTTTATTGCGGCTGCACTGCATGCAAATATTGCATATGAAATTGCATCAATGGAGGAATAGCCCATTGTGCAAATCTGAAGTATATGAGTACATTTTAAAAAGAAAAGCTCATTATGATGCAAAGATTGATCCAGATTAGCGTGTGCCTAATTATATTGTTATCAAGATCCATAGTATTCTCCATAACCTATATAGTATATACGGTATGATACAGCATTATAAGACCTGGTCGACTGCATAAATGCATAGATCTATCGGAATCCTGGTTTATCCGTAATTCCATAAGCACCCTTTTCCAGAAACTAGCTCAAAATGAATAAAGTTTCTAAAACTTTCTCTTTTTCGGCCTAGTATAACACTCATATTCACGAAAGCAAGCTTTTTTGTTCAAGTTTATATACTTAGCAAAATTTCTAACGCATCACTTTTTAAAATTACATAACTTCTTCATTGTCAAAGATTTAGATTCAGAAATTGACATTTGTTTATCAGACGTTTTTGCACACAACCATAAAACTATTGTAAGTTTTCTCTCTTATGTGACCGCGTCATACAAATCATTTTTTGAAAGAATTTATTTTGAAAGCTGGTTGATTGTGTGATTGAATTTTGAAAAAACAACGTAGCTCGCATAGACGCACCATTTTTTTAATTCAAGTCAATCTGTCTAGGTCACGGAAATGTAACACAGTTTAGGAATTACTTGCACTTTTCAAATTTTGCCTCTGGCTATGCCTTTCATTCTCAGTTCGTAAACCTTAAGAAATTAAAAAAATCGGATAAGATTTTAATGAATTGGTATTTAATTAATTATCAATATTAATCTTTACTTCTTTCCCGAACGACAAAATATTTCGTCCCTTGACAGCCAGAAGTGACTATCAGCAGTTAAAATTCAACTGCTGATAGCCACTTCTGGCTGTCAAGGGACGATTTGGGCTGTCAAATACGAAAATTGCGGCATGCGACAAAATAGAAAAAGAAAGGACTTATGTATGATATAGCTTTGAAAATACTAAGACAAAAAGAGAAAATGCTGATTATCAGTATTTTCTTCTTTTGCCTCAATGTTTTCCCCAGCCTTATTTAGTAGGGACGTCAAAACCAGGTCTTGTTGGGGATAGGGTAAAGCGAGGTTTCTTAAGAAAATGTGAAACTGATCACTATCACCAAATGTAATCAAAAGCTTTCCAGGACCTTACTTTCATTTAAAGCCTCTTCCGGTTTTAGTGAGGAAGTATTGGGTTGAATGTGAATCCCAAATTGACGAAAAGGTGACCTATTTTACTCTGCATCCAATCAAATAGCTTTCTTGTCTGCAGGAAGATTGGAAGAAACATAAACAAACCAGTTTGCTGGAAAGTTGCAGCAACGGTTTACTGCAACTTTGCGGCAAATAGTTTGCGAGAAAATTAATTTGCATACGAAAAATGAAGTGGCGGCAACTTTGCGGCAAATAGTTGCGGGAAGTTCGCGAGAAGAATTTGGACGAGTTTGCGGCAACTTTGCAGCAACAGTTCGCTGCGACTTTGCAGCAACAGTTTGCAGCAACCTTGCGGCAAATAGTTTGCGAGAAAGCTAATTTGCATGCGAAAAACGAAGTGGCCGCAACTTTGCGGCAAATAGTTGCGGGAAGTTTGCGAGAAGAATTTGGACCAGTTTGCGGCAACTTTGCAGCAATAGTTCGCTTCAACTTTGCAGCAACAGTTTGTGGCAACTTCGCGGCAAAAAGTTTGCTAGAAAGCTAATTAGCATACGAAAAACGAAGTGGCCGCAAATTTGCGGCAAATATTTGCAGCGAACTCGCCGCGAACTTGCAGCGAAGTTGCCGCAACTGTTTGCGGCAGGGCTAATATTTTCGTAAGGGCTCAAAAGCTATGCATACTATCACACACACAAACAACCACGTGCCCATTAGCAAACACGCACGCACATACCCACATGTACTCGTGCAAAAGTACATTTAGTATCGCGCAAGGAAGAATCAAGCTTTATAGTAGCCTCGCATGAAAAGCCTTTAGTGTATGTGGTTGCCCGTGATTATTACTTACCAAGACAAATAATCTGCGTTCATATCGGAATAGGAATGGACTGTGTGCTAAAACGAGACTGTGCTTGATAAATTATCGATTTAGTTAAAGCACATCGTAACTAGATCTACAACTTAAATCACGCAGTAGTTACGAGGTTTTAGAATGACATCGACAAAATTCTATTGTATATCCGATTTTACATTACGGGTTACTTGATAAAATCGTTTCCTATTGGTGTTCTTTTATTTAAATGTAGTTGGGCTATGTCCACAAGACCCTTTACTTCTTAATCTCTATAGATATCCATTGTGGACAGACAAATAAATTCGACCATTTTACTTGTGCAGCATAAAGTAGTTTTGCGTATGTTTGAAGAGAGCGTAACCCTTTGAGCGCTTTAATGAACTAATCAAGTGCACTCTGGTACATGGTGTATTTGTAGCCAAACTAGTAATTGACATTTTCTGAACAGAGATTTTGCCACAACAGGTCAGATAAAAGTACACTAGGCGTACAGAACACAATTTTCATTTAGCACTAGGCGTACAGTCGGAAAAAATACACCAGTCTCATTCAAAAGCCGATATCTTTGTGTAACATACCACATTTGTGTAAACAACTGTTGCAAATTATAGCAGATAGGTTTAGCTATTAGGTGATGCAAGTTTAAGCTTTCAATAGTGTGTAGATCGTGAGATTTTAGCCCATATTGTGCCAGTAAGCAGGACGAAAAACAGCAAAAACCAGTGATTTGACAGTTTGACACGAATTTACACACACAATCCGTTGACAAATTAGAAACCGTAACTACTCCAGGTAATGCCTATCCAATTCTCTCTTCAAATGTGAAAGCCCTGTCAAGAAAGATTGTTCCGATTTTTACCTATTTGCTTTAAAAAATCCTAATTATCAGCTTGTTTACCACCACTAGTGATATTTTGCGTACAGTCAGGCGCAACTTTCGATACTCGCGACTGTACGCTTTTACACTGTGCGTACCTCTTTTTATTTAGGACCATGACCGAACTCGTGACCTTGTACTTATTACGCAGTAAAAGAGATTTACGGATTAGTACGAAATGGAATACCAAATGGAAATGGAAATGAAATCAGGGGGATGTATCAGGATATTTGGAATATGGTGGCAGGTCACTCATATTTGCCTCTACGTAATTCTATGTAAAACCAGTTTTTCATACAGTGCCAAACTTTGAATTGAAAAAAAAAAAGAACTGGATTTGACGTCCCTAATAAAAAACGCATGGAATATAATTAAGTTAAGATAATGAAATGCTGATAACCACAAGAAAAACATGACTTAGAGGTCCCTTATAGAAAATGCATGGAAAACATCGGGACGAAAGAATAAAATGCTGATAACCACAAATCATATCTCTATCAACTAAAAATTTGTTGTCTGTAGTAGCTTTCATTATGTACAGACAGCCCAAATATTCTGTCTTTTTCGAAAAGGTAAGTATTTGAAAAAATAAGATATATTTATTTCATTTTAAGGAGTAGTGTAGTAGCAATGGACGGTGAAAATTGTCTGAGATAAACGTGTTAATAGGTCATCTATACTGAGACGATTTGAAAACGGAAATATTACTTTAACAGATTGTTTCTACTAGATCTGCATAACGGGTGCTTTGTTATCTATTATTGTATATGTAACAATTGTAAACATAACAGGGAAGAAAATGACCTTTAAAGTCATGAATATTGTATGAATGGACGTCCGTTTATGCCCAAATGCGATGACGTTGGGTGTGAGTCTGGCACCAAGCAGGACGACGACAGCGAATCCTTGTTTCTCGCAGGCGATTTATCACCGTGTCACGATGTATCGGCCACCCTCCATTTCCAACTTTAGCATTTGCTGTAGACTGAGCCGTCATAAATATGTTGCGTAAGTGACTTTGACGTATATAATTGTCTTGACGTACAGTTGTTACACGCGGCTGACCGGGTCGTGGGTGGTCTGCATTTGTTCTCTGGTAGTTTACACGTCTCAGTAACCTTGAAACACTACCTCGGCTACATTAAAACGTCTAGCTACCTACGTTTGCGAAACACTGCCGGCCAAAAGCCCAAAAACTTGGTTCCTATCTGTCAAAATAATCCCAAAAATGTTGCATACGAGAATTATCCATAGTTTTCGTGTGTTTTCAATGAGTAAATCAATTAGGCAGTTTGTACACAAAAAAAACCTTAATGATTTTGCACGTGGTCTGAATGTACCAGGCACTAGATCATTTTGTGATGGGAGGTCATTTGCTGCCGTAGTTCGTGATTTTTAGCGCGGTGTGTCAACCATGCATACATTACACAATGTATTACAAAAAATCTGCCAGGTAACGATTCTAAAAAAACTTTTTACCAGCAACAAACTCAAATTAATCTATATCAAAACTTGCCCTTTTTACGTCAGGCATGCACGAGTAATTCCCCTTTTCAGAACGATTGGCTTTTTTCGACGCATCCATAGCTAGGTAACTACTCAGGCTCAGGAACCCCTCACCTCTCACTGAACGGATCATTTCCAGCAACACAAATGGCAACGGTAACAACCGGGAAATATTACTGTCCAATCAGTGTCCAGACTGACTTCGGGAGCGGAGATTACAGTCAGTCATATACTAGACACAGACAAAGTCAGATCTTCGGATATAATTGTGTCAAGTACATCGAGAATAGCTGAACCCGCCAGTAGACGGATTTGTTCAGCGACGACTCACGATTCACACCTTAAAAAATCAAAGGACTGACACGAATCGGTCAGAGCTGTACGATGGCGTTATCGAAGTCGACACTTTTCCGTCAATGATCGGTCATTGTTTAGGGCAGGATCAAATATCATGAAAGGCATAACTCGTCGTGTTTTCGTAATTGACACAAGAGTTGGATATCCCTCTTCAGATGTTAATTTACTTTAAAAGACACCCTTCTGTGACGTGAAGTTTAGCTCCTCTGTGAATGCGATTTTTTTCTGTACAGATGACATCTGCAGTTTGTATATGATCAAATTAATGGCTGCTCAAATTTTGTTTCTTTCGATGAAATAATAAAATTAATGTGATATACAAAATTAAACAAGTATTTGCTTTTGAAGTGTATTTTAGCACATTTATTTCAATGTTATCTATTATCAAAAGGGAATAACGGTATATAAGAAGAAAAAAAAATAGAAAAGACAACGTGGGATTTGAACCCACCACCTCCGAATTTAGACACGTTCACTCAACACAGAAATAGGGAACCATCATCACCTATGCTGAGATGCTCCTTTCCCCCCTACAATTTATCTCGGTTTCGTATTCGTATTCCATTTCGTACTAATTCCTAAATCTCTATTACAAATACAGCCTTGTAGTGGAGGAAATAGGTGAAAAATTGTGCACTTTTTGATAAAAGCATGAAACTTGGCACACACATAGATGGGTCCAAAACAAAAAGATTTAGAGGCAGTGCCACGCCAGATTTGGCCTGTGAGGCCGGCCATCTTGTTTTTCAAAATGGCGGCCAATAAGCACCATTAAGGGCTGAGTAAACATTTGCTGATTAAAGATTTTGATAAAAACCACTCAAAATATCATATTCTATCAAAAAAGCAATACACAAGACATTCTGAAATGTCACCTTGCTATTATTTTAAAAATTGGCAGCATTTTTGCCAAGATGGCCGCAATTTTCCCTTTCAGAAGCTATTTTATTAAAATACGGAAAATAAGAGTTTTTGATCTGAAATTTTGTACAGATTTCATAGTTTTTATACAAAACATGCGTTCAAATAGAAAATTTAAAGCTGATTTGTGTTTTCATCTGTTAAATTTCTTATATGGCATCCAATATGACATGTGCCTATAAAGGATATTTGATCAAAATATTTAAATTAGTGAATATTCACTGTAATTCATAGCTGTTTTTTTCACTTAATTCTAAAAGACATATAAGAATTGTAATTTTGAAGCAGATGATTTGTGTATAAAATTGTTTGCTGTCCAATATGGCATTGTTTGCATTGTTTTATTCCAGAGATTGGGTATTTCTTTTTTTGTCCAATTAATGCAGATTTATGTACAAGTGGGTTTGATATCCCCTGGTATTGCATCCAAAAAGGCTGCCATATTTGAACATATTATAAAGGAAGAAATCAATATAACCTGTATGTCACAAACCATCATTTTTAGCATAAATGGCCTTTCGGATAACCGAAAACGACTGCTACAAACTGCTAACTGTAGAAAGAACATAGCAATTGATAACGTTTATTTGTTTTATCAGCCAATCGGTTCACGTCAACCTGTCTGTTAAATGTTTTTTATAACAAGCTTTTAAATACGTCACGTGATATTGCTGGGCCATAAATTATCATTTCAGAATGAGTTTGCTCTTCCTGGGTACCCCTAGTCCATTCAGTCTTGTTACAACTTATCTAGAAGGGACGTCTAACATGGAAACTGATTTCTTCCCCATGTGTAGCTGCTACTGTTGAGGCACTTACAGATAACTTGTCACCCAGTTCTCTCAATCCGTCTCAGTCGATGTCGTAGCACCTAGCTCAGCTTCAATCATGTCCTCTCTGTGCTGTTGTCTTCCAAAGTGTTTTGTCTATCTTTGCTCGTTCCCTTTTGCCTATTCTCTGGGGGCAATACCTGGGTAAATCCATAGCTTCCTACGGAGCTGTACCATTTTAGCTTATGCAAATTGATTATGGTGAGTAGATATTCAGGGGAAAAAAGTAATTGTCTTATTTAGTTTTTAACTTTCTAATAAGTTATGTTGTCCTTGAAAGAGGTACTAAGCCATCTTCCAACTATCCCATTTCTGTGGCATGAATCGCTTTTAATTTACCGGTTTGCTGGAATTATGTTTGTTTTCCAAGTTTAAAAAGAGTGGACAAGGGAAGGCGAGAGCAGTGTTTGATGACTTGTTATCCCGAAATGGTGTTTTTGATTTCTTTTGCAGCTTAAAGACAGACGATCCTGTTGGTTTAGATTTTTTTTCTTTTGTTCTATGTCACATTCTTTGTGTAGAAGCCGGGCAAATTGTTTATATGGTTACTGTAGAAGCATTTCTGTTTCAGATATCAAAGATAGGGAACACTGGCGAAAAGTAGAACCAATAGCCACAACTGACATAAATGCTGACTGACTGCCATATAATGGTGTCGATGAAGTTCGTAGTGCATAAACATCTATGTAATGGTGTAATTCTTGCACTCAGAATCTCTTCAAGATAGCGTATAGTTGAACAATCTTTAAGAAATCGACTTCAGGAAATTACATCCAATCAAAGCTACACAAGGATTTATCTCCAAGTTTAACTGCACATTGTGTTACGCAACAGTACGCTCAGTTCGTATCTTATGTACCTGCTTCGTGTTTTAGTTCTAAAAACACATTCATAAGCACTTTTTGTTAGCTTAAGCAAACTTGAATTTAATATGTATCAGTAAATCAACCTCAATGAAAGGAAAGGGTTTTCATCAGTCTAGAACACTAACAACTATATTATTTTAGGTGTGTATGACATTTTTTTGTTTAAACAATTTCCATTTATGCCGACACTGTTAGATAAATCTAGATTTAAACGTATAGATACATAGCAAGACCATTCAGAACCGACAATTGATGACCATAGAATTGTCCAAGTTGCCTGCAAATGTAGTATTGACCATGTAACGAGGAAACTGAAGTATACTTATACTTGAACCAGCAACCTACCCTGATCCTGTATTTAGGATTTCTACGATGTCTTTTTAAAAGATAACTGTTTGTGACAATTATCTCAGATTCTTTAGAAAGCCAAAAAACAGCCTTTTTATATAGGATCAATACACCTTAAGGGGGAATGCTCCAGTTTCCTAGATGTAACTGTATGCCAATAATAGAATTTATTTATATTTTGTATGTTGAAATTACATGTTATTACCAATTGAAAAATTAAGTAAAAATGGATGGTCAGCTACCTTGTTTGAACTTTATAGGCGTTCGTATCACATACCCCTACATCGAAAAGAATGCACAATTTCTTGCACCTGTCCGAGGTCACTAAAATGCTGATAAAATGCTGTATATTAATCGTCTAGTACCGACAACGGACTTAAAGTAACGTCTTACATTTAATAAGAACAGAAAACCCAAAATATGTGCTATAATAAACGCGTAAATTATGTATAAAACAGCATGTTCACGTGTTCGGTTAGATCAAAGAAACTGGAGTGTTTTATGTCAGAATTTGCATATTTTGGGAAATATTTCAAGTTCTACATAATAGAATTTGATGAAACTCCCCATTGTATTAAGCAACATGTCCTGGTAATCATTCAAAAAGAAAATGTATAGGTCAGCGCATTTATTAGTGAATTACAGCATTTTTTATTAGCTACACATGAATGAAATGAAGCAAAACAGTAGAAACTGCATACACACTTACGACTGTCTTGCTCTAAATAATCGATTCACATCTTTGGGAAATCTGTTTGGCATAATAAATACACTTTTACCGTCGAAAATGGTAAATTGTAATTATGTGTGATATTATTGAAAATACGGTAGCGGAACATATTGAAGCGAAACATTTAATTTACTACAGGGCAGGTTTAAAAAAAAATGTGACCAAAGTGTGACATTTAAATGTTAAGAATAACAGCTAATTTTACAGAATATCATCCAGATTTCTTAATTAGAGTAGCTAAAAACTATTCTAAATGGTAAAGCAGTGCCAAAATTATATTTTAAATTCATATTCACTACTTTTTAGCTAACATTGTGTGCACAATCTTGCAAAATGACATCAAAAAAGCGTTTCACTCCTGACAGCATATATATAGCACAATATGAGAAATTGTAACCAACGAATCACTAAATAGTAGAGTACAGAATGCCCACAAGGTTGATGGCTTTCTAAAAACATTTGAGTGGTAGATTTCTGACTGAATAGACAAAAATGAGAACACATTTTGAAAAATAAAAGTGTTTCACTCCTGACATAAAATTCAGAGGGGTATTGTATAAAACAGGCTCCATATCCTAAACCAGTGAAGATAGGATGAAAAGGTAATTTTAAGATGATGATGCACATGTTGTTTTATGAATTACAAGTGATTATTGTAGTATCCTGTCACTGTCTTTTATTTACCATAGCTTAGAAACTTGGTACAAGTGTTAAGTGTCACACAAAAACGTTTCACTCCTGACATTTGTGACATGTTTTAATGACATATCTTTTTTATTTGCGAAGCGATTTTCTTTAAACTTGGTACCAAGTATAAAGACACAATAACACATCTTTTTAGCTTTGATTGGGTTGAATATGTTTCTCTGTAAGAGCCGTGGCATGTAAAAAGTGAATGGTCACATTTTTTTAAACTTGTCCTACAGTAATGACAGAGTGTTCCGAAAAAACTTGAGCATTCCCCCTTAAGTTGAAACTCATTATGATAAGTTAAGGTTTGTTGCATTCTAGTGCCGATTATAGGCAAGCAAGTTCTTGTTTCCATGTCCTGATAGAACAGTCATCTTTAACCAACGACAACCATTTTGGGAGCCATATAATGTTATCAAACACTTTTAAACACAAATTGACGTGTTTGAAATGATAGATCTACGGATTTTGCGAGACAAAAACGCAAAATTACAAAATATCGGTAGTAAAATAAACAGAATTTACCACGTTGGAATATACTGTTTTCGAGAAATAAAAAAGGCAGCCATTTTTGCTGCCTTTGTACTAATTTAAGATATTCAAAATGTTTGTTTGAAATGCGCCGTAAGTCCCTTAAATATAAAGAAAGACATGTGATACATGTAAATGGCAAGAAATCATAATTTGGCTATGTTTATTTCTCAAAAAGCCAATATGGTGGCCATTTCTGATGCCATAGTATAAAACCAATATATATTCAAGTTCCGTACTGAACAATAAGAATTCAAATAAATTCATATAAATATAATACTAGGTATCAGGTATTTATCATTGAGAATTTTCTTCTTCTGTTGATTGATAAAACCCTATTAAGACTAGAGTGACGGCCACCTTGATGCCATATTGGATATACATCTATTTCTTTACCATTAGCTGCATTAAAATGACAGTTTCCTGTTGAAAATACCATGAATACAATGAAACTTGTTCAAATTGTTTGTATTGCAATATGTTCTTACAGTTTCGATTAGCATTTTTAAAGCATACGTGGCACTTTGGATGCCATATTGGACAGTAAATTCATCATTACGAACAAACTGCTGTCCTCAATTAATTCATGTCAATGTCTCTAGAGTAAAATACCATGGAAAATGATACAATTCAAAAGAGAGAAGACGTTTAATTTCCATACTGTAATAGAACAGCTTTAAAAGGCAAAAATGGCGGCCATCTTTTACATGTATCAAAAAACGTTTTTTCTAGACAATATCGACTCTATTAGATCTTGAAAAATACCGCATACCTGTTCAATTCATTGTGCTACTGTTCGTTTAAAGATTTGATATTTAGAAGAAAATATTTTAGACCTTGAATTGATGGGTAAATGTTTACGTTTCTTCATCTGAATATATACATCTTGAATAGTGAAAGAATCAGATTTTGAACTTTGTCACCTGAGATCACATAATCGAAAATAATTTAATGAACATCTAGATCGTCATATATATTTGAGTTTGTCAGTAAATAGTTGCTAATCGATGTTTTCGTATGGACACTATACCAGAAAAGATGTGCGATTGTTTCGGAAAATTGGTATCTACATTATTTTACACATGGATACCTCTTTCCAAGGACTTTCATTTCTGACCATGACACTTGACCTCATGGCCATAACATTCGAGTTTGACTCTAATTTGGAAAAAAATAACATGACCTATATGTAATGTCCTTCTATGCATACAACCTTGATATTTCACACATAGGCACTTTCCACCAAGACTTGAAATCTGTATTATTGACCTTTCATCTGGTGACCTTGACCTTGGTGTTTGACTTACTTTTCGAAAACACGAAAGCCTTTTTCTTATGTACTTTAAGAGATAGACCCTTGGTATTAGAACATTGACCTTATTATTTGATCTTGCGTTTGACCTTTTCTTTGTGACAAATGGCCGTTAGAGAAAACTATGTTGTCCGCGGAAAAATCTTGTTTTCTTCAAAGAAAAATACTTAATCCACAAGAATATTTAAGCGAAATAACGATCAAATTAAAAAAGTGGTTTTAGAGAAGATTTCTTTTCTTATATTAATCTATGTTGCCAAAGTTACCTGAATTCAGTATGAAATTTGATTTTTGGTAGATGTTCATACAAGGAAAAATCATGTGAAGTTTGATAGAAATAGACCTAGTATTTTTGGAGCAGATGTTAAAGGAAAACGTTTACGTACAAGTAGACGAACGCATGACGTATACAGGGCAACGACATAAATTATACTGGCCTGGGGAGCTAAACCGTTTCACTGGTGGTGCACTCGGCCAAAGCGAGGGAAGTTTTTTCGCAAACAATGTATTCCGTCGGTGTTGTTATAAAAGTCGTAACTATGGCTTTGTCGAAGTCGTAGGTACGATATTTTATAACAACACCGACAGTTTGTCAATACAAAACGGTAAACCAGATCTGTTTTTAGAACAAGTTCATTGTAATTAGAAAAAAAATATAAAAACTCACATTTGAACGCTAAATAGCTGTACCTTGTTGTAGCGAAAAACGTCCCTCGCTTTGGCCGAGCTCACCACCAGTACGTTTCGTCCTAAGGTTTTAAAACGCGAAATGATACTTTGGCGATTTTGATTTAAGTCAAAACGAAGAATGTTAAAACATATCTGAAAAAAGATTTAAAGATAACATGGAACGATGGAATTCACAAAGCAAAATATCAGTCATTGTTAATATAACCGTCTATATTTTTTATTTGAAATCTTCGAAAAAAAAATAGGGTTAGGAATCAAAACACCCTTTTTTTTCAAAATGTTACCCGTCACGATAAAAGGGACCTTATCAGAAGTTAAAAAAATCCACATTTTGACAAACTTGTCAGACTCAGCACTGGTCAACCAGTTCTCATATGCGAAAACTGAAAATATAATAGGATAGGGAAAACATTCCAGGTATAGAAAATTACATACAAGTGAAAAATATCGGCCATAATTTGGCTATGGTCGATTTTTTCACACTTCCTATAAGGTCCCTTATCGTCAATCGCACGCTATTCTGCGATTTTTACATTTTTCTCTATATGCTCTCAAAATTATCAATATACTTTAATTAGGTACATAAATAGAAGTCAATCTTAGGAAATTATGCTATTTCCCATCAATTTCAGCATGTTATATGTGATTTAATTTCATATGAAGAAAATCATAACTTACATTAACTCATAAAAGTGCTTTCATTTTCATGTAACGCATAACGAAATTCAAATATAATTCAGATATAAAATGCAATAGAATTGCTAATTTTCGGTCGATTTTCAAAATTCTTTCAACATCGGAATCCTTATATCATGCATAAATATGACATTTGCATGAGAGACATCAGAAATGTTATTTGCGTCAAAACAAGGTAAACAACGGCAGCATGTACCAATGTAACGTTTTTTCATCATAGGTCGGCTACAGTATGTAAAAATTAATTTTCATATATTTTCCGCTACGTCCCTTCGATGATTTTCATTTCATATAAAAGTACATTGTTTCAACAAAAAGGAATGATAAAATTATATTTGAAAGGTTGAATATTTATATTTGAAACAAAAACTTAGAAAAATTACAAATTTTCTACCCTGGTCGAAAATTGTGTTTATCTAAATGGGGTTCATCTCTTAAACTTTCCTGTTTAAATCCACACGTAAAAATCAGCACATGCTATTACTACTGACAAAAAGTACAAATAGTAAGCTTTAAAACAGTATATAATACAAAATGATTAATCTAAACATGTAATAAATTCAATCATAATTTTAAAATTACATTTTTTCTACCCAACGCGCAACGTCGTTGTAGCGTTATATCATAGAACTGCGCTGTTTTGTGTGTAATTTGAATTACTGTAATACCAAAATGTACAATTCGTGGGTTTTATATAAAAAAAAACTAAGGATAAAGTTGTTGTTTCTGTAAGGAAAGAGATTGATTTTCTTATTTATCATTACATTTATAATGTTCTTTTAATTCTCAAATGCACATCGATAAAAATTTGATCTGGGTAAAAGATATATTGCCAAAACTGATGCAAGGGATAAAATGTTGGTTATAAGTATTTCTCTTTTTGCTTAGATGTTTTCCAAAATTAATTTTTGATAAAATCATACAACAAAATGTCTTTTTCAAGCAATGAACAGATTTTCTGAAAGCTGAATTGTAAAACAAAACAAAAGTTGATGAATTGGATTTATTGACACACTGAAAAAATATCGCATCAAAATGAGAAAACTCTTGTTATCAAATATTCACTGTTTTCACAAACCTGTCCCATAAGAAATTTTAATTAGTGTCCAGATTTTAAAATTATCGGACATTGGACTGGTTTTAACAAGCATAAACAAATTATGAGTAAACATATTTTGTTAACACAACGTCAGGCACCAACATAACGTTGGATAACGTTGGTTAAAGTGACGTTACGCTGACTTGCGGAATAGCGTGCTATTGACTTTATAGCGTGATGTATCACAAATATCTTGAAATGCATTGAAAGTGTATACCTTTTACGATTTCAAGTAAATTTGGAAACTTGTCTTTGATGAATTTGAACCCAGATTCCTTGGTCCACCAGTAGTATTCCCAATCTGGAGCCGGGTTGTCGCGAACCAAACTTTTCAAATTGTCCACAAATTCCACAGGAACTATTTCATCATTCCAAATCTGGTGGATTATTTTAGGTATTGATTTTTGACCGCGCAATGGCAGCCCTGCTCCGAACTTCTTGGTCCTACCAATTGTATTGGAAAGATCATCGTATAAATTTGATCTAACTTCTCCTTTATTTCGATCCATTACACTTCGAATTTGTATTAAAATGTACCATAGAACAGTTATCGTCAAGAGAAGGAACATATGCCTCAAGCGTATCCCCATTGCGATAATATTTTGTAACAATATCTTAAAACCAGCTTTTAATTCACGCAAGTGAAGTAATCAAGTGAAGTATTCGCTTTCAAACGGTAGATTATAACACCTTGTGGCTGGAGTAGTTCCGCGAAAACCCAATAATGGCCGACAGTACACGAACGCCTTTTTTATGTGGCATTTATAAAGGTTTTGTTTGTGCAAAAGGCGGACTCTTTCTCCTCACAATAATTCAAAACCTCTTCAATCAAAGTGTGTTTCAAATATATATATATCTTGTTAAAGGAAAATATCATAGGCGTCTGATTCTTCTTTTTTTAAAAAAAAACAATATCAATTAATGAAGCATTTTAGTTGAAATAATTTTCAAATTATGAATGAAAAAAGAAACAATATTAGATTTAAAGTGTCCGCTGATTGGCAAAATTAAACTCTTGTGTCGAAAAAGCACCTTCCTAGTCACCAAATATCAAAGTTTCTACAATTTTCAAACATTAGAAGAGTTTTTATTTCGTCTTTTAAATTGGATATTTTGGTCTTTTCCGATCTTTACCGAAGAAAAAACGCTGAACTTCAGACTTGAAGTTATGACGTCATACCGGCCACTGAATGACGTTTTGGCGGGAAAAAGTGTAAGTCATGGGTCATTTCCCGGAAAGCCTGAGATTTCTGAGAAAGTTTAATGTCCGAATTTTCTGTCATAAAGCGACATCCCGAATCGATACTCAAAACACGGAATTCGTCCTTAGTAAATGTTAGAAAAAATGTTAAAACTGTCAAAGAATATGCCGTTAGTGACTGAAGGAATGTGTAAAAGGACGGTTTAAGTTTGTCTTTATTTCTCTGACGATCGAGAAATGGATAAAAACTGTGACATCGCTTCATGACAGAAAAGTCGCACACTTTATCTTTGTCAGAAACCTCATGCTCTAGATTGGGGGCGGAGTCAAGCCATTGATGACGTCAATCCGTGGCAATTTTACGGAAATTGCCGTTCTTTATTTTCTCGAAAATCATCCAAGTAACGACGTAAAGAAAAGCAAATAACACTTTTAAAACAACCGAGTTTGGCGGATCTTTTATAAAACATGTTAATTTAATGATTTTCTTTCAATATACGGTGAAATCAACTGCCTAGCTTGGTAGCCTTTAAATTTTCCATATTAAGATTTGTGCGAAAAATTATCTCCCTTGTAAATTATTTCCCTTTTGTCATATATTCTATTTATATGTCCTGGTAGCTTAATCGGTCACCTGAGTATTGACGTAATTTTCGACATATTTTCAAAATGTAAGTAGAATATGACACTGAATTTCAGAGGTATCATCGACGACAAAATTGACAATAATAAAGTTATGAAGCTATTATGTACGGGTAAATATAGTAATTTTAGTAAAGTTTTATACGAATATTTGCTTTTTTTCAATGATTATTTATCATTTGCAAACTGTAGAAAATATCTGTTTTCAGAATGTAATTTTAATGGGTTATTTTCAATTTATAGATGATGCTGTGTGGCGTATTATTGTTTTGAGACGAATTAACATTTTTTTCATATTGTTTCATAGTTTTTAATTAGTATTCTTTACTTCGAGTTAATGGGTTTCATTGCAAACATGAAAGGTAAAGGGAGGTATAGTTTTCTGTGAATATGCTTTTAAATCTCCGCAACTCCGTTGTCATAATTAATAACATAACATAAGTTTATTCGAGTATACAGACCACCGGCCCAAAATACAATTTACAATATATAGGACGCAATCCCAGTTAAAGTGGACAATTGACTAAATTGTTTTTTATATATTTTTTTTTTTTCATTTTACCATTCACTCATTCTGGACAAATTTTCTTCATTGATCACATCTTCTGTGCAAATTTCTCTTGTTTTGTCAGCTGGGCTTGCTTAGTTTTGGATTTATAGAGTGTTAAATGATCAAATGTGTGCATAAAAAAGTACATATTTTAAAAAGACCCCTTTGTGAAATGTGTGCCTAATTTCACATTTAGTAATGCCTAGAGAATAATAAATCCGATACATTTTGATGAGTATTTATTTGTAAAATGTGAATCAATTGTCATTATTGCCTAAAATGTGTGTTTTCAGTCTTTTATTGGCATTGGATAACGAGCAAAAATCAGTCCGATATCGTCAAAAACCGGTCGTTATTCAGTAAATTCACGTGCATTATCGGACTGGTTTTGCCTTCACATATCCTCGATCGGGGACATGTTGTGAGTGCTTCAGAAAATTGAAAAAAAGCCGAAATTTTGTCATTTCCCTTTTCCGCGATGTAAATTCTTACAAGACCCCATTTCCAGTTTACAGCCCAATAAATAGTAAACTAGGTCTCCCAGTGTAACCATATCTGATTATGTAATATACATGTAGTGACGTAGTTTTAATTCTTGGAATCAAAAGCTAAACAAACGGGCAGCTGACAGATTTTGAACTAAAAGTGGATTTCGTGGACATGGAAGAATATAAATCAGAATTGAGTGGTTGTGGTCTAGGTCAAATGTGATGGTAAGCCTATGTGTTTCTTGTTCTTCTTTCAGTTACTGCGATTTTTCCGTTACAACTTTGTTTTTTATCGAAATGAACGAATGTCTGAAACGAACCAGAGATCTACCTGGGAAGTTCCGACCTTTTGTTTTATTATTCGCACTGAAATGAACGTTAGAATATCCAGAGTATATTTCCAAAAGAAAACTTGGGTTCGCCAACCCAAATGCAGATTATGTCAGTAAAAATGCGACGAAACTTGACTACATAGCTACACGATGAAGATCTAACGGCCCGTCTAGTAGGTAATGTACTTACTCGATATATGTCGAGTCGAATGCCGGAAAACTCTGGTGTCTGTCGGTGTAAATGTGGCTAAATTTTCACAAAGTTTTTTAGTTATTCGTCTTATTGTATTACATTTTTTTCAAATTCGTCATATTTTATGCAATAATAGCGTCAATTCACGTTTTTTCGGTCGTTAACATTCCCAGAGGCCCACAAAATGGGTTATCGCCTTCGACCTTCGGTCTCAGGCGATAACGCATTTTTTGGGCCTCTGAGAATGTAAACGACCTCAAAAACGTTAATTAACCCCATAATATGGGTGAAAATAACGAATTGTACCTATGCGAATGAAAATACAAAACGAACATCCTTGTACAATTCCTTTATTTTAGAACGTTGACTACTTCCAACTCTTCTAAAATACACCAAACAACCTTTAATTTTCTCTCGTCTTGTTAAACAAAAGCAATGAGTTATTCCCTTAATCGATATACGGAAATGGAAAGTCAATGACTTATTACAAATAAACAATAGTTTAAAACTGGTCTGTCCCGAACATAACTAGAGCTTGTCCCGTACGTAATATTCTTTCTTTACTTTAACACCACAGCCTCTGTCTTATTACCTTTTCAATTAAAGCATAATATTATCAGGCAATATCCATTTGCCGGACACTTTGTCAAAAAAAAAATATGTTGAAATGAATAAATGAAAATAAATACAACTCTATAAGCCATCTAGATGTATTGTTTGACAAATTAAAACTTCCTAGCTAAATTAATTTCAATTTATAAAAGTATGTGTAATAACTTCTTAATTAAGTGAAATGTTATCGAAAATTTGCTAGACCATCATAACTCTGATGGATCCAATATACGAAAACGTACGGGACACTTTTATTAAGGTAAGAAACGCTGAAATAATCTATTTTAATGCGTCAAACTAGTGTAATGTATATGGGTATGAATATATTCCTATATATATCAACAAAACCGGCATATTTTGTGGAATTTTCCTCAATATTGTAAAAATAGTATCAATTAAGCGTAATTTAACGCCATGACGTACGAGACTTGTACGAGTACGTGTACAATCTATTACGTGCATTAAAAGTCTATTTTGTTTAAACTGGATTCCTTAAGGAACCCTAAACACATAGATAAAGCACAAGAAACGCTCTATTTCAGCAATCTAAAAACTGTAAATTAAAAATTGCCTCGAACGTTATGGACTCGTACGTCACTTTTTAACGTGTACCCAACTTTATTTGGCCTGCTGTATAAATGCTTTTATAGTAATCTGCATAATTCTTTTTGTCATATTTGAAGACACTTCGACTGGTGATGTTACTTGAAGAATTAAACTATTTATAGTTATATATTTTAAACTACAGTTACTTTAGTTCTTGCCTCGTACGTTACGGGGTTAAAATTACGGTAAATTGTTTAAGAATGATGCTGTTTTTTTAAAGATATTGACAAAGGTATATCAAAATACGACTTCATTTTGATAATATATATTTATACTAAAGTAGAATACGCTAGATTAATGCATTAAATGCAGATTTATGTCAGTGTTTCTTAGCTTTAAATAAAGTGTCCCGTACGTTTTTGAATTTTGGAGACAACGACTCGAGGATGTTCTACAAGTTTTAGATTACATTTTTATATAAATCTTGGTATCGTTTCGGAGCTCTATGTGTTTAGTACAAGATTGGAACAGTTCTGTTAGGATAATTTAATGTTGAAATTGACATTTTTGGTTTGAAAGTTAGAATTTATTCCCGGAGACATCGGTTTTTCGTACCCCCTAGTTTGATTGTCACATAATTTCCATAAGAAATGGAGTTCTTATGAACGTAAATTATAGATAATTTTTTTAGTTATAGGTGTTGGATGAAAATAAATGTGGTGGGCATTTATATAATGTTAACAATTTGCAGCTAGAACATATTAAAGGCCGGAGACATCAATTGTCCCCTTTAACTGGGATTGCGTCATAGAGTGAATTACAAAAAGCATGAAGATATACAATAGCAGAATATGCAATTGAAATAATAATCCGAATATATATTTTAGTTTATAACATATCGTGCGTTAGTGCAAAACTGCCACAAGTGCATATATAGTATATATATGCACTTACAGCAGCTCTGAACAAACCCATTAATAAATCTTAGGATAATTCTTGTAAAAATTCTTTTCGGAGTTGAAATGCTTTTAAGAGATATTTTGCAATATTGATGATTGAACTTTTGTTATTTCATTCTAATATCAAATAGATTTTTTCATGGTTTCTGACATTAAGCCATTTTTCTTCAGCATACATTTCTCTTGAATAGTCATAGTGTTTTTACAGTCAAAAAAGAAATGGAATTCGTCTTCGATTACGTATATGTTTTGATTTCCGAAAAGTCTATAAAATCTCTGTCCTCTATCAATTGATAAATGTCTTCCCTTCTCGATCATCAAATCGTAGGATGAGTATCTAAAATTTCATAATGTTTTCTTAAGTAAGTAATTCAAGTCAGTATTTATATAAAGTTCAGGAGTGAGTAGAGATTTAAAATGCCGGTAGTGAATAGCTTTTGGGGATTCACTAATAGAAGAATACCATTTCTGGGAATAACAATCCTTAATACGTTGAGTGAAAAGTTTGTGAAAAATTTGATCGTTTTCAACATCCTGTGTTATCCAAACATATCCGAAACCATAGGTAAAGAGTAGGTGCTTTATGTTACTAGCCCAAGTTTTTCTTCCAGATTCATCTAACTGATAAAGCATATAATAACATTGTTTGGGATAACGTGTATTGTTCATTCGAATCAAATGTATCCAATACTTAATACAGAATGGGATATAACTAATACATAGAGGCAGTCTTCCACATTCTCCTAATGCTAAGAAATCACTTGTTGTATTGGAAAGATATATTCTTTTGCAAAATTTGATTTGAACTTTTTCTATCTGACTAACATACTTGTACCCCCAAATTTGAGACCCATAGCATTAAATCGGTTTAACTGTAGCATCAAATATTTTGAACAGATCCTTATTATCAATCAATCCAAACTCTTTACGTAATTCTAGAATATAATTCATAGCTTGAGTGGCTTGAAATGAAAGCATTTGGTGTGTTTTGGACCAAGAAAGTGAACTTGTAAACCATACACGGAGATATTTATAACAAGAAACAATTTCAATTTCTTTATTTTTATAAGTCCATTTTTCGGTTCGTTTAAGAGGTCCACCATTCCGGAATACAAATATTTTTGATTTATTACGATTAACTTGTAAACCCAAGCCACCGCTAAACTGTCCTATTAAATTTATTCGTTTTTGTAACTGTATAATGGTTTCGGCAAAGCTTGAGAAGTCGTCTGCAAAAAGTAAAGCGTTCAATTCATAGGTGTCGTTTGATACAAAAATTCCTTGTTCACATTTATCATTTACATACTAAATTAAATCATTCACAAACAAATTAAAAGTCTGCGGCGAGCCAATACAGCCCTGTCGCGTACCTACTGAACAATCAAGAAACGGAGTTAATTTGTCATCAATATAAACACAATATTTCAAATTAGAATACATTGACTATAAAACACATAATAATTTTCCATTAATACATTTTATTTGTAAAGCATTCCATAATTTATCGTGACGTATACGAGGGACGGTCGGAAAGTAGTTGGACTTTTGACTAGTTCTCTAAAACCATTTAATTTTTTAACAAAATTCTTTTTACACTGTTTTAACAAATTGTCCATCTATGTCTATGCATTTTTGCCATCTTTGTAGGAGCTTTACTATTCCCACTATTAACCATGACGTAGACCCACTGTATTAGGTACTGTGTAACCACCGTTATCAAAGGCGTCCTGGTCTCAAATTTCTTCCAAGTAAGCATTTTCATCAGTCCTTGACATAAATAAAAGTCACGTGGGGCGAGTTCAGGGCTATAAGAAGAGCAAAATAACTTTTGTCATGTGTAATAGTTGATAATATCCACTGTATATGCGGTGGTATGGGACCGTGCGTAATCGTAAAGTAGAAAAAAAAATGTCTTTGCTAATCTGGGAGGCGTTTACTTCAGCATTTATTCTTTGGTTTTTCTGAATTACTTCAGAATTGTACTTGGCAAATGACAGTTTTTACCGTTTGACATGAAATGAGAAACTATCGATCCTCGTGAATCCCTAAAAGCAACAAACATAACAACCAGCGGAAGGAAACAGCTAAATCTTTTCATGGGCGGGGAACCAGCTCGTTTCCATGACTGCTTTGACTGGTTTTTTATCCCAAGTTCGGAATTATGGACCCTTATTTAATCTTCAGTGATAATTTAGTTAAAAAACTTAACTTCTTCGGGATTAAAATGACTAGAATGTTCTTTTGTTTTGGTTACCCTTGTTGTTCCTCTAACAAATAGTCTATGGTACATAAAACCCCTATCACATATAAGTGGACAAAATAGCATACATATACAACTATCTTTGAAAATAAACTGACCACATCATTGGCAAATGGATGTAGATTCCATCAATATATAATATGTTTATACAGTTGCAAATGGAGTGACAGCAGAACGAAAAGTCCAACTACTTTCCGACCGTCCCTCGTAGTATCAAAAGCTTTAGCAAAGTCGATAAATATACAATAAAATCTACCGCGTTTCTTTGAAAGATATTTTTGAACAAGGGATGTAAGTGTAAAATTAGTATCAAATGTTGAGTAATTCTCTCGAAAACCTGCTTGCGTTTCTTCTATAACACCATAAGTTTCGCACCATTTTGTCAATATGCAGTTTTATATAGAAACAAAACTTTTGTAATTGGAATCTATCAGAGATATGCCTCGATAATTGTTGGGATCGGATTTACAACCTTTCTTATGGATGGGCATTATAATACTTTTACCCCATTCTGTTGGGAAACTAAAGTTGTCAAATATCTCATTACAAAGTTTAACCAAGAAGGGTAAAACTGTATACTGAGTCAAAAAAGAAAGCGTGCATACTTCTACGTTATATATCTACGTAACCACTGCAATTAACCTCACGAAACATCTACACAGAGTTACTCTATTAACTTTCTCATGTCTATTGACATGGGAAGCAACTTTGAATGATTAAATTGTCTGGCATATCGCATAACGCTGTTAGCACCTTTCTGCACGTGGTTATCAAAACAAACAATTCATAATAAACTTTATTGTCTGAAGTCTGCATTCAAAGTGTTTAAAAGCTAAATCAAACATTAAATTTCAAAATTCTGAATAGCAAAAGATGCTACGTCTTAGGAAACACAGCTGATTTTACACGTCAGTTTTGCTAGTGTCTTGAACCGGCGTAAAATGTATCGTTGTCGTTTAAATGTCATCGTTCTGAAATTAGGCGTTTGCAATCAAGTTTTCAAAACAAAGTATCTATTTTTGATGGGCTTCGGTTTTATATCCTGAATGTAGCAATGACTAGACAAGATCGTTACATGACGTTGACGCCCTTACGTCAACGTTTCAAAACTACACCATTTATGGCGATTCAGTACTAGTAAATCATGCATATATAAGCAACATTTGAAAGCGACGAAGCCAGATAGACGGCTCATAAGAGCTTCGAGACCATATGTTCGTCACATTATCATGATGCCTAAATCTTAATTTACACCTGCATTATGCACATCGTCATCGCCAAGGGACGTGTGAAAATTAGCCATGAGTGTGATGTAGGGCCGAGCATCTCTACTGCCTAAGTTTCGCAAAATGTTCGGTCCAGTTAAAGGATTTGTAGGACGTGGAATACGTCTTGCAATATGAACTTAACGAAATTCCAAACGATACAATGAAACGTTTTGTTCGGTCAGTGAGGCCACAGATGTTTGCCGTTATTCATTGAAGATATGTAACAATAGAAATTTAAGCAGAAATCCAAAGAGAATTGCATTATTTAATCTCCTTACGTTCGTCAGCAAGTTCTTTGAAATTCGAAATTGACCCCTATCTTAATTACCTCAAGAAAACACAAGAAAAATTCCATTTCACACAATTTAAAAAGACAACTTCTTATAGGCAATTGAATTACCTTTAATTTGATACCAATATTATAATATCAATATTCACAATTACGATACAAATTCCAGTTATTCTCTGTGCACACTTTCTTTTTTGACTCAGCATAGTTAATGTATGAATATAATATTCTGCAGGTAAACCATCCGGTCCTGGAGATTTGTTAAGTTTTTTTTTATACCTTTAATTACTTCACCCTTCGTTATAGGCACGTTTAATTCTCTACAATCATTTAAAACAGTATATTTTTTCTAAAAAGCAGAATTTGGGGTTTCGTTTCAATCATTAATGTTCAAAAATGAGCGAACATGTTGATAAAGATCAGACGGTGATATAGGGATTGGGCATTGTTTTATTCCACCAGCTGATTTTAAGATAGACCAAAACGTTTTTTTGGTTTTTACGGCTATCGATAAGCTCAGTTCTTTTAATTCTTGCATAATCCAATTACTTGCGCTTACACAACTTTTTAAACGAGTTTCTAGAATCTAGATACATTCGAAGATCAATATCACAACGAGTAAGTCTGAATCTACGTAATGCAACATCTTTGAGGTGTTTTGCGTGTTCACAGTCATTATCCGAAAATTATAAGAATTTGTTGGGACCGCATTAAATGTCTTAGGTTTGCATTTAGAAGTTTCTGCAGCAGTCTGATATAAGCTTATAAATTCATGAAGACGATTTAAAAATAATTGTCATTGACATTTTCATTAAAATCGAATTTGCGTGATTTTTTTAGCTCACCTGAGCACGATAGTGCTCATGGTGAGGTATTGTGATACCGCTGTGTCTGTCGTCCGTCGTCCGTCGTCAGTCGTCCGTCGTGCGTCGTGCGTCAACCTTTGGCTTGTGTGCACTCTAGAGGCCACATTTGTTGCCCAAATCAACCTATAATTTGCTCAGAATGATTGTCTTTATGAAATCTCGGACAAGTTAGAAATTGGGTCATCTGGGGTCAAAAACTAGGTCACGGGGTCAAATCTTAGAAAAACCTTGTGTGCACTCTAGAGGCCACATTTTTTGCCCAATCAATCTGAAATTTGCTCAGAATGATTGTCCTGATGAAATCTCGGACAAGTTTGAAATTGGGTCATCTAGGGTCAAAAACTAGGTCACGGGGTCAAATCTTAGAAAAACCTTGTGTGCACTCTAGGGGCCACATTTTTTGCCCAATCAACCTGAAAATTGATCAGAATGATTGTCTTGATTAAATCCCGGACAAGTTCAAAATTGGGTCATCTGGGGTCAAAAACTAGGTCACGGGGTCAAATCTTAGAAAAACCTTGTGTGCACTCTAGAGGCCACATTTTTTGCCCAATCAACCTGAAATTTGCTCAGAATGATTAACTTGATAAAATCTCGGATAAGTTTGAAATTGGGTCATCTGGGGTCAAAAACTAGGTCACGGGGTCAAATCTTAGAAAAACCTTGTGTGCACTCTAGAGGCCACATTTTTTGCCCAATTAACCTGAAATTTTGCTCAGAATGATTGTCTTGATGAAATCTTGGACAAGTTTGAAATTGGGTCATCTGGGGTCAAAAACTAGGTCACGGGGTCAAATCTTAGAAAAAACCTTGTGTGCACTCTAGAGGCCACAATTTTTTCTCAATCAACCTGAAATTTGATAAGAAATATTGTCTTGATCAATTCTCGGACTAGATTGAAATTGGGTCATCTGGGGTCATAAACTAGGTCATGAGGTAAAATCTTTGTAAAACCATGTGTGCACTCTAGTGGCCACATTTTTTGCCCAATCAACCTGAAAATTGATCAGAATGATTGTCTTGATCAATTCTAGGTCACAAGGTCAAATCTTAGTTAAACCTTGTGTGCACCCTAGAGGTTACATTTTTTGTCCAATCAACCTGAAAATTGTTATACAAAAAGTTATTATATCAGGTGAGCGCTTCAGGGCCAATGGCCCTCTTGTTTATATAATGCGGCAAAAGTATTGTTGAATAATTGTGACTTATGGGGTATCCATTTATACCTTGGCCATGAGGTCTTAGGAGTTGTTGTCGCAGAACGTGATCTGCGTCTCGCAATGAATTCCATATATGGATGTACATACCTTAAACATGTGAACTTTCGTTTTGTCGCTTACTAAAATCTGATTGATGTTTTATTACAATTTTATCACCAAGTATATATGAAAACGCATTTACCAATTGATATAAATGGGGGCTAGAAAAAGGCTTCTGGAGTTCGGTTCTGAGGTTATGCTGTCGATCTTCTATTAAAATTATCATCTCAAATATTGTTGTTGTTTCCTTGGTTCCACGACATACGCTTATTTGGTGCTGTAACCAGCGATCGATCCAGCCATATACTGCCACAGAGACAAAGGTTAGTGTTGCTACTAATGTTGATTTCGCCTCTTTTGATTACGACAGATGCTGACCGGGACCATGCAGAAAGTCTTCGAAAAACTAAATGTTCAGTTCCAGGAAATTAAGGTTTACATGTATCAATTTCTTCAGAAATAACACAATCTCTGTCTACAAATTCAATTCATACAAAAGATAATGAGAAAATTGCTAAGCCATAGGGATATTTTTTTAAAACAAAATACAATGTTTAGGATTGGGAACAGAAGGGGTTTGCACATTTCGTGTAATGCAACTGATGCTCAGAGAAAGGCATTTGAGGAAAAAAATGAATAAAAATCTTAAAAAAAAATGAAAAATAAAATTGATAGACAAATCCAACTTCTGTAGTTAAGTCACGCAAATTATGATAAAAATGCATCACAAGTACAAGCATGGTCGAATATCTAAATTCCGTCGTTAGGTTAAATGCAAAAAAGCAACTTTTAGCCATATTGAAGGTATATTCTGCGTACTTAACTTAAGATTGCTAATTTCTATCTTGCAAAACATAAAGTTACGTTTTTCAGAAAAGGGTTAAAGTTAGATTTCAAAATACATGAATCAATAACGATAGGTTATCGAAAGTATAAAATTATTTAGTACCTTTCGGCTTTCGGCTGTCATATTCAATTCACAATATTATAGTAATAATGGGTAACAACAATGTCGTTTTGAGATGAATCTCATGTTATATGTAGATTATTTGTGTATATTTTTGACGTGTTGCGGGTAGCTGGGTAGTTTCTAAGACTATTGCGGACATCTTCCACATACGCTAATTTGCGTCTCAGCGAGAATTCGGAAACTGTCTGTGTAATTGATAAATAGGTTGTATCTTATTGTGATACTGAATAGACTATGATAATGATAAGACTTGTAGACTGATCGTAAGTCAGGTATGGTTGTTGAACCATATAAAGGAGTTATGTTATTCCTTTTCTACTGAATAAGTCATTAGTTACATTTAATGAGATGTATATCGTCATTGTTGTTACCCCAGTGTATTCAATTAGCTCGATATCCTTTGTTATGCACCATTTACTTTTATTCCATAATGCAGGACACCTTTCTATGTCTATGATAGTTGGCTTATGTAGTTTGTGGTAGATTTAAGAATCTGTGTTTACTTAGTTAATACGCATGTAGGACAAGACAGCTGATAACAAGTAACCTCGCTCAGAAATGAAATTTTGACCTAAGTTGTTTTCATCCAGATACTGTATTAAGTAATCAGGTTCTTATTAGAGATTTACGGATTAGTACGAAATGGAATACGAAATGGAAATGGAAATGAAATCAGGGGGATGCATCAAGATACTTGGAATATGGTGGCAGGTCACTCATAATTATTTGCCTCTATGTAATTCTATGTAAAATCTACTTTTTCATATACTTTCAAACTTTGACTTTAAAAACAAACTGGATTTGACGTCCCTAAAACAAAACGAATGGAACATAATTGGGACAAAATAATGAAATGCTGATAACCACAAGAAAGACATGATTTCGAGGTCCCTTATAGACAAGGCATCAAAAAGCATCGGGACGAAAGAATAATCAAAAATCATATCTCTATCAACACCCAATTTGTTGTCTGTAGCAGCTGTCAAATTACATTTTGTCTTTTTCAAAATGGTAAATACCTTCATTTCAAGGAGTGCTGTAGTAGCAATCGTCTGTGAAAAGCGTCTGAGATATTTTTTCATTAGGTCATCCACAATAAAGAGAGCTAGATATCTACCAGAGGGAATTATTATACCCCCCACACACATACGAAGTAAGGAGGGGTATACTGATCTTACAATATTTGTCCGGACGTCCGTCCGTCCGCCAATCCGTCCGTCCGTAAACCTTTTTTTTTATTTCATTGCCCTAATTTTTGAATCGTTTGACTTAGGTCCATGAAACTTTACAACGTTGTTGTATTTGTCCTGATGAGGTGCCATGTTGTTTTTGATTACGTAGCACTTTTTAGAAACAAGGCAAAGGGGCGTAAATGTCCGATTGGAGACAGCATTAGGGTTGTCCAAATCAAAAGGTGTTGCAGACGACTTAAAACTCTTTCCATGGCCAAAATAGTGTACTAGAGTGGCGACACCTAAAGGATGTCACAGAAAAGAATGAGTGAAAACGAAAGTTTCTTTTTCATTTCAGTATAGTAGGAAAACGACAAAAATTAGTCGACACAAGCAATTTCTATCAATTTCCTGCTATATCTCAATGGCTTTAACTATTTCAAAATAATCTTATTTCGGAATTTTTGATATCAGGACGGTACTAGATTTTCCACCTTGACTTCAGCAGAAATTCGGCTCATCCGATGTCGACATAACGAATGTCAACTGTACTTCAGATGACTTTCCAAACTTTCTTCCATTTAGACATAAAAACAGTTGTTACTTGATTTTTATGTGGAACCCCTTTCAATTAACAAGACCTGGTTTTGATGTACCTATTAGAAAAAGGAAACACCATAGAAAAGAGAGTGCTGATAACTAAACCAGCATTGTTCCCTTTCCTCAATATCAAAATGGTTTTGTCATCTAGGAAAGGTTAAGAATTTAAGGTCTTGACATCTACATGTATGTGCAAAACATGTTTTGACAAAGGGACCTGAATGGCCCTATTTCGCTCACCTGACTTTTTTTTAAACATTTCTGCCAAGTTTGGTACAAAATGGCCCAATGGTTTAGGAGAAGAAGATTTTTGAAGAATTTTTAATGATTTCTCTAAGTTGGATAAGCCATGTCCTGCCACACCCACTTTTTTGTAAAAATCTAAAAACCTGTAACCAAATGTTGAAAATAATAATAATAATAATAATAATAACAATAGGCCCAAGAGGGCCTATAAGCACCCCACTGGCTTATTAATTTAAAGAATTATCTATTGATTTCTTGTTAACCTGCGACTGTCATACCCCTGTTTTCTGACAAAGTTTGATCTGAATTGACCCAATGGTTGACTTTTAAAGGATCATTTTGCACTTTCTGTAAGTCTGATAAGCCCCACCCTACCACGCGAACACTTATGGAGCAATCGAAATGTCATGAACAATTTAAGTGAAGAGGAACAATTCTTTCAATTTTGGTCTTAACTAGCCCAATGGCTGATTTTTACAAAATTATTTTGTGATTTCTCAAAGCTTGATAAGCCCCACCCTGGAACACCTTCAAAATTATTTAAGTAAGAACATCAAGGAAATAGTTTTGTCAAGTTTGGACTAAATTGACCAATTTGTTGATTTTTAAAAAATTATTTCGTGATTTCTCTAGTCAGATAAGCCCCCGCCCCTGCGAAACCACCATTTATTGACCAATCAAAATTTTGTTTTCAATTTAAGTAGAGCACCACCAAAAGAACACCTCTGCCAAGTTTGATCAAAATTGGCCCTATGGTTTGAGAGAAGAAGATTTTTAAAGAATTATTTTGTGATTTCCCTCAAGTCTGATAAGCCCTGCACTGCCACGCCCACATTTATCTACCAATCAAAATTTTACAGTTAATTTAGAGAAAGGTTCACCAAAGGTACATTTCTGCCAAGTTTGATCAAAATTGGCAAACTAGTCGATCTTTAAAGAATTATTTTGTGATTTCTCTAAGTCTGATAAGCCCCGCCCTGCCAATCCACATTTAAGGACCAATCAAAATTCTTTTCGCAATTAAAGTAGAGCACCATCAAAAGAATATCTCTGCCAAGTTTGATCAAAATTGGCTCTATGGTTTGAGAGAAGAAGATTTTTGAAGAATTATATTGTGACTTCCCCAAAGTCTGATAAGCCCCACCCTGCTACGCCCACAGTTATACACAAATCAAAATGTTACAGTCAATTGAGATAAAAGTCCACCCAAGGTACATTTCTGCTAAGTTTGGCCAAAATTGGACAACTGGTTGATTTTTAAAGAATTATTTTGTGATTTCTCTAAGTCTGATAAGCCCACCCCTACCACGCCAACATTTATAGACCAATCAAATTTTTTCCCCAATTTAAGTAAAGTATCCCACAAGAAACATTTCTGCAAAGTTTGATCAAAATCGGCCTACTGGTTTGAAAGAATATTTTTTAAGAAAAGTTTACGCATGCACGCACGCATGCACGATGGACACAACGCCATGACAACAGCTCGCTGGCCTTTGGCCAGTGGAGCTAATAATAAAGACTTTATTTTAAGAGGCAACACAGTTGGGATTAACCCAGTCTTCCCCGTGAGCCTCTAGAATATTTACATTTACAAGAACACAAAAATCACAAGTTTGGTTAAAATTGACCAAATGCTTGACTTAAAAAAATCTTATTATTTCTCCAAGTCTGATAAGCACCGCCTTACAAACCTGCCACGCCTATATTTTTTTACGAATCAAAAATTCACGAAGGGGTCATACAAGAAACATTTCTGCCAAGTTTGGTTCAAATTGGCCCAATGGTTTTTTGAAGATGTTTTGAAAAATTATCAAACAACTTCTCTTAAGTTTGATTAGCCCCGCACTGCCACGCCCACATTTTTTGACGAATCTAAAGATTTATGACTAAATGATGAAAAGGTTCGCTCAAGGAACCTTCCTGCCATGTTTGTTTCAAATTAGCCCGATGGTTGATTTTTAAAGATTTTTTAATGATTTCTCCAAGTCTGATAAGCCCCGCCCAGCCACACCCACTTTTTCGACGAATCATAATTTCACGAATAAGTTTTCAAAAAGCTCACCCTAGGAACATTCCTGGCAAGTTTGGTCAAAATTGGCCTGACTGGTTAGGAGGAGTGCTTATAAGAATTGTGAATGGACAGACAGACATACAGACAGACGGACGGACAGAAGATTGACAAAAAATGACCACAATATCTCACTCTGAGCACTTCATGCTCAGGTGAGCTGATAAAAATACAAAATTATTAAACAGTTAAATCAAGCAGTTGTTATTTTAGCAAAAATCAAGAGCAAACCTCTCTTTGCTTTCATTTCTTTTAATATTTGGATGATAATCCAGTCTCGACCTCTGCTTTTAAAGGGCTTGGGACCTTCTAGTCTAAAGCACATTTTACTTGATAGAAATATTCTTAATTTCTACAACAAGTGTCTAGTTGCACCAAACAATGAGAATTCATATTGTATGCAAAAATGTGAATATAGACTAGGCAGCATTAGGAGTTATCTAGGGCCGACTTCGAGTCAGACGATAGCTCGACGATAGCTCGATGATAGCACCGATAGTGTGAGCTATTGACGTCATTTCCGCAGCTATAGCTCCAATAAAACAACGATGGTGCGAGCTATAGTCCGACCACCGGAAAAAGTGTGGTCCGGCCATCCGAGCCATTACGTCATTCGGAACACCTCGGATAACAGCGAACCAATCAGTGTCGAGGTAAACAAAGATTTTGATTGGCTGACTCAGAACGGGAAGGAATTCAATTGACGGAACAGCGCTGGTTCCCAATAATGGTTCCCTACCATGCGAGCTATAGAACGAAACGAAGTCGGCTTAAGTGATCAGTAGACAATTGTTCTCATTGATATGATAATTGTCTAATCCAAATTCAAAATGTTTGTACTTGCAGACTACAAAATACATGTATTAACCCTTTCCCAAACGTCAAAATTTTAGGGTGATCCACTTCAAAAACGGCCACAAAAGACAAAATGGAAGTTATTAAAGAAAGGATTTCTGTAAAATATGGCACAGAAAATATTGAGACAAAAGGAGAAACTGCTGGTTATCAGCAGTTTCTTCTTTTGTCTCAATGTTTCCCCAAGCCGTTTCTACCAGGTACGTCAAAACCAGGCCCCGGTTTCTCGAAAAAACTTAAGTACGATCTCATGCTCAAATCTGAGCGCCGTGCTCAAATCGCACGATATCCACGTGAACTTCAATCGAATACCCTCCAACGTTGAAGAGTATCCCTTTGAAGTTGAGCATATTCTCATGAGAATATACTTAAGTTTTTTCGAGAAACCGGGGCCAGGTCTTGTTTGGGAAAGGGTTAAGACATTAAAACAGTTGAGAATGGGTTCATATTATTAAGCAAAAAATGCATGGAAAAGCAGTAAATTCCAATCATGTGTATTTCTCTTTCTCAAAAGCTTCCATCAAATCAGCCGTGAGAATATTTTTATTTTTTAATCACCAGATCTTACCCCATTGATGGAAAAAGTGAAATTGTTGTTTATATAAGCAGTTTCTTCTATTTCTCAACATCTTTCTGTGTTAGGAATGTCAAATAAGATAACATAGCATTTTCTTCATATGATCCTACAACATTGAGGGAACAAGACAGATTTCTGGTTATCTACACAAACTTCTTTTACCTCGATGCTTTACGGTTAACGAACTGAGAATGCATTAATTCAAAATTCTAAACCGTTCAAAATGGTTATACATGTATTTGTATTTGGAATGGAAATGTTACACAGTTTAGGAATTATTGGCACTTTCAAATTTTGCATCTGGCTCTTTGGTGCTAATGATGGGTTCATATACGTTAATACATACCTATGGAAATATTGGACAAAAATGTTCAAAATTACCTCCCTTGCATATGAATATAGAGTAAAATAATATTTGCAAATTATTTTCTTCTTGAAGCATTATCTTGAAATCCGGCACGGTGAATCAACTTATGTGAAGTGTATTTACAAGTGTGTGTAATTTGATGCATTTCATATGGCTAGAAAGAGGCGTTATTCATTCTCAGTTCATAAACCTTAACAGCTGTCTGTGTAACTATATCAAAAATACCCATTTTCAACATAAGATCCTACTTCAATGATAGAAAATGATTATCATTCACATTTCTTCACTTTCCTCAACATCTTAACAACCCCCAAAGTTACATGTAGGCATGTCAAAGGAAACATAGAAAATGTTCAATTGTCATCAATGATGCTACATTGGCGAGGGGAAGAGAGAAAAGGCTTGGGATAACCAGCAGTTTCTCCTTTTGTCTCAATATTCCAATGTTGTTTTATACATAAATTTTTATCTTTCGTAACATCTCTTAAAAAGACTTTTGACATCGACAGCAGCTTTCAAATTGGATCACCCTTAAATTGTGCCGTTTGGGAAAGGTTAAATATCTTTCTGTAATAGGCATGTCAAATCAGACCAAGACAACATTCCCTTATACATATATCAACTCATCCTACAACATTAAGGGGAAAAGAGAAATCACTGATTATCCTCATAATATTCTTTCCACCCAAATGTGTTTTAATCCCTCTGCATGAGGTATCAAAATTAATCAGACCATGAAATAATTCCCCTTTCATCACCTCATTATGCAACATTAAGGAAACAAGAGAATTACTGGTTATCCAAATAAACTTACCCCCCCCCAGTCTTTCAACAGCTCTCTGTGTAAAGCATGTCAAATCAGATCAAAGGAATATTCCATTTTCATTACTTCATCCTACAGCAATGATAGAAAGAGGAATTAAATATTGCCATTTTCGTATTTTCTCTCAATGTTTTAAATCTTCCTGTATTAGACATGACAAGTAAGTCATAGAAAATAATACTAATCATAATCTGATCCTACAACATTGAGGGAGCAAGACAAATTGCTGGTTATCCACATGAATTTCTTTTCTCCCATTTTTTAACATCTCCCTGTATCAGACATGACAAATATGATAAAGACAATATTCACTTTTTACCACTTGATCCTAAAGCATTGAAGGAACATAAGACATTGCTGGTTATCTGAATGAGCCTTTTTTCCCATAAAATTTTTAATAGCTTTGCATGTTAAGCAAATCAAATGAAACCATGTATTTTTGTGACAAACACTTACTTGGGGAGCATGAGAAAGCACAGGAAACAATATTGAGAAGAAAATGCTGATAACCAGATTTTTCTCCTTTTGATTTCCCAAGCCTATCCTCTTAGGGATGTCAAAACCAGGGAGGCTGGTCTTGTTTGGGAGAGGGTAAAGCAAGTAAACTAAAATTACATTTTCCTAAGCAGGGTTTAACCCTTTCCCAAACAAGACCTGGTTTTGTTGTTCCTTATACATGGATGGGCATCAGGGGAGCTACCTCGAAAATGTGTTAACGTAAATTTGTTCCCACGCCACATCCGGGAATGTTGAGGTAGTGGAAATCCTCGTATTTTGACAAACGGACAAAGGTGAGCTCTCCCTTTTATTTGCTTTTTCTTTCAAAGAGCGCATTACTAAAAAATCTGGTGATGCAGTGCAATGCTATGTTTTAGCAATGCATGAACACCGAAAACCCCATTAAAAAGTGGAAAATAAAAGCAGGACGACATTAATTCCAGGACTGGTGGATTGCATTTTCGCCCTGTGTTGACATATCGACAGGCATCTCGAGGCAGATATATAAAATTGTACTTTATTTTCAGTTTCTGACCACTAGCACATGTTTTGATGCAACACATAGTCAAATTGACTACAATGACGCAAAAAATTAAGATCTGTTCTCCTGAACAGATTACCTGCCCAAAAACTCATTCGTGTTGTTCCCAGACCATCGAGGTAGCGGTAATCTATCGAGATAGTTCCTACTTAGTTCGAGCATCTTTTGTGTAAGGTGTGTCTTTGCGCAAGACACTTAATTCCTCAGTCTACCCAACTGTATTCATGAAGTGGGTAGCAGTGAGGTAAAACTGACTGCCAAAAGGAATAAGGGCCAAAAAAGCTTTAAGTAGGTAACCCCCCCCGGTCCCACTAGTCCTGATTTCGAAAATTTCAAAATTGTCACAAAATAGGGTTACTTCGGGAGACTCGTAGTACATCCTGATTCAAATCGGTACTAAATCGGGATCAAAAATTAATCGGGACAAAAATTTCAACATGCGCAAATTTTCGAAAGTCGTGGTAAAATCGGTGTACCTCATACTAAGTTGTAGTTGCTCGGGTTAGTTAATCAGGGTTATTTGGCGACAGATTATTTGGCTATAAACATATTTCGGGGATAAACAACGAATAACAGCGATGTGCTACGAATACTCCGTTTCTCGTTGATGAACTACGGCGACGGAACAAACTGGTGTTATAAGAAAATACGCCTCATCTGGGATGGACCGAAAAAAATCGGCTCTAATTCGTTGTAAATCGGTGACAACGCGCTCTCCCGAGGCACTACGAATAATTTGGAAATCGGGGCTCAGTGGGACCGGGGGTGGGGGTGGGGGGTGGGGGTTGTTATGTAAATGGGACATTAATTTTGGTCTCGAAAAACTGAATGTATGCTAATGTTATGCAGCTGCAGCCAATTTAACAAAATCATGAAGTTTAAGTAAAGCAATAACACAATAGCAAATAATTTTGAGCTAAACATAGACAGTTGCTTTACAAATGAAAAGAGAATGTGCTCTGTTCTTAAGACAGTACGTTATAAATTGATAAACGGTCGGTGTTGTTATAAAATCTTGTAATTACAGCTTCGGTAAAGCAGTAGTTGTGAGGTTTTAGAATAACATAGACAAAATCCTATTGTTTGTCCGGAATTATGTCATGGTTTACGTAATAAAATTGAACCTTATTACTCTAATCAGTACATAATTGGATACACACCTGACTGATCACACTGGGCTCCACTATGGTGCAATTGTCACTCTGCAGGCTCATAACTGCCTTTTGAAATTTTGGTAATCTAGCAGCCATTCAATATCATAATTATGGACCTTTTACAGTGAAACAAGACTAACAAAATAGTCTGGTACAGAGTCAACACTACAAATTATGTACGAACAAATTTGAGTACGAATATGCCCGACCAACAACAACAAAGTAACTAACTAGTTTGAACATTAATATTTCATGAATGGATGTATGAATTCTCACATTAAAATATGCTTAAATGATTCCAGTTACTTACATTTATTTACAGATTTGCAAGTTAGTCTTCCATAAATTGCATTTTAAACTGTTTATGTTGGCAGGCTAGACTGGGTGACAGGGGCTAATCATAGACTAGATCTATTATAAAATGCACACAGACAAACTTATTCATCAAATTCATTGCAGATACCAACCAACATTAAAATTCAGTGCTGTTTATAATCAATTAATCATGCAAAACTCGCAGAAGGCCAGAAGACACTTGTCCTACAATACAGAATAAGTTGACTGTCACAAAATTAGATTAATTAGACTGGGAAATAATAAAAACAAAACAAAACACACCCATGATAACCCCCCCCCGTTATTTGTTGAATGCAGAATCTTTCACACATTAACCCCTACGGCTCGTATAGACGACTCTATTTGTTTGTTACGGTTACGCTCATGTTTTATTTACACTTGAAACAGCCATATTCTTTGAAAAATCGACGCAAATTTCTCGCCGATTCCTAAACCACCCGGCACTCATGAAAGTCCATTTCGACTGTCCGTATTACGGAGTTCTAAACCATCTGCATTAATTTTCTTTAAAGGATTTGTTCGGTATGTGTAAATTAATGGTACGAATGCAAAGAAACAAACGAAAAAACACATTAGATCGCTAAAATCTAAGTCAGAAATCAGTTTTCGCGCAACACGGTTTTTGAATTTGACCAGCCTAAAACATATTGTTTCTGTTCGAGATAACGCCTGTGTTAAGTCTTATGTCGGGGGCTGCGCCCCCGAACCCCTGCTGTTTACAAAGTGTTTTCTTTTCATAAATTGACTTTGTCACATGGACAATAGCAAACAATTTTATCCAGGCAGTTACCCGTGATGTAATTTCGGACAAACAAATAGTATTTAGTTGGTGTTGTTATTTAATCTCGTAACTACGGCCCGATTCAAGTTGTAGTTACATGATTTTGAAACAACACCGACGATCTGTCAACGATAAGGCTATTTTGAGCACAAAATTTGTTGGTATTAAACATATTCTACATGAGTAAAAAGATTCTCGACTCTTCATTGTATGCATGCATTTTCATGCAGAAATTCAGTCAAAATTGTGTAATAATAAGAAAACCCTCTCCCCTTATTTGTATATTCCCCAACACCCCCCAAGTTGGGCACCCCCCTCACACAAATCTTGGATCAGCCACTGTGTATGCTGCTCTTTGGGGAAAACAAATAAAAATTGTTACTAGATTTAGATCTATGCAAGGGAAACAAACAAGCAACGAATTAAAACATGACTTACCTCCTTAAATATGTTCGTTCAGGTTTACAACCAGATTCTTATGATTCTGACCATTTCTCAAAATCCATCAATTGGCATTGAGGTCAAAACGAAAACTCGAGACATTTCGCAAATAATCGCTTATTCTACGGCTGAATATGTCAAACAAACTCCACACAGTTTTTCCAAACGTGAAAATATCATTTTCCAACGAAAAAAACACAAAAACCCACTTCAGTCGGACTCACCTTGGGCGAACTTTTGGGCCAACTTGTTTCGGCTACTCTGTTGACACAGAATACTCCTTTTTGGAACCGAAAAGACACCAGATTTTAACGAAGAATCTAATCAAATGTATTTGACATGTTATTTAGCGATTTTGAATGCGTATTCTGCAATAATTATCTTAGTCAGTACCCAAACTCACTGGAATAAACCGCGTAGTTCGGAATGAAAATGGAGTAAGTCCAATCAAGTCCGACCCTTCTTAGCAACGCCGCTTTTTATCAGACAGTTCAAGCAACCATATGTTTCATGGTTGGTTTATTATTTTTTTCTATGGACCAGATACCTTTTTTCTCCACAGTAAATCATAAAATATGGAAAAATATGGTTTTGGTTATATTTTGTGCCATAGTGTATGAAATAGTTCAACAACGTGACAAAGCATTATTTCAGGGGGCGGTACTTCTGACGCAATTGTAGTGCACGTACAGATGACAAAAAGCGACATCCCGCAAATGTAGCGACCGTTGGTAATTCGCTTTTTATCATTAAGATATCCAATTTCTGATTTCAGAAAACAAATGCAATTACTTCTTTTGGCAAAATGTACGCATTAAAACAGTTTTCCAGGCCTTTCTTTGAATGAGAACATCTTTCAACGAGCTTATTTACGCATCCACGAACGGTAACTACGGTCGGTAACTATACATGTCCGGTAATAGGTGCAGTTGCATTCTGCACTTTGCAACTTGAATAACCCAACAATTCGATTTTTCCCAGAAAAACGACTACGTGGAGACCTAGATGGAGGTTGCGCGAAGAGTTGCTGAGAATTTAAAGAAAATTTATTCGACAGTTTTTGCGTCCATCAAATCGCGGCTATATCCTGCTGGAAGGAGACATTTGGCCCTATTGTATCATTCATTCCATGAATCGAACGAGTTCTTTTCATTACACTCATTCTTTATCAAATAGCCAAGTAAATATTGAAGGAAAGGGAGAACATGTGGTCGTAAGCAATTACTTCTTCTCTCTCAAAGTTTTTTCGTAACTATAAGTGTTAATTTAATGTACTGTGATTTTTTATACTGACCCACACTTCCAACACAATCTTATTTTGCGAATGTTTTGTACATGCGAATAATTTTCAATTTTATTCCTCCAGGAAGAATCCATCTGCTCGGCTTCAATTTTTATACCATTAACATGTTTTATTTTTGTCATTCTTCACTGAACTCCGGAGCCGGTGCTCAAATCAATAAATTTGATGCTGCACGTGCAACTCGAAGTCATTGCCTACTACCGATAGTAATCGCCTGACCAACAAGTTCACAAAATCACTTGTGGTGAACTTGCCCAAAGCGAGGGACGTTTTTCGCTACAACAAGGTAAATATATTTTGCGTTTAAATGTGAGTTTAAAGATCTGATTGGATAGTTTTTCTAATAACAATGAATTTGTTCTAAAAAAAAGACCGGGTATTACCGATATGTATCGACAAACCGTCTGTGTTGTTATAAAATCTCGTAACTGCGGCTTTATCGAAGCCTTAGTTACGATATTTCATAACAACACCGACGGAATACTATGATCGCGAACAAAACGTCCTACGTTTTGGCCGAGTTCACCACCAGTGAAAATATATACATGTACGTGATAAAATGTTAGACACGTTGAATATTTTAGACATTTCTACTCGAATTACTCAGATTTGGTGTTCAAGCCAGATGATTGGTCTTTGGAACGGTCCAAGCTGTGGTGCCATTTGCTGCCGTGGTCCGTATTTTAGTGCGCTTCGTCAATCATACATATATCTCACAAAGTATGACAAAAGTTCAGTCATGTAACGATTTTAAATCGACTTTGTTACCAGCAATAAATTCTAAGTAATCTATATCAAAATTCGCTCTTTTCCGTCAGGCATTCCCGTTTTCAGAACGATTGGCTTTCTCCGACGCATCCATAGCCGAGTCACTACTCAGGCTCATGAAACAGAATACGAACCTCTCAACTATCACGGAACGGACCATTTTCAGCAACACAAATTGAAGCCATAACAATCGGATATCATTACTGTCAAATCGGCGTTTAGACTGACTTCGGGAGCGGAGATTAAAGTCGGCCATATACTATACACCTATGCACATACCTAGCCAGATCTTTGCATGTAATTGTGCAAGGTACATCGAGGATGGCTAAACCCGCCAGTAGATAATTTTGTTCAGTGATGAATCACGGTTCACATATTTAATATCAAATGACGGACACAGATCGGTCGATGCATATTGGAGCGCTATTTAGGTGTTATCGAAGCCGACGCCTTTCCGTCAAGAATCAGTCGTGGTTAAGGACAGGATCAAACATCACGGAAGGTAAAATTCGTTGTGTTTCTTAATTAATGCAAGAGGTAGATATCCTTCTTCTGAAGTTAATTTGTTATAAAAGACACCCTTCTGTGACGTAAAGTATAACCAATTACCAAACGACATAATTTAAAGCCTGTTCAAATTGAAAGAAGGTGTAGACGACATTTTCAATGATAAGAATTGTTGAAATTTTGTTACTTTTGGGGTAGAAAACATTGTGGGAAATGGAGAAATTGTTTTTTACAAACCACTTTTCGCTGTACAGAGGAAATCTGCGGTTTGTATATAATTCCATGTTCAAATTTTTCTTTCGATGAAATAATAAATGGTATATACAAAATAAAATAAATATTTGTCTTTGAATTGTGCTTTAGTACAAATATTTCAATCCTATCCGTTATTAAAAGGGAATGACGGTACTTAAAAAGAAAAAAAGGAAAGGAGACAAAATAGGATTTGAACCCATCACCTCTGAATTTATACACATTCAGTCAACGCAGAAGAAGGGGAACCATCATCACGTATATTGAGATGCCCCCTCCGCCCCTACAATTCATTTCGGTTTCGTATTCGTATTCCATTTCGTACTAATTCGTAAATCTCTATTTAGAGGAGTTATGACAAGCAAATCTATAAAGAATATCAAAATCAAAGTAATATTAGAAATGAACACTATTTTGATCATTTAGATCTTCTGAGGTATATAAAGAAATTACCATGTTTTTTAGATCGTCTGAGGTATTTAAAGAAATGAACATGTTTTTTATGTATATGTATATGTAAAAAAAAAGAAAAAAAAAACTATAAGGCTTAGATTAATTGTTAGCTAATTTATAAAATTCCAACAGAATCTGATGTAATTGCATTTACTCATAGTTATTATGAACAATGTTTTTTTTTTTCTAAATTCATATAGTCTGAACCATACATGTACCATTGCAAAGCAAAAACATACTACTTAGTCCATTAGGTATTACACCTCGATAAAGAGAGTATATCCAGACAAGTTCACAAGTTACATTAAAGCAGACAAAATGACTTATTCAATCGCTTACCTGTCACGTAGATAGTAAGGTCAACTGCCCTAGGCACATAAGTAATTAGCTTTTATTTCTAATTAGTGCATTCCTTAATTACCCTTCATTTACATACTGCAAAGTATTCTTAAAGTAAACGCTGATCCATCACTTTTTTAAATAAAACTGCTTTGGCATCATAGAAGAAATTGCATTCCTTGTTCTGATTCACGGAAATCATCAGAAGTATTCAAAAATAATTATATTTTTTTTTTGCTTTATCTCAAGTTCTATGTGATGCGTTCACCACATAAGCTTATATATATCATTTAACAATACAATACAATATTCTTTATTAGGTAATTAGGCCTCTGGCCCACAATACAAGTATTACATTTACAAAACAACATGTACAATTACAGTAATGTGCAAAATAATACCAATTCCATCAGTTTTGTCACATAAAAAGACACGTTCTTGATCGTATTCGAATTTTGACTACTAAATATAGAATTCAAATTTTCTCTAGTTGGTCTTCCCTTATACCAGGATAATAAATATAAATCTCTAATTTCTTTGTATTTTTCACAAATAAAGAATGCATGGAATTCGTCATCTAAAATTAATTTATTTTTGATCGAGAAACAATAAATACATACTCTATCTTCTCTAGCTACACCGAAGTGTCTACCTATTTCAATATTTAATTTGTGATTTGAACATCTAAATCGAGATAGTGAGCGTTTATGATAAGGGTGTATATCTAATGTAATATATTTTTCAACATTCTATAAACTTTTAAATTTTTTATAAAAATCACATCTGGAAGAATTGTTAATATCACTGTGCCATGTTTGCATGGCAACGTCTTTGAGTCTTTGTTTAAAAATTTTGATAAAATGAGATGTATCGCCGATTTCTTGTGATATCCAAACTACACCAAATCCGTAAGTGAATAAAAACTGTCTAATTTTTGAAACCCAATTTATTCTTCCTAGCTCAGCATATCGTTTTAGCATATTGTAACGTTTTTTTGGATATCTCCTGGGATTCATTTCTATAAGTCTCAACCAGTACTTGACAAATTTTATATGGTAATGATAGGCAACAGGCAATCTGCCACATTCTCCAAGAGCCATTGCATTATTAACAGTAGCACTAAGGCCAAGATAATCCTTGCAATACTTTAAGTGAATGTGCTCAATAGCTTCTGAATACTCATAACCCCAGATTTCTGCTCCGTAAGAAAGTATAGGAATAACTATTGTGTCAAAAGTTTGAAATATTCTCTGTATGAAAATTTGCCAAAAAGTTTCTGAAACTTAAAGAACATAGAATCTTCCACCAGGATGTGATAAATATTTCTGTATCATACTTTGTAAGCAAAAGGTGTTATCAATGGCTGAGTATCCTGTTCTAAACCCAGATTGCATTTCATCGATAATTTCGAATTTATTTGTCCATTTTAAAAGACGATCATTAATGATTATTGTAAATATTTTATAAAAGACATTTAAAAGAGAAATTCCTCGATAGTTTGCAGGGTCACTTCTAGAGCCTGATTTATGGACCGGCATTAAAATCTTTTCTGACCATAGACTTGGAAAAATTCCAGTACTAAAAGTTTTGTTGAAAAGAAGAACCAAAGTTGGTGAAATCAGATGGATTGTTGATTTGTAAAACTCGGCAGGAATCCCATCAGTTCCACTAGCCTTATTACTTTTCAGCTTTTTAATACTGCTCTTGACTTCTGCTAATGTAATATCAGTGTTTAAGACAATATCCATTTCATTGTTATAATAAATAGGGTTCTCATTAATAGAAGGAACACTTCCCATTGTGTTATCTAAAAGTAATGAGTCAAAATATCTCAACCATTCATGTGCAGGAATTGGATTTATTAACTGTTTTTTTTTTAGATATACACTTGTGTTTGTTTTTAAAATAGACCAAAATAGTTTAGGGTTGTTACAAGATTCTGATAATGTTTGGGGCCTTTTACACTGGAAAGCGATTTTTTTCTTTCGACAGAGTGCTTTAAATTTGTTATTTTCAATTTTAAAATTTGAAAGATCTTTTCTATCATTTGATAGTCGGAATTTTCTTAACAGATAGAACTTTCTTTTCTTAACAGAGTTGCACTGTGTATCCCACCATTCAGGTTGTGCATCATTAGATGAAATTTGAGCCCGCTTATTTACAAACATATTTTCAGCACAATCTTTACACAAACCAACCATCTTACAAACAACATCATTAATATTATCTATTCTCTTCAGATTTTCTTCTTCTTTATAAAAGTTATCTGAGAAAGCTTTGATGAAAACATCTTTTTGATCTTCTCTCCATCGATACTGGTCATAATCAGACATTATGTTTTCATTAAAATCATTACTATTAACATTTACCTGAGAAAAATCTTTAAAGTTAAGTTTACATAAAACTGGAAAATGATCAGACTGATCTTTATCTTCAATGTGAAAATAATTGATAAAGGGAAATAACTCTGGTGAGATTATATGATAATCTACCAAACTACATCCGTTATTAGAAAAACAAGTATAATGCCCTACCGCGTCGACTATCACCTAGCATTTCCCCGATATTACCAAAAAAGCATTGTAGGCGCGTCAGAGCGTTATATGATAGCAGCAACCCATCAGCATGTTAGATGTATAAAGAATTTAGTAAAGGGTCAAATACTTTTAACAAAATGAAGCTAAGACATTCATCATGGTTTTCAGTGATGCAAATTAGCTTATTTGCATATGCATAGTTTTTAATATATTTTTAAATATAATTTTAGTTAAGAAATATCTCAAATTTGGGAATACATGTATTTGATACATACAGTGATTTCAAGCTGTATGGATGGACTAAAACATATTTTTATGTAACACTTCATGTTCACCACATAATTTTTCATTTTAAGGCTGTTTTACAAAATCAGTTTGAATTGCAGTATGCAAGAAGGTCCATAGAAACATAATATTATCTTCCTTAAAACAGTGAAGAGGGCAGGAGAAAAAGCTTATGCTCTCCAAGTCCTGGGTGCAGATTCTGTATATGGGTATCAAAATAAGGCTTAGACACCCATCTTTATTGTTTTGATCACTTATGCAGATTAGCTTACTTGCATTAGCTATCTTGCAAATGAGTTTGAATAATGATATACAATAAAATTATCCTCTTTTAGTTAATTTATACATATAGATACATGTATATAGCAAATTCGACTTTGTTGAAGGACTTCATCATGCTATATTTTGATATCAAATATTCTGGAATTAATAGTTTGTAACCCTTTTATGTTTGCGTGCCTTTCGGTCTGGCTGTATGATTTCTTGTGAAAAAGAAAGTGTTTGAAAAAAGACGAATTCTGATTAATGTGTGTTTTGCTTTGATTTACCCAAAAGAGGTGAGCATAGATGGCATTGAATTATCACAATCCAGTATGCAACTTGTCATGAACATTGGGTTAACGATGAAACGTATAGTGCAAGCCAACTATCTAGTGATAGAAGGCAACTGGAGGAGTGAAGAAAGATATGAGGGGTGACTTCTCTCGTCTTAGTAAACAAAAATAGGAAAAGAGACTATTTTCTTGTCACAACTAAGTAATCTCAATATATACTCTCCATACAAACATGATCCATAAGTAACATAATAGACCTGAACCGAATTCTAATAGACCTGAACCGAAATTCCATGTATATCTTATCACATTGTTTTTTTTTCAAAAACAAGTTACCAGTCCTTGCGACCTTCAAAGGTTCAATAAGATAAGATTGAACAGATACAGGTAGGCTAAAAAAAGCATGTATTGAGTAAAAAAGCATTGGTAAGAGCATTCCTGTCTTTAAGGAGAAGGGCTTTTGAGAAAATAATAACAATCTTTGCCTCTCCTACCAAACAGGAGACAACATATACTCAAACAACGTCCGAAGTGACATGATTAACGCAAGCGAGACCTTTCCAAGCCTAACCTAAAACGCCTGAAGCTAAATGACACCACAATAATTATTCAGATCAGCAACATACAACCACAGGATATCTCCAATACCAGCTTAAGCGAGCTACGCAAACAGCATGGTCTCGAAGACTTAGAAACCCCTCTTGAGGGAAAGGAGGATAAGATGGTATGGACATGCTAAGAGATCCAATTGGGCAATAAAACAGAGTACAACATGCAGGTCACAGGTACGCGCAGATGAGGGAGGACTTAGATGAAATGGAAGCAGCTGTCAGAGAGGAGTCGTATAGAAAGGAATATACAACCCATATGAAAAGAACAATTTGATTGATGAATTGATTGATTGCGGTTTAACACCACTTGAACTGCTATGGTCATATAGCAGCTGGAGCACCTTTGCATGGATTTTAGGTATTTCTTTCCACCAGTACTACCACAATATCGAATCGGAGCCTCAAACTGCTTTCTCACAAAGATGTTTAGCACCCATTGGTGAGAGACAAATGTCAGAATGTGAATTGGCCAAGCAGGGATTCTAACTCAATACCCCTGAATTTATAGACTCGGTCGTTAGCAACTGAGCTATCTCGACTATGCAAAGTCAATGGAAGAAGGGAGTGAGAACAGCTATACATGTGCAGCAAGACAGAAAGCTGGAAGGCAGCACATTGAAGTGTTCAGTGCTTCTGCACCTGCAAGTTAAATACGAAACTTGGAAACGAGTGAGTGAAATTATGTGCAAAGACAAGACTGGTGCTTTTAGGAATTGTATAACATGTCAAGAGTATGACTTTTTTTCAAGGAACAATGGATTACGTATACAGTTGGAGAAGTCATTCTGTGTGAAAGGAGAAGACAATCGGCTGTATGAGGAAGGAGAATTGGCACCTTTAACTTATTTTTCCGTCTCGACCATCAAACTAATTCTTATAAAAGATATTAGAGATCATAGAGTAATCATAGAGTTTCATATTTTTAGAGAGAAGGGAATCGATCGGCCAAGTGATGGTCTGTGTAGGACTATGATGCGACTCAGATGAATGGAGATTCCTTATCTTAAATGAAAGAAGGGATGAGGATAAAAGGTCCTAGAGAGATGACAGTGTCTGACAATGTAAAGAAACATATTTTTCTGAGACTATTGTTAAGTTAGTAGACGATGAAGACTATGAGTGTGACAATTGCTTCGTCAAAAAGTAGAATCACAGTAAAAAAAATGAATCACAGTACCTATAAAAGATTACTACTGATCTGAAAGGACTCATTCAAAGTCCTACTTGTAGGGGTTGTATTCCAAACCTGGACAAGAAATCATGAATAGTTAAAATATTGTAGCAAAAATGAAAGACAATACAGCATTATGAGTGTTGTAACTGAGACTGGATATGCTTTTAGTCTTAGACAGAGGATAAATTTCATAAGAGATATACAAATTCAGATTAAGAGAGACAAGAAGTTGAAGTCTGACAAACATTTGAGAGAAAGCCAGGATTACGAGGTTCATGATATTTGACATCTGCACTTCATGGATTTGTGACATAAACGATTGTAGGCATCATACGGGAAAGCAATATCGAGTAATTATGTTGGAGATTTGCATGAGAAGAACACATTCGATATTCTTCTTACGAGAAACCCTATCAAACACAGAATAAAGACTGAAAGGTTTTATTAAGTAAATTAAAGATATTCTCTTATTGTCCCATTAATCTTTCCTTCAATAAAGAAAAAATGCACAATTTCCATTTCACAGGATGCAACACTGTTGTATCAATGCAGGACTTTAGGGCAATTGTTCGGACCTGGGTTTATGAACTTGACATTCATACCATTTTATTTTGTGCTAAATGGTGATTGTTTGTGGGATGTACCTACTAAATTTAAGCAAAATAATATAAAAAGATTGATATACAAACTATTAATACTTGACTTTTGGGCTGCATGGTATATTCAATATAATCAAGTCATTCAACAATTTGAATCTAAAATTCATTGTTTATCTCAGAAGTATTCACAAATTAAAGTCAATTTCATTAAAGAGGGTCGAAATTAATTGTTTAAATTCATTTGAAATATAGCTAATGCAAGTTAGCTTATATGCATACATGCTAAAAAGAAGATGGACAGACTTTATTTTGATACCCAAATTGTAAGTCTACACCAAGAAGTTGGTGAGTTATAGCTTTTTCCTTTGCTACACCTAACTGCGTTTAAATTATAAGAAAACATGTTTCCGGGGAAACGACACCTTCTTAAATATCCAGGCCTAATGCAAAACTATTGTAAATGCATTTCTGAGAATTTTCCTTTTTATAATTTTCTGAAGCCTAAGAAAGAATACAATTAGTTTGTTCTAATATTGGGTTTCAAATCTGTATAATTAAACAGTTATTTAGAATTCAAAAAATGTTTTAAATATTTAATTTTAAGAAACTTGTTATTTTTCCCCTCTCTAGCAAATTTTTACAAAGCATAGTTACAATAGTTTTGCACTAAGCCTTCGGTATCGTAGTTCAAACTAATTCTGTAAAAAAGCCTCAAAATGCTTAATCATTTTGTTGTCATGTAGTGTTACATAAAAATATGATAAAGTCTTTCCATACAGTTTTAAAAGGCTATGTGTATTAAATATTCCATAATTGGTGAAATATCTATAAGTATTTTTTTTAAAAAAAATGTGCATATGCAAATAAGCTAATTTGCATCACTGAAAACCATGATGAATGTCTATGCTTCATTTTGATATCCAAATTGTAACTCTACACCACCAACTTAATTAGCTAAAGCTTATTTTCCTGTTTTATTCTTAATAGAAATTGCAAAAAAATCATGAAAAATACTAATTAAATCTTTAAAATCATACATATGCAAATTAGCTAATTTGCATTACTGCGTTGAAAAAATAAAGAGAGATGTCCAGGCCTATTTTGATACCAAAAGTGTTAATATATATTCAGAACTATGAGAGCTACATCTGATTTTCCAGCTGCACTTGCGAAAAATGATGTTAATTAAATTGATTATTCTAATTAATTCTTCGTTATAATGCATATGCAAATTAGCGAACTTGCATAACTATTCTAAAAAGTAAAGATGGATGTCTAAACATCAATCTAAAACATTAATTGTCAGTCTACATCCAAGACTTAGTGAACAAAAGCTCTTTCTCCTAAAATACCATTTAAACCCCTTTTTCAAGATATGTTGCCATGGAAACCGCACCCTAGAATATGATTTAATACACTCTGATTCAGTAAAATGACATTTAAATGCCTAATTCTACTTTGTAAATGAAGTTTTATATATACAAAGTAAGTCAGTCCTTCTATAAGGCTTGAAAGAACTACATATATCAAATATTCATGAATATGCGAATTTTTCGGCAAAATTTCAAAGAATCACTAAAAATCATGAATGCAAAAAATATCTTATTTGACAAATGTATATTAAAGAGGGATATCTAGGCTTTAATTTGATACCAAATTTTTTACTACAACCAACAAACTAAGTGAGTAATAGCTTATTTTTTAATCATATTTTAAAAAACGACGAAAATTTCATCAAATTTTTTTAATTAAATCTTAAAAATCATGCATATGCAAATTAGCTAATACATACCAAATTCAAGAGCAATGTCTAAGATTTATTTTGATACCAAAAGTTCTGATCTACTATATCTGTAAGCAGAGATATTGATGTTTTTTCAACAACTGTAATTTTCTCAAAAGAGCATAAGGGTTGCCATGGCAACAGCGCTGTTTCATATAGCGGGAATGAGTTTTTTCTTGGGGACACCTCTGATTTTCAACAAGTAGGACCTAAGGAACAATTTGGCACCAGTGGCAAAAAGTCTAGGGGGGTGCATGGTAGGCCCCACTGGCCCCCCGCCTATATCATTAATCCGAGACTTCTCTGATGTAATTTTTATACTGTCTTTGAATGGACTTTGGTAGTTTGATTTTTTGCTTTTTTCATCAGAGCGCATTGCTCTTCGAAAACAGCGGAAAGTTCAGCACAAGTTGTGAAGCTTTGTTTTTGTGTATTATATCCAATCACTCGGTAAAACACTGTAGGGAATAGATCAATTAATCATTTTTTGTAACCCGCAAATAAATATCGTAACTTAAAGGTTCAATTCACCGGAAGTTTTATCGCTACTAGGCCAAAAATTACCGATGTATTTCAGTACCGAATTTTGCGTACTGATACTGGTTTATTATTGGATTTATTCTGATATCCTTCCCCGACGATGCATATCGTGGTACGATTTGAAATACGGGTTTTCCAGGAATCTTCGAAAGTTTCCGTAAATATATCAAAATGCACAAAAAAATCCATTTTTGTTACATGATCTCTTCTGTATGAATGATTTACAGAGCTCGCGCTGGCAATCGCCACTCAATCGCCGATTAATAATAGAACTGTCGCAAAGCGGACAAATACCCCCCACTAGCACCTTGTCACTGGAAAAGTGCTATAGGTCAAAAGGTTCTGTAGTTGGAGCACGGAAAAGAATTTTCAACAAAGTCAAACTGTGACCTTGACCTTTGACCTTGGTGACCCAAAAATAATAGGGCACCCCCTTGGATCATGGGCAACAACTGTGTAAAGTTTCAAGATCCTAGGTCAACCGGTTCTCGAGTTAGAGCACGGAAACGGATTTTAAACAAAGTCCGATTGTGACCTTGACCTTTGACCTTGGTGAACCAAAAACAATAGGGCACCTCCTTGGGTCATGGGCAACAACTGTGTAAAGTTTCATGATCCTAGGTCAACCGGTTCTCGAGTTAGAGCACGGAAACAGATTTTAAACAAAGTCCGATTGTGACCTTGACCTTTGACCTTGGTGACCCAAAAACGATAGGGCACCTCCTTGGGTCATGGGCAACAACTGTGTAAAGTTTTATGATCCTAGGTCAACCGATTCTCGAATTAGAGCACGGAAACGGATTTTAAACAAAGTCCGAATGTGACCTTGACCTTTGACCTTGGTGAGCCAAAAACAATAGGGCACCTCTTTGGGTCATGGGTAACAACTGTGTAAAGTTTCATGATCCTAGGTCAACCGGTTCTTGAATTTAAGCACGGAAACAGATTTTAAACAAAGTCCGATTGTGACCTTGACCTTTGACCTTGGTGACCCAAAAACAATAGGGCACCTCCTTGGGTCATGAGCAACAACTGTGTAAAGTTTCATGATCCTAGGTCAACCGGTTAGAGCACGGAAACGAAAAAGTCTACGGACGGACGGATAGACAGACGGACGGACAGACAGACATGGTGAAACCAATATACCCCCCTCTACTTCGTAGGTGGGGGGTATAATGACTGTCAACACTTACTTTTTGTTTGATATGAAAGATTGATTGGCTACAGTCTATATGGTCGAGTAAGCACACACTAGTTTCATATGTACAACTAACCGTGACCTAATTCCTTTGTGTAATCATGAGGCGGCATGACAGAAATATACAAAGCTTCCGTGTTAAAATCATCTAATATCAGTGTATTAACTTCGTAGATAGCGTTTTTTTTTTATTGCTTCATCCCTTTTCCCTCGCTTGCTGGCACGCGCGCCTTTTATAAACAAATCATAGTAAAAAGTAACCTTATTTGGATGACATGTGGAGAAATCACGTGAGGATATTGGAATGACTACGTCATCAAATGTCTGTGTTTGCGGCATTTTTTATCTCGCTCAAATCATCACATATGAGTAACAAATTTATTCTGTTTCCTTGTTTAGTTAGATTTTCGAGATTGTTGGATATAATAATTTAATATCAGCATCTGTTATCAACATTCAGAAAAAGAAAACTTAACTCTACCGTTGCTTGAGAAATGAATGTTACTACATGGTGTACATGTACTTTTTGCGTGCATGTAGCCTCTAGACTAGCAGACATCAATTTGTGGCAGTATTGTATTTTTTACCGGCGGTATTATATTTTTTTACCAGACCGAATGTCAAGTAAACATTCTGCAACTTTCGGAAAGACTGTCTGATTTTCTATTGCGCCATTTTGTTTCCCTATTTGTCCCATATAGGGGTCTTGTTTGCAAAAATTCCCAATGGCAAAAAGTATCTTTTTTCCAAATTCTCTGGTGAAAATTCCCAATGAGGACCTAGAATGCCCCATGTTAAGACCTCATCTTCATTTACAAACAATTTGAAGACAGTTTTAGAGTAGATTCTCAAACAAGAGTATGTACAAATGCATTTTACACCACTAAAGTCTTATTTGCAGCTGAAACTGAGTGAGAGTATGAATACAAACTTGTTATAGTATTTCCCAATTTAGGTTAAAATGTCGCTATTTTTCCCAATTTCACTGGCCCCTGGCCCCAAACAAGAATTGGTAGCAAGACCCCTGCCATATAAAAAAAAATATCAAAATAAAAAAATCCGACCAACCGTCCCTATTTTGAAATTTCCTGTAACCGGAAACACACATTTTTTTACGCCTTTGAAGTTATAGAGTATTCTTGTTGCGGAGATCAATTTATGACGACCTGTTAAGCTCGCCACTTGAAAATATATTGCTTTTCCTTTGAAATTCCGTTTATTTAGTTCTCCATGCTCGTAAATTACGGAATTGACCCAGCATAGTAGCAAAAATTATTGGTGCGAATACAAGCTTGGAACGTTTGTCGAACCTTTCTGATATATATTTAATTGATTTATTTATTCATATTATCAGAGTTTTTTAATTTTGTTATTGTTAATTTATGTCCCAAAGGCTCCTTAATTTGAAAAATAAAATATTATTATCCATTCTTTTGGAAAATTCCAAACGGTTACATCAGAGTCTAGGGAAACCCGCATTCCGAGAGCGAGATTCATTGTTGATCACATGGTTTTAAATGGTAGGTCATTATAAACAAAGGCTGTTAAGGTGAGGGTTGTTGCAAATCATTGCCCATAAACCTTTTAGAAATAATTTTGGTCGTAAATTTTTCAACATGCCTAAAATGGTTCATTGATCGATATCATTAGGCGTTGTAAGGATAGCGTATAAGATAGGGCGGTGAACGAAGCGCCACAAGCCCACAACTTGTGGCGAACTTCCTGACTTTTTCAAAGTGCAATGCGTCCTGATGAAAATAGCCAAAAATCAAAATATGGAACACATCTAGTATACCAGTCCCTATTTGCAAGGAAGTATTTTTGGGGGCTGCAGCCCCCACACCCCACTTTATTTTATTTTGAATTTTATTGTGGGGGCTGCTGCCCCCACACCCCTGCTCATCTTCTTTTTATTGATGAAAAATTACACTATTTTGTCACTTTACTGGCAACAATTTAGTTTTGGAACCGGCTAACTAGAAACTACCCCAAAATATCAAAGAGCGTATTTACATCAGTGAAGACTCGGATTTCACTATCATATAATCAAAATAAAACAATATTCAGATGTAAAATCATTAAAAGCAAAAGTTTAGAAATGAATTCAAAAGATTAGACGAACAATTTGGGAAGTGAGAAAGGGTATACTATAATGGTACGAAATGGTTATGGTACGAAATGACTGAATGAGTTACAAACTGAAATATCAATAATAAGGAAAGAAATTCGTAGCTAATACATAAATCCACTTTTCAATCATACAAAGACATTACTTTTATGTTGGTACTTACGATAAAAGCTGCCATAGCTTCTAATAACTTATAAATTTTCAAACAATATATTCTCACCGGAAGTCGTTACGTTTAGACTGGATTTGTTCATTTAGTAGACTAGATGCACAGCCCCCACAGTCTGGGAGAAAAACGATTTGTAGTGTAAGCATGACGCGAAGCTTACAAAAAAGGCATGAAAATGACAAGATTCTATTTTTATTTCACAAAACAATACAATAAAAACAGATATTACAAATAAATGAATATAAACCCCCCCCCAAAAAAAATGGGGATATTCAGTTTATTCAAGGCATTATTTTGACTAATTAGAATTAAAAGCTACAGAAAAAAGACAGTGAAGAGGACTTCCAAAACCAACTTAAATGTGTGATTTGAATAAACCCTTTCTCAAACAAGACCCGATATTGACATAGGGTATATTATATATATTTAAGAGTGAAATGCTGATAAACAGCATTTTCATCTGACCTTAACAAAGTAATTATTTTCTGTGATATGGCATACACAAATCCTATTCTTATTAATATTTTATTTCTCCCCTGCACTAGCAGTAGAAACGACGGGGGGGGGGGCTAAGCCCCTCCCCAAAGTTGCCCAAAATTGCCGAAAGTTTCTTTTTAAATACACTGAAAATTTAGGATAAATCTAATTTTACCCCTCCGATATCTAGTCACTGGCTCTGACAGGGGCCAGATTCTCCTTCCTTATGAAAATCGCTTCCTATGGACCTGACAGGCCCGTAGGAACAGGGGGGGGGGGGCTAAGCCCCCAATGTTGGCCAAAAATGCCGAATTTTCCTTATTTCACACTGAAAGTTCAGGGAAAATCCAAATCAGCCCGCCTCCGAATATTCAGACACTTGGGCTTTAGCCCGCCACCCAATATTAAATTGCTTCCTACGGGCTTGGGGCCTGTGTAACATTATGCCATTTGGGAATGGTACAAAGGCTTTGCACAAATATATGCAAGCATGTTTGTGTGTAAAAAATGTGCACACATGTACATGTAACATGTACATGTGTGCACATTATGATGTACACTGAAACAGTTAAATGACTGAGCTTATATGACTCTGTAGATGAGTATATTGGCAACTAAAATAATTATTGGATAAATTCAGAAATTGGAAACCGATTTGATTTATTAGGGTTTTACGCCGTTTTCAACTTCTATCGTCATATCGCGGCGGCTGGAGCAAGTTTACAAGTTTATTCAAGTCACTCAGCACAAAATTACATGTGATATGAGGTACAAATAAACAAATCAAAGGTGCAAAATTGGAGCACCTAACCATGGGTTCCTGGTATTTCTCGCATCAGTACAACCACAATATCCAAACCGAGCCTCCAGCTGCTCTCCCACGTAAATGATTCACACCCATTGGTGAGAGAAAAATGACTTTTGTCAAATTTCAGAATGGATACTGGCCGAGCCGGAGTTCGAACTCGCGACACGTACCTGGGTTGACAGACTACTACGTAACCGACTGAGCTATCAGGGCTCGGCAAATTGGAAACCGAACTCTTAGTACCTTACTTATCTAGTTTGCTCTGTCGTATCATGAATTTGTTAGATTATCATCCATTCTAAATAACAAACTTGTCAACGTGAAATTTAAGCATGGACATTCTACACTTATATTTGGCAGTGTACAAATACATTGTACCCCGGACTAAATGAAGATAATTTATAGATATACACTGAAAACAAAATGAAGTCAGTCTTTATGTATTGGTTCAGAATTTTGAGTCTATCCATGTTTCAATGTGTATATCGTCATAGTAAATGCAAAACCTCGTATCTCATTTTTGCAAAATTTTAAAGGGGAGGGAAAAAGTGTAATAACTTTTTCCCAAACTGAAATGTTTTAATTGAAATTTGGACATATTGTTCATAACTAAAGTATCATTGATACTGATCGGTAAAATTATCTCAAAACCTGCGAGAATTGTCTAAATGGACACACGAGTTTGTACTTTGAAAATCGCAAGAATCGACGCACGAGGTTTTGCATTTACACCGACGATATGCAAGAATTTTACAGGTATTTAAAGCTCCTTGAATGAGCACTGGACAAGTTTAATTTCCTGCAAATTTCTTGCAAACTGCATGATATTCAATAATAATCAAGAAAGGCTTCTTGCAAAGTTCCTGCAAACTACATATAAAATATTTGATGGATGACTTTCCTGCGAGGTTCCGACAAACTTTCTTATTTCTGGCAAACTTGTCGCAAACTGAAACGTGTTTGCCAGAAGATTGCAGGAAGGTTGCAGCTAGCGGAAAACATCGGCGAAGTTCCGGCAAACCCTTCTAGCGAACTAATTTGTTTGCAGCAAATTCGCGGCGAATTTGCTGCAAATTTGCAGCAAAGTTTTCATTTCTGTAAGGGTCGGCCATTTTGGAAATGCCACCCGTTTCCAATCAAAAAGGGAAACAACTCGAAAGTAATTTGAGTAATTTATAAATCGGTCTCAAATCATCTGCTGCTTTTAAAAAATATTAAAAATTGAAAACGATTTTTTTATTTATCAAAAAAAAATAATAATAGGCTCGGAAACTGTTATTCAAAAAAATAAGGGTTGGGGAATTTCGTTAAAAATAATTCTTTTTATGAGGTAATAAACGTTCATCCAATCATAGCACTCATCTGATCGCAAAGATTGAATGAATGGTTGTTTGGGGGCATATTATGAAAACGTTCAGCGTTCGTTAGCGATCATTCAATTCCGCTCGGATTGCATTCCAAATATTTCGTACTGTAACGATAAACGGGACATTATCAGAAGTCTAAAAATCCCAGTTTTGACAAGCTGATCATGCTCAGCAGAGGTCAACCAGAGGACGTATTTGGAAAAGGAACAAAGATAATACAGGTTAAATGTTCTAGCTTATGAAAATTGTATTAAGGTGGAATGTATCGGCCTAGTCTGGCTGCGCGGACGGCGCAGACATGATAGGGTCGATATTTTTCACACTTCCTTTAAGGTTTCTTTTCGCGTGCCGCGAATGAATAAGGAACTGTTTTTCAAGTTAACCGTCATGTATTTTTGGACAAACAAATATCATTTGATGATTGTTGTTATAAAATATCATAAAATCCACAAGCAAAAATTGACAGTGACGTAGTTTTGTGTTTACTGTTTCTAAACAAATACAAAAGTACCGGCCGAAAATGACAGTGACGTGAGCTAATGTTTACTACTTGACAACCAATCAACTCTTTTCTTTTTTGTAACGGTGCAAATCAGACGAATTGATTGGTTTTGCAGCAGTAAACATTAGCCTACGTCACTGTCATGTTTGGCTGGGACTATTGTACACTCTTCTCATTTGTACCGTGTACAATGTGCACGTGATAAATGAACAGGTTGATTGGATGTAAACGATAAACAAAAAACTACGTTACTGTCAATTTTTGCTTGTGGATTATACGGCTTGACACAAGCCGTAGTTATGAGACTATAACAACCCCGAATCTTTATCAAAACATAACAGTAAACCTAGTCTATTTCAGCACAAAATGTATTGCGATAAAGGAATTTCTCTTCTAGTCTTACCCTCTTGTCACATCAAATTACTGCTTATGTCGAATGAAAATCTGATCCTCGTTATACTAAGGCACAATCTGATATAAATCTTATATTAAATTTTCAGTAGCATCTGAGGATCCCCCGTTGGGGCTCATCTTCTTTGACCTTTCTTCTCAACAAGCAGATTTTAGGTTAAAATAATGAAATGCATTTTTTCCAAATCTAAAATATGTTTTGACATGCAACCTTCAAGTCAGAATGGTCAAATGGAACCGGTCAAAGAACCGAAATCAACTTGTCTTTTTGTGCTGGTCCTGAGCTCACAGTCGTCGAAGAAGTTTTGTGGCTTTAATTTCTAATTCTTTTTGAGCTCACCAAGATAATAAGGCAATAATATCTTTTTTAAATCTTTCATTATGGTCAACGAACATAATCTGCATATTTATTCGAATATGGTATATTTGTAACTATCTTCGAACAAAAATCATTAATCATATATTTTTCACATATCTACAAATGTTTAGAGAAAAGAAATAATTTGCACATCATATAGATCTGTTCCATATTATTGTTTCAAGAACCATTCGATTCTGACATTTCACAGAGAGAGCATTGAGAGAAAAACAAGAAAAAAATGTACAACTTCTATTTCATCAAAATTTCTTTTTTTTTTCTAGTAATATTCACAAGCGCGTAGTTCTTGTATCGTCATAAGCAGTTTGATATATCTGCATAATCGTTGTCTCCAAATTTGTTAAATTACGAAAATCAAACAAGAAAAGTAATAATTTTAAAAAATAGATTTTGCTGTCTTGTAGCGAAATTGAACTTGGAACGTTCGATTAGAAGTCCTATTTTTAATTGGACGTCCGAAAGGACGTAAAATTCTTAAAACCACTTTCCGACAGGCGAAATGGGTTTTAATTACCAAAAAAACCTTTCTCAGACTCAATTGCCAGTTGACCAAAATTCAAAATAGATTTTGCGACCATACAGGAAAACTGTCGTATCTTTTCCTACTTTCTATGTGTTCTCTCACAAATACTATAAGATTCATTGGCCGATTCAATTCATGCCACGTCTTAACCAACTTTACGATCTTTTTTCGATTTAATCATTTTCTTGTAGTTTTTTGACTTTCGTAATATTTATTGTGTAAAGGGTAAGATCTTTAGAAAGCGATACATGCATACACTATGGTTATAATGTAAACAGACACCCTATATCATCAGCAGCAGCGATAGCTCAAACGGGAAAGGATTAACCTCGCAACCTTTTTTCAGTTTGAAATTTGGAACGCCGTTGGTTCAAAACCACTTCGGATTATTTCTTCTGTAAAACGTTTGTTAAAACGTTTGTTTTTCTTGGTGTGTTTACTGAAAACACACATTTTAGAATGATTACCCAATTTAATGCACGTATTGTGTATGATAGGTTCCTTTTCTTTGATCATTGTTGTTTAAGTCTTTGACATATTTAAAGGAACGGGGTTTCCACGAGACGTACTTTGGAACCAGGGTTTTGAAATTGATTATCGGGGAGTGAGTTCATTTCGCAACTCGGGTTCGACTCGATGACAAATCGGGGTTCCATCTGAACAGCCTCAGATGAGACACTAGTGAAATCCACCTATTCAGAAAAATAGTTGCTCTTACGAGTTTTTTTTCTCCAGCATCTGTATCACTGATATTCGACAGTATCATGACCTATTTACATACTGATCGATGATCATGACAACAATGATTATTACTAGTATAAGACTAAGTGACAGCGATCTGTATTTATTTCGTTTAAGTGACCCGTTTACGTGTATTGGGCTAAGAAGATGAAGCAATGGGTCTGCAACAGATGGTACCTGGATGATCGTATGAATATGTTTACAGATAGGGACATTGCTATTCTCAAATTTTCGTTGATAATGATATGAAGATTTAAATTGCTTATTGTACTCCACTGCCATTTTCCCGACGGCACGTTCCCAATTTCTTCTTTTTTTATGCACATCTGTAGATGTAAGGATGTTGCGGTAGTACTTGTATGAGAAATCCATGGTTAGGTGCTCCAATTCATCTGGTATTTTGTTTCAGGAAAAATATGTATTGAATTTGTTTTGTAACCACAACCAGGGAAAACTGCTACCGTGTTTTTTTTTCTTTTTTTTACTCTAAACAGGAATAAAAATCAAAGTGCTTGGAGCACTATATTTAGACGCCTCTCATTGATTGATCGGAATTGTATGTAAATGATCGGCGTTTCATTACTTTATTTCGTTGAATTTGTGTTAAGATAGATTCTAAATCACTGCGGTCGTTTTTTCGCCAACGATGGTGGAGATAGAAGTCGAACAAGAGAGCCATGGTCACAATATACGCCGCCACTTATAAAACTTGAGACAAAAAAAATGACATTGACAAGGATTTATAAATATTCACACAAAAACCTGTAAAAAGTTGTGTTCACAAAAAGGTTTTTATAAATATCCAGTCAAAAACCTGGAAGGAATTGCGTTCACGAGACTGAAATATCATTAAGCCCTAGAGACTAAGATTGAAGGGGGCATAAATCAACGAACCATAAAATCCTTCCCTAATGCACATCTACCAATTGAGGTGATAACATTGACCAAGTTTCATTAAGATCCAGCTAGAAACTTAGGAGGAGTTGCGTTGACAAGGCTGCAATTTCAATAAGCCCCAGAGACTAAGTTTTGAAGGGGCATAACTCAGGCAAAAATCAACGAACCATAAAATCCTTCCTTCATGCACATCTACAAATTGAGGTGATAACATTGACCAAGTTTCAAGAAGATCCAGCCAGAAACTTAGGAGGAGTTGCGTTGACAAGAAAAGTGGACGGACATACGGACGGACGGACTGATGGACGGATGGACGGACGGATGGACGGACGGACAGACGGAGAAGATGACGCCAATATACGTCCGCCTCCGGCGTCGTATAAAAAGATGATTAAAAAGAACAATGTCTGAGTAGAATTCGAAACCAGGGCCTTCCGGATATAACATGTGTAAAGAGTACAAGGTGAGTGCTCTGCTAAGTCAGCTATCGCGGCTTTCATTTATGTAGCGCGTTGGCTTACATTTTGAATAACTTGCTTTTTAGCGTACTTTATAAAATCAATGAAAAGTATAACTGACGATAATACTCAAAGTAAACCGAAACAAGAAGACAAAAGTGCTAATCGCATGGCCTTAATTGAATTTGGTAATCAAATTAATAGTGATTATTCATAGAGACAAATCAGTTGTCTTGAAACGGCAATCAAATCAATTTGAAGCCTGAGAAGGGTTTTCTGGTATTAAAGCCGATTTCGTATGTCCGAAACCGATCTTATAGAATTAAACACAGAAGAATGAATAAAATATCTTTCGTTCATGTACAATCCCGCTCAATCAATCAGAGACGTCCAATTACAGTGCTCTCAGCACTTTGATTTCTCTTTCGCTATCACAGACTTGAACAATGACGTTTCAATAAACAAATAGTTACTCTAAAATCAAAATATGTAAACTGTATTCAATAATAAAGACATGTTTGTGCAAATGAACAAATGATCGAATTATTGTGTTACATTTGTACTCGGGGAGATGTTTCTTTGGGCAAGAGAATTAATTTTTAACGCACCAGTCTACCCAGTTGTATGTTGTGGGTAGCGGTGGGGTAAACTTTTTTTCAAGACGGCGCCAAGCGCATGTTTATGAACAATAGCCCTTTTGTTGCCAGGAATAACCGACCTGCGTTTGCAAAGAGCGTTTTAATTGGTTCGCGTCACTGAAGTTGACCCCTAATGGATAGGTCTCAGATGTTACATTATGAAATAAGATAAAATATCTGGTTTTAATTAGATTGTATTAAGGCAGTAAAGAAGATTTATAAAAACAAATGTTGCTGTTGTTGTTGTCTTTGGGATGGCTTTTGTGTCCCGATCTTATCAATCAAAATCAAAGTGTGTATAACACAATCGTTCGAAAGATACATTTCGTCGTGAAATATGGCCTTCATGTAACTTATGAAATGGAACCATTTCTATCTTTTGTCAACTATAAATTAACTGTTCGCGGCTTCATTCAGGTGCGTAGTCGAATATTAGTTGTACAAAAGCCGGGGTGGTATTAGTCATTCAATGTAATTCCAAGAATAGATTTTACAATTCACAACAATAAAACTATAATTGACCTCTAATCCATTATATATAATAATAAGATCAAAATAGAATAAAAAAGAAAAAAAAATAACTAGTTATAATTATATTGATAAATTCCCTCATTATTTCTGTCATTTTTTATTTCATTAATGTCAAAACAATGCCTGGTTATGTAAAGATTTAAATTATTTCCCGTATATTTTGGCATGAGGAATGACCTTTTGGATGTGATTTTCATCTACGCCTTTTTCAATGGGTGCAATGCAGTATGCAACCATGTGTGATAGGTAATTGCAAGTTCGCTTAGATTCCTTTTCTCTTTGCCCCTTGCAATCCAGTTAGAACAAATCTTGATTTTATAAGGAGACAATTTGGTATTATTGTAAAAGTTAGAGTCCAAAGTACGCCTCTGAAGTTTATCATCATATACATCTTGGAACACTTCTGACGTCACAGCATCCGGGACTTCTCCGGAAAACTCGCCTGATTTGTTGAATCTGTCCCAAAACCATGATAACATAAAAGGCCCTGTGCAACTTAAAGCGTCTTTACAGTACTTTCTAATATTATGCAAATGGATTAAGAGGTGTGCGTAAAAGGGATGTCTTTTGATGCAAAGTAGCGCTGAATTAGCAAGGAGGAAATCTCGACCCTTTGTAGCGAAGTAATGTTCGTCTGGTTTCATTGCCACTGAACAGCGGTGTGACGTCACAAAGTCGTTGAGGGGTTTCACGCTAGCTGTGTCAATGTCGAAATACACGCCTCCGTACTCGTAAATCACCAAGTAGCGAATAATGTCGGATCTCATTATATCTGAGACGTCTGAAAAATAAATAAGAGAAGATGGTTAATTATTCAATAGATCTATATTAAACAAGAGGACCAATATTGTTCTACATCACTCACCTGAACAAAGATGACATGAGCAAAAATGTCATTATTGTTAAATTCGAAGGCAAATTAATAGAGAAATGGCTTTCTTTTTCAATCAGACTGAAATAAAACTTGTCCAAGATCTTACATAAACAAGGTGTCAAACTGTCACAAGATACGCCCGTAACACTGCTTTATGTCGAAAGGGGGAGCAGGTTGGTAAAAGTTTCACGGTCCTACATATTATACTTTTTGAGATATGCCCTGGACAAAAATGAAGTATGAAAAATAACAAAGGGCAATAACTCAAAAATAGGCCAGGTAGAATTATGGTTCTTTTGCACTGCACTCCACTTTGATGAGATCTATACACCCATGAAGTTTCATGATCCTAGCTATTTTACTTTTAGAGATATACTCCGGACAAGATTCAAGTATGAAAACAACAAAGGGCAATAACTCAAAAAATTGGTTAGGTATAGTTATGGTTCTTTTGCACTGCACCCCCCTTGGTGAGATCTATACACCCATGAAGTTTCATGATCCTAGCTATTATACTTTTAGAGATATACTCCGGACAAGATTCAAGTATGAAAAACAACAAAGGGCAATAACTCAAAAAATAAGCCAGGTAGAGTTATGGTTCTTCTGCACTGCACTCCCCCTTGGTAAGATCTATACACCCATAAAGTTTCATGATCCTAGCTATTATACTTTTAGAGATATACTCCGGACAAGATTCAAGTATGAAAAAAAACAAAGGGCAATAACTCAAAAAACAAGCCAGGTAGAGTTATGGTTCTTGTGCACTGCACTCCGTAATGATGAGAAGAATATAACTGCCAAGTTTAAAGTCAATCAGACTTAAGATGACAGAGTTATGCTCCGGACAAAGAAGTGGACGCCGCCGGACGCCAGACGCCCGGACGCCGGACGCTACGGGTGATCCCATAATACGTCCCGTCTTCGACGGGCGTTTAAAAACCATTATGTTCAAATCGACCCTTAACAGTTTGGTTTTCATTATGACAATGGTTAATTTTAGAATAATTGTTTAATGATTTCGCTAAGTCAGATAAGCCCCGTCTAGCCATGCCCAATTTTTTACAAGTCAAAAATTCGCTAACAATTGCGGAAAGTGGTCACTTCTTTTTTTGACAACATATGACTAGGTTGTGTAACGCAAGGTCATGACGTCACATTTCAACACTAGCCTGATTTGAGGCACAACACAGGAAAAATAAATATTTTCAATGATAACACCCTTACTATATAGGAGGACAATTGGGAGTTGCAGATGTTTACGTTTCGTTTTTATAAATTATACTGTAATTAACCCAATTAACTATGTATGAATGATAAATACATCATCTTAAACAGGTAATTTATCACATAACACGATTTTAATCTCATATCGAGAGTCTGACATCCCTTTGTAAATGAATTAGCCTGTTGTTTATCGGCAACTGATTTTTGGGCATCTACATGTATATCACCGGATTATGTATTCATTTCAATGTTGCTTTTGTTGAATAAACGAATTTGTGTTAAGAAAAACAAATTTTATGTTCCATATTTTACTGATATATTTGAATACAAAAAACTCGATTATTTCCAGTCTATCCATGGACTATTTTCATGCAAATTGATTGATCTATCTTTGCTGTATTTGGGCGATCGTTAAATTGAACAATAGGGAACGATTTTTTCCCGTAAACCATGACGTAATTTCGGACAAACAAAACGATCCCCTTAGGTGTTGTTATAAATCATGTAACTACGGCTTGAATGAAGCCGTAGTTACGAGATTTTAGAGAACAACACTGTCAATTTACCTTTACATAGCAGTAAACCGAGTCTTTTTTAGCACAAAATTCATTGCCATTTGTATTTTGTTTTTTTTTTCTGTTGACAAAAGCAAGCGAGGCTGAGTGCCTCGTAGAAGGCTTGACAAAAAATAGATATTTAATTAAATCAAATCACGGGAACCGAAGTCATCCAAATCCATAACCAAGGTCATCCGAAATCCAACTTCCCTCGTCAATGTACTGACACGATTTAAAAACGCAAATCACGTTTTCATTGACCATTCCTTTCCAATTGCCTCGATCGGCGACATATTTGGGGACATGTATGAGACAATGTATACGCTTCACGCCCCAGCGATTTTGTCGTGTTTTCTGTAAACTATCCGGACATCTGAACCGCCCATCACTAAATGCCCCTGTGCCTCGTGCATTCAGACCGCGTTTTAAATCACTAAGATTTTTTGTGTACAAATTGCCAATTTGATTTACTTATTGAAAACATACGAGAACAAGGAAAGAAAATTGTGTACAAAATGCTGAGGCTTACTTTGCGAAAAAGGAACCGAGTTTTTTTGGCTTTTGGTTTGCCGTGTTTCGCAAATGAAGGTAGCTTAACCCTTTAATGTAGCCGAATTGACGGTTCTAAGGTTAATGAGACGTGTAAACGACACGGAAAAATTTACAGACCACCCACGTCCCACTCAGCTGCGAGTAACAACTTTAAGTTAACATAATTGCATACGTCTACGTCACTAACGCAACATATTTGTGACGGCTCAGTCTACAGCAAATTCTATAGTTTGTAATCTCGGGCCGCCTATATATCGCGACATGGTTATAAATCGTCTGTGAAAACACTGGGTTCGCAGTCGTCGATGTTCGATGCCTGGCTCTTGACTCAACGTGCATTTTGGCATAATCTGACATCCATTCAGGCATTATTCGTGGCTTTACATGTCATTTTCTGTCCTGTCAAGTTAACAAGTGTAACATTTACACTTTTACATGGCTATACATCGGTTTTGTAAGATGTAGGAGATACTATTTGTAAAAGTACTTTTTTGCGTTTTTAAATCGTGTCAGTTTAGACTCGCTGATATTTGATCATTCACACGTCGTTGTCTATCTTTAATTACTTAGGTTAGGTTCAGACTGAATATACGGCGTCATGCGCCCCTGTGCAGTATACCGTTGCACGTGAACAAATTCGTATATAGTGGTCCCATGATATACGGATGCCTGTTTCTTCAGACAATTTAATAGAGTAGGGCGCTATGTAATTCCGTGTGATTTGATGATACAGCTTGCCAACATTATCCATTACGAAGTCCATACACCGAAGATGAAGAAACAACATCTTGGCATTTGTATTTATACGGACGTTTTTTGTGACGTTACGTTAAAAATGACGTCCGGAAAAAGTACTTTTAATAATAAAAGACGTAAATTATAAAATGTTTAATGAATATGCTTTTATTTATTCGTAGTGCATTTGTCTTAACGTAGAAAATCGTATTTTGTGTACTGTGTTTAACCTTTAACATCATTTCTGGCGTCACGACCCAATTCAAACGTTGTTGATAAACAAGCAGACGTAGGTATTCATTTATATATTAACAGATCATGTTTACAATCACTTATTTAACAATTGCAAAAAATATGAAAATCGATTTTTCTGCCAACGTGAGTACGCAAAATTAACGTAAATGAAAACCGGTGACGTCACATTAGTATTGGTATCAAAGAATATGCTTTGTAACTAATCTATTTCAATACTGTCCGATCTAACTCAAATATGTTTACCATAGTAAACATTTAATGTACACAAGTAGATAGGAAGAGGTATAAAATCATTAAATTGTAGTTGACGTTGATATATTCCACCCTTTCTTGTTTGCCAACCCTTTGAAATTGATATACCGGTATATATGGTCTAGTGTATAATATCAATACGTATATACGTATACATTTCTAAGAAATATAGGAAGCTTACAGTACGTTTATATAAATACTTGCTTAGATTGTCAGTTTTGACGTCATCGCAAGTAAGCCAAATTATGTGTATTAGACCTGTTTGAAAGGCTACTAAAACGTGTAGAATCAATTAACTCTTTTAAAACATATATAAAACGATGTAAAAGAATGTAAAAACGGGATGAAATTAGATAGAATTCAACAAAAGTATATATCACCTAATCCTAAAAATTAGCGAAATTAATTCACGGTGTCTGCTCTGTTTTGACAATTAGACACATCTGCTCTACACGCGCACGATTCAGTGCAATCCAGGTTGCTTGAATTTCACTTACGCTTTCTGGACCCACATTTAGATTTTGTGCAACAACACTTTACCCGTTCAAGAAGTGCCAGTGGTGCTGTCAACAAGGTCTTCATAACCGGCTGGATCCGTATCTATTGTCTAACCAAAGATTTCAGGATCTGGAATGGGAGGACAAGGGACCAATTCAAAGTTCCAAATTATGCATTGGAACGCTGCACGCTTAACAGCTTCCTCAAATGCCGCGTTTGTAGAAGGCAACCGCTCAGATTCGTATTGCGTCCTACGAAATAGCCACCATCAAAAAGCTCCCAGGTCTGTGATTTTTTTTCACGGCCGATGAAAACACTGGCGGATAGATGCTAATGTTATCCCAGTTATGACATGCCCTGCATAGATGGCTTTAAAAACGTCTATAACATTGGTGTATACCTGTTCAAATGCCGTCCAAAACATGGTTTTCGCCTTTCCAGTGAAGGACAATGTGTTGTCAGCGTCTGAAAAGGCATGAACGGCTGCTGCGTCAAATACATCTGTGTCTGGCGAGTAAATGTCAGTGAAAATGAAGCCACGTTTGAAGCAGTCAGTTGCATGGAGCAGAATCTTTGTATCCGTCTCATCCTGTAAACTGGAAAGATATGACATATCTTTTTTTTCCGTTGAACGTACAATGTTACGGTATGCTACAACGAAACAACATTGTCTTTCTGTGAGTGTTGTGATGATCTTCTCTGGGATGTAAACAGTGAGCTCGTCTTTAGTAGAAGACGAGGAGAGAAGAGTTGCCATCGACATATTTTCGAGTTGTGTGATGTAATACGATACCGCTTGTTTCGTGCCAAATCGTTTTAGGCGTGTTGTGGTTTTCAGAAAAGATGGTCTATCATAGCGATCGAAGATAAGATGCACTTCAGAATAGAAAAATACAGACCACATTCCTCTTGTAATCACAGATTTTACAGATTTAAACATGGTTATTGCGATGGCATCAATGAATGTGCTGTAATTTTGCTTCTCAAGCCTAATAGGTTATATAGGTTTGCATGTATATACTGAGAGACAAAAGAAAGTATACAAATTTTATTACCAAGTATATTTCTTAATTTTCATGATAGCTACTTGAAATTTTGAACAAAATCCTTTTACTCATAAAGCATTTATACACGGTTGAAAGATGTCACATGAAATCAATCGATTTTCCATACCCGTGCTACATGTCGGTTTTGCAAACTTTGCATGTGCGACTTAGTGGAGTTTCGGATATTGCTGTTGATTATGATTTGTTTTCTCTATTCTTTACCACAGCATACCACAATGTTGTTTTTTCTATTACATCAAAACACAGTATTGGTGGCTGGGAGAAATTGATAAATATGTCAGCTTTTTTAATTAAGTTCCATTTTTCTATGATGCAGCATTGCATGAAAAAAGCATTTGAAGATATGCACAAGGTCATGTGGATAGGAACACTTTTCGTATTCATTTTCAAAACCCGCCAATATTTTTGATGGAATTATGTCAAAGAACATTTTTGTCATGACGCAGCATAAAATGGTACAAATATCAACAGAATGTCCATGATCAGGTAACTAGAAACATGCTGTTAGATTTTGATCCAAATCCGTTAAAATGTAGGAGTTATATTAACTATAATGTTTGCATTGAATTTGTGACGTATTTGAGGAACCTGGAAATGGGCGTATTCTGGGGAAATGCCACCTCTCCCGAAATGTCAAGAAATGGATTTCGAAAATAGGAACACATGTTCATACAAAAATGCATATCGGCACCCTGTGTCATCAAATGCACACGGGAGCCAATTTCGTTACATATCGCCCTACTCTATAAGACGTATTTTGGACTTAAAACGTGTTTTACGATACATTTAAGACGTAAGTCTCGAGGCTTAGGAAGTTACCACTTTTATGCTAAAATTTAAGACCAATACTTCGGTTACTTATCCGATTTTTTTCTTAAATCTTAAATGGTTTACATTTGATATCTGGCAAACTTTTTGCAATTGGTTTTGGATTCGGATGATAAAAGGCATGTGAATATAACTCACCTTTTAGAATTAAGATAAATTACTTGAATTTAAATCTATGAAACTACTTCATACCCACTAACTCTTTAACGCTTTGTCAAATTAAACCTGTCTGTGACGTTCCGGATAAAAACACATTCACCAACACACAGAGAAAAGAAGAAAATGCTGCATTTTCTCATTTATACCAAAAATGTTCTGTACTATTAAACTTGAATTCTATACAAAATGTATCTATGTCTTTTGCATTAGAAGCGAAATAAGAGTGATAACTTTATCTGACCATGAACAAGGCCACATATTGCGAGACGATATATACAAAATGTATATACGTCAATTAGATTCTTCTCTTTTAATGAAATGTTACTACTGTCCATCCAAAATCCACCGACTGTTTTTGGGCTCACATGCATTGCTAGAAAAGGAAATGGATTTATCTTTGATGTTTTATATAAGCATTTGACCCTCGATGGTGTTCCAATTCCAGTATAGCCCCTTACTTAAAGTTAGAATCCCGGACTAGCCAGGTTATATACTGACGTCCAAAAGAAACGCCCCAGTCCTAATAAATGTCCGATTAATCAGTAAACCTGATTTGAAATTACAAAAACTTATTTCCATCTGTAAATTTGATTATCTGTTGTTGAAAAATGATAATAAAGAAATAATCAAATTGTAACAGTTTAGAAAAACGGCACATTTAAACAGAGCGGTATCAGAAATTTTATTTGGAAACCTGTAGCACGTGGTTCAAACTTTACTTGCGACGACAAAAGATACCGTAAAACGGCTTATTCGGTGACCACAATTATTGAATACTAAACGCGACGTTGATTTCAACGTTTCAAACCTGAAACACAAATGACGTTAACGTAAGAGGGCTTCTTGTATAACAAGCGTTACGCGAGGTCTACCTGACTTTGGACGATTGGCAAATGTTTCTCTAACTCTAACTCGTCAACCAAGATGCCAGATCGTGCAATGAAAGACGTTAAAACGTCAGGCGGCTTGTTTTTCACTTCCCCGTATTCGAAAATTGCTTATCTACGAGATCTATTTTCCAAGCAGTGTGTCTATTTCAAACGTAAATGACAACAACAACAGTTACCCAAAAAATACTTATTTGACCACCACAGTAACAGACTACTCGACAGAACATCGATCCCAACGTCACAAACCTGAAACGTGCATGACGTTAACGTGGAGAATTATCATGTTTTATAGGCGTTAAATGAGGTCTACTTGAGCGTGACCGATCGATAGATGTTCGCGGAACTCTAATGCGTCGATCAAGACACCGAATCGAGAAACACAATATGTTAAACCATCTTTCGACTTGTTTGTGCATTCGTCGCATTAAAAAAAATGCCATATTACGCGCTCCCTTTTCAGAATTTAGTCTTGGTATCCTTCAATTTGGATGTTTCATTATAAAATCTTTAAACTCGTGGTTGCCTATCCACTAACACATGCCACTGTGTAAAATATGACCCATTTCATCACGTGATAAACATACACGAAGCGCACGTAGAAAACGTGACCAGTCACCGGAAATGGAAATATTGGCGAATAAAAACGCACTTTTTTTTCATTTGCCGTAATTGTCGGTCAAAATGATGATATACAGTATACATTTTACTAACATTGTAGCAGGCATAAGGAAAATAACGACAAATTTCATTGGGGCGTTTCTTTTGGACGTCAGTTTATATTATTTGGAGCAGTACAATAGGAAACAGAGATGTTAGAAATACTTGTATTTGACACAAAACAAGATGCTTACACTCGTAATATCTTTTGCATGTAAATATACTCAGCTGAAATAATTTGCTTTAAGCATCTGAAACCCCGCTTGATTACACACCCCTTCGAAAATCAAGAACGACAACAATAAAAAAGAAAGAAAACACTTTTTTACCCTTTAACGCTTTGTCAAATTCGACAAATAATTTGTGACATTCCTGTTACGGAGAGCTTCAGTAACATTGAGGGAAAGTAAATTGCCTCATTTTCTGATCAAAATATTTTTTACGTTCTGTACTATTACGTAAATACTAAAACTTATTAAAATCCATTTTGTCGTCTACAATAGCTGTCAAATTGGCCCAGTCTAAAATTGTCATAAATCGTATACACGTTTTGTCTTTGACTGAATATTGCATTATCCCAAGCGACGTTCGAGACTGGGTATTACTTTTTCTGGGGATGAACATTGACAATCTAGCCATTAACAAATACAGCCTACTGATTAGATTATTTATCATATTATCCTATTCCATGTAGAGTAAGAAAATGTCGTATATGTATGCCGAATTAATTAATTGCTTAATTTTCTGAGAGAAAAACAGTCTATAGACTACGAAGAAAAACGTCTTTACCTTTTTGTTTTAACAATTTCACTTTCAAGGAAAATGACATTAATGAATTGAGCGGAAACATTATCTATACTGACGTCCAAAAGAAACGCCTCAGTCCTAATAAATGTCCGACTTTTCAGTAAATCTGATTTTAAATTAGACAAACTTATTTCAAGCAGTTTATTTGATTCTCGGTTGTTGAAAAATGATGATAAAGACATTATCAAAGTGTTACAGTTTAGAAAAAAAAGCAGATTAAAACACAGCGGTATCAGAAATCTCATTTGAAAATCAGTAGCCCGTGGTTCAAACTTTACTTGCGACTATTAAATATAACGTACAACGGCTTATTTGGTGACCACAATTAGTGAATCCTAAACGCGACGTCGATTTCAACGTCTCAAACCTTAAATGCAAATGACGTTAACGTAAGATAGCTTCTTGTATAACAGGCGTTACGCGAAGTCTATCTGACTTTGACCGATTGGCAAATGTTTCTGTAACTGTGACACGTCGACCAAGATGCCAAATCGTGCAATGCAAGATGCCAAAACGTCAGGCGGCTTGTTTTGGAGTTTCCAGTATTCCAGAACGGCTTATCTATGAGCTCTCTTTGCCGAGCAATGTGTCTATTTCAAGCATTACTTACAACAACAACAGTTACCAGAAAAACACTTTTTTGGCAACCACAGTAACCGATTACTGGACAGAACGTCGATCCCAACGTCACAAGCCTGAAACGTACATGACGTTAACGTGTGGAATTATCTTGCTTTACAAACGTTACACGAGGTCTAATTGAGCGTGGCCAATCGGTAGACGTTCGCGGAATTCTAACAATTCGATCGAGACACCGAATCGAGAAACACAATATGTTAAGCCGCCTTGCGACTTGTTTGTGCATTCGTCGCATTAAAAAATGTCCATATTACGCGCTTCCTATTCAGAATTTAGTCTTGGTATCCTTCAAATCGGTGTTTCATAAGAAAATCTTTAAATTTGTGGTTGCCTATCCACAAACACATGCTACTGTGTAAAATATGACCGATTTTATCACATGATAAACGTACACGAAGCGCACGTAGAACACGTGATCAGCCACCGGAAATGGACATACTGGTGAACAAAAATGCATATTGTTTCATTTGCAGTAATTGTCGGACAAAATGATAATATACAGTATACATTTCACTAATATTGTAGCAGGCTAAAGGATAATAACGACAAATTTCATTGGAGCGTTTCTTTTGGACGTCAGTTTATTATTTTCGAGAATCATGTTTTGTCTGGGAGTAGGTCCTACATACCTTTCCATTCTGGCTTCCCTAGTGTATGGATATTTTCAAAGTTATTTGGTTTTGGGGAGCAGGGATAATTTCTACATAATTACTTGTCACTTTCTTAAATTTGTTTTTCCACAAATTTAGATAATTACGCAAGCAGTTAAACGATTTTCAATTTCTTCACCTTGTCTAACAGTGCTCAAATTCCAACTGTTGGTTTTTCCCTTTTGTTTGACGCTTGGAAAGTTTCTTTGCATTACGATAACACATTGCAGCTTAAATAAGCATTGCACGTGGCTTTCAGGGCCTATTGATCGAGCATTACTAAAGTAGGACAAAGTTTGATAAAACGCAATTTTACGTCGTAGGAACTGGTTAAGACGTTTTGATGAAACTGACTAACGAACGTCCATAAAATGTCTCAGGATACTTTTTAAGTCATGTCCTAGGACGTTTATGATGAAACTGGGCCGGTTTCATCAAAAACGTCCTAGGACATGACTTAAAAAGTATCCTAAGACCTTTTGTAGGACGTCCGTAAGTCAGTTTCATCAAAACTTCCTAAGCAGTTCCAACGACTTAAATTGGCGTTTCATTAAATTATGTCCTACTTTAGTTATGCTCGATCAAAAAGCCCCAGAAAATCACGTGCAATCCTAATTTTAGCTGTATTTTGTCATTGGAATGTATAGAAACTTTTCAAACTTCAAAGAAAAAAATCAACACTTGGGATTTGAGAAGTCTTGGACAAGGGGAAGAAAATCGTTTCTGATAGCGAAATTATATTTTGTGGAAAACAAAAGAAAGCGTCGTACAATAATGTAGAAATTAATCCTACTTCACAAAACAAAATAATTCTTCAAAAAGGTCCATACACTAGGAAAGCTAGAATGGAAAGGTATGTGAGACCACGGACAAAACATGACTTGAGAAATGTGTTTACTTATTATGACAGATTATGTTTTGTTCAATCTAATAATGTCATTTTTCTTGTGAAAGTTTTAATGAAACTTGCGATAGCAAAGATTTTTTTGTTGCAGTCGTTTTGACGTTTTTGTATGTTTCAGAAACTTTATTAATTCGGTATACATGCACATGTACGACGTTTTATTATGCTGAAAGCGGACTCTATAGGGAATAAAACAATATAATAAACAGTCTAATCAGTATCTGTTAATGGCTAGATTGAATATTTGTCATTGTCCATCCTCAGAGAAGAGTCACTTCAATTCTCTTACGTTCTGTGGGTTAATGCAACTGCCAAAGATAGAACGTGTATACGATTCAAGACAATTTTAGATTGGGCCAATTTGAAAGCTTATGTAAGCGACAAAATGTTAAGTTTTTACGTAAAAGTACAGAAAATGTTTTGATAAAAAATGAGAAAGTGCTTTTTTCCATCGATGCTATTGAAGCTGTCTGTAATAAGAATGACACAATTTACTTGTCTAATAATTTATTGGGCTTTTACGCTGTTTTCAACTGCTTTGGTCACATCGCTGAGACTGGAGCACCTAACCATGGATTCCTTTTGTTTCTCATACCAGTACTACTACAACACCCTAACCGAGCCTCAAGCTGCTCCCCCAAATTGGTTCACGATATCAAACCATAAATGGGTGAAATTTTGTCAGAGAGGGCATTTGCCGCGACCGGGTATCAAACCTGGGACCTCTCGAGTGAGCGGAAGTGTGTAATGAGACACATGGTTTAAAGGGTGAATAATGGTGTTTTGTTTTGTTCTGTTTTTTCTTTCTTTTTGGGGTGGGGGTGGGGGTGGGGTGTTAATTAAGCGGGTTTAAGATGTTTAAAGCAAATAATTTATTTATTTTGGTTTTAAAAGCTGAGTTATACAAATACATTTACATGCCACGGACATTTTGAGTGTATAACATAAGCAACTTGTTTTTTTTTTGTCATATAAATGTATTTCTAACCTGGCTGTGTCATATTATACTGATCCAGCCAGCATTTTAATTGACCAGTCTGGGATTCTAAATTTTATCCGTAAGGGCCTATACTTGTTTTCTATCCATGATTGAATGTCCATCATCAGACGTTGAATTACGACTTAACAGAAGTAATATTTCTTATTCATTTAAAAGACAGAAAAAGACTCGTATTTGCGTATGTAAGTTTTTATATCGTCGTTGTGAAAGCAAAACCTCGAAGGAAAAGGGAATAATAACTTTTCCCCAACTGAAAGGTTTTATTTGAAATTTGGACATATCGTTCACAAATAATATGTCATTAATACTGATCAGTAACAACATCTCTTACCTGCATGAATTGTCTTAACTGGGCACACAAGCTTTTACTTTGAAAATCGCAAAAATCGACATACGAGGTTTTGCATTAACACCGACAATATATTGCTAAGCAATAAGTGCCCTTGTTCATACTCGGATAAAGTGAGCCCAGTCTCTGACATAATGGATGCTGACGGAGTTTGTACAAAATCATAGTACAAAACATTTTTTTAAATAAATGAGAAAACGTAGCATGTTCTTCTTTTCTCTCTATGTTGTTGAAGGGTTCTTTATCTAGAACGTGACAAAAAGGTCTAATTTGACATAACGTTAAAGAGTTGGTGGGTTTGAAGCGGTGTAATAGATGTTTTAATCAAATGATTTCTTTTATGTGTAGCTTGATATTCACATGCCTCGTTTATTTCCATGTCGTTTCAGTCTTTGACCATCATCTTCCGATTCCCAAAGAAATTGAAAAGATGTTGTCAATTATCAAATGTAGACCATTTAAGACAAAATTTAAGTCAAAAAGTCAGATTTTAGTCATCGAAATATTGGTCTTTAGTTTAAGTCAAAAAGTAGGAACTTCCCAAATCTTGAGACATTGATGAAACGCGACTTACGTCTTAAATGTACAGTATGACGTCTATTAAGTCAAAAACACGTCTTAAGGAATACAACCCATCATTAGCTCTAAATGATTCGTGTTATGTCGGCTGTTTCCGCAACAACGGAAATAATCGAGCATGTTCGGAATTACGGAGATTTTTTAAAATATTTTTTTGTAAAGAGACTTCTACATTAAATTTGAATTTGTACGAACAGTTTCTACAACGAATCCCAGCCGATGAATTTATAAAAACGTCAAATGAAACAACAAAAGACGAAAAAATCAAAATATTTTGGCATTTAGAATGACCTCCCTTTGCAACAACAGCAACTACAGCGCACCCAGTGATCTCCCCTGAATCCGAACTACGTACCTCTGACGTAATATGTCACTGTTTGGAGGTTGATTCGCACCATAAATATTTCGTTCCATAACTGGTCACTTTGTTTACCGTAATTTGGGCCTTTTCTTTGGGAAAAGGTAAGCTTGACCTTTGCCATTTCTTTCTGTTTAACCCTTTCCCAAAAAAACTAAACACAAGATAAGACCAACTGATGCTTTCTCTACGCTAGGTTTGCGTGAAAAAAAGAAACCAATGAGAGAAAAGAAGAAAATACTGATACAAGCAGTTGTATTCATTTTCTCTGTAGAATTTCTATTTGATTATATATTTTTGTGTTTCTGTCTCGTCTTTTTCCATCTCTTCAGCTACTAATAAGGCAGCAAACATGATTCAAACATCACATCAGAAAACTGATATTCAAAAGTTGCTTGTTCACCTAACCCTTTCCCAAACAAGACCTAGTTTTGGCAGAGACATAGGCCTATCTTTCTACAACATTCCTGGCTTTATTTTTTTCAAAATGTTTCTTGTGATGATAATACCGTCCTCAACTCACACTCAGACACACACATTTCTGGGGCATTTTAACAATTTGTCGAAAAGACATGTTTGGCTAATGATTTACATGCAGATATAATGTACTTGTAACAATTCTATTTCTACCATTGTTAAAGTATTGAAACTTTGCACACATGCTTGTGGTCAGACATGTATATATTCCTTATTAAGGATAAAGACTGGGTAAAAATTCATTACCCTTTCAAATTTCTATCTGGGTAGACTTTTTATTCTTTTCATCCTATAAAATTTCATAATCCAACACTTTTTCGTTGAGCTATCCTGTCCACTGACAACTCTTGTTTTATAAACATTTTTATTTATATATATGTTTTTTTAATAGTAACATGTACTATTATATAAATATTCCAATACACACAATAGAAAACATGTAAAAATCTTATGGAACAATTTATTTAAGTATAATGAACAAAGAGTGTCATATTCCTTAAGAAATTGGGCGGTGGTAAAAAAGGGGGTGTATAAGTCAAAGTGATTTTTTTAAATTTGTGTACGGCGAAACTCTTTAATTTTTACTTTATTTGAAAGAATATACACATAGGAAAATTATGATTTTCCTTTTGTGCCATGCATTTTGATATATCATTGAAATTAATGTTATTTAAAATTGACTATTGTTTCAGATTCGTCCGAAAAGCCTATCGAAAGTATGGTAGCCGTGTATTACAAAAGCAAAAAAAATATTTTGTTGCTGGTTATTATTTATTTACTTGTTAGTCCATTGTTGGGGATAATATAAGCTATTGATTTGATGTAAACACTTGTGTTTATTGCTTTTAATCATGCTGTTTTTGTGTTTAAAAGCTCACTTGGGGTGTTTGGCATTTCATGATTTTGTATGACCCTGATGCAAGATATAAAATTATCAAAATTTCACTAACGAAACGATCAAAGTTGATAGAAATTGGCAATTAGATGCGGGATACTATGCTGATTTTGAATATATATAGTAACTTATGTATCTTTATGATTCTATTGATGGGTCGTATACCTTAAATGGTTTGATGAAACAGGCCCCTGGCCCCTGATTCCCGCCATTCAAAACGGAATTCTAGCCTTTATATACCAAAGTGAGGTAAATTAATTCAATTCCAATTAATATGAAAACAAAAAACTGGTTAAGGTACGATCTTTTTGTGACTTTTGTTCCTCTGAAATTTAGCACTGTGGTCATATCCCATTTTCGAAGTCAAAAAATGACATTATCTGTGTAAAAAAGTTCAAACGTGTCGTACTTTCACACCTATGATCTTATCTTATTTATTTCTTTGATTATCACTTAAATGATACATATATCACCAAGGTCAAGGTCACAAGGTCCAAGGTCATGGTCAAATGTGAAAGGTCTTGGTCGTAGGTGTCCATATGTCAAATATCAAGGCTGTACGTGTAAAAGGAATTGATATATCGGCTAGGATAAAGTTTATTTTAAAGTAGGTCAAAGTCAAAGGTCAAGGTCACAAGGTCCAAGGTCATGGTCAAATGTGAAAGGTCTTGGTAAGATGTGTCCATGTGTGAAATACCAAGGCTGTATGTGTAATAGCACATAAGATATAGGCCCAGTTTAATTTTTTTTAAAGTGGGTCAAACTCCAAGGTCAAGGCCACATGGTCCAAGGTCATAGTCGTATGTGATAGGTCTTGGTCCGAGGTTTCCATGTGTCAAATATCAAGGCTGTATGTGTAAAAGGACATGATATATAGGCCAGGTTAATTTTTTTTAAAAGTAGGTCAAACCCCAAGGTCAAGGTCACAAAGTCCAAGGTCATTGTCAATTGTGAAAGGTCTTGGTAAAATGTGTACATGTGTGAAATATCAAGGCTGTATTTGTAAAAGGTCATGAGATATATGCCAGGTTTAATTTTTTTTAAAGTAGGTCAAACTCCAAGGTCAAGGTCACAAGGTCCAAGGTCATTTAAATGTGAACCATGTTGATAAGAGGTATCTATGTGTGAGATATCAAGGCTGTATGTGTAAAAGGTCACGAGATATAGGCAAGGTTAAGAATTAAGTGTAAAAATCAACAAAGGGCAATAACTCCAAGAAATTGATTGAGAGGGTTACGGTTCTTGTGCACTGCACCTCTCTATAAGGAAATCTATTCACCTGTAAAGTTTCATGATTCTATCTTACATATTTTTTGAGTTGTGCTCCGGACAAGAATCAAGTTATAAAATCAACAAAGGGCAATAACTCAGAAAATTTGATCGGCAGAGTTACGGTTCTTGTGCACTGCACCTCTCCATAATAAGATCTATCCACCTGTAAAGTTTCATGATTCTACCTTACATATTTTTTGAGTTATGCTCCGGACATTAATCAAATTTGAAAATCAACAAAGGGCAATAACTCCAAAAATATGATCGGCAGAGTTACGGTTCTTGTGCACTGCATCTCTCCATAATGAGATCTATTCACCTGTAAAGTTTGAGTTTATTGGGGTTTTACGCCGTTTTCAACTACCAGGGTCTTATCGCGGCGGCTGGAGCACCTACCCATGGATTCCTGTTGTTTCTCAAACCAGTACTACCACAACACCCTTACCGAGCCTCCAGCTGCTCGCCCACTTAGGTTAACGATTTCAAACCCATTGGTGGGTGACAATTTTGTCAGAAAGGGTATTAGCCGCGGCTGGGTATCGAACGCGGGACCTCTCGAATGAGGGTCAGATGCGCTACCAACTGCGCTAAGGCCGCGGCCTCACCTGTAAAGTTTCATGATTCTACCTAACATAGTTTTTTGAGTTATGCTCCGGACAAGAATCAAGTTTGAAAATCAACAAAGGGCAATGACTCCAAAAATTTGATCAGCAGAGTTACAGTTCTTGTGCACTGCACCTCTCCATAATGAGATCTATCCACCTGTAAAGTTTCATGATTGTACCTTACATTCTTTTTGAGTTATGCTCCGGACAAGAATCAAGTTATAAAATCAACAAAGGGCAATAACTCCAAAAATTTGATCGGCAGAGTTACGGTTCTTGTGCACTGCACTTCTCCATAATGAGATCTATTCACCTGTAAAGTTTCATGATTCTACCTTACATACTTTTTGAGTTATACTCCGGACAAGAATCAAGTTATAAAATCAACAAAGGGCAATAACTCCAAAAATTTGATTGGCAAAGTTACGGTTCTTGTGCACTGCACCTCTCCATAATGAGATCTATCCACCTATGAAGTTTCATGATTCTACCTCTAATACTTTTCGAGTTATGCTCCGGACAAGGTTTGGTCTACGGACAGACCGACCGACCTACCGACCGACCGACCTTCCGACCGACCGACCGACCGACCGACACTTGCAAAACAATATACCCCCATTTTCTTCGAAAGGGGGCATAAAAATACAACATGAGCACACATGTTTGCAAAAAAAATAAAAGTTTTTTTCAATCAGTTATTTCATGAAGAATCCACCATTTTTGCCAATTTTACGGGCAAGCGTGTGTTCATATTTTTTTTAGTTCTAAACATGCTGTAAATGGCGATTTTTCGCATTTTTCTCAACATATGCCTATTTGATGAGGTTATTTTTACAGTCTGCAATCAGTCCATCATTTCAAAAACAGTTATTTCACATAGTTTAAAGCTGGAACTGAGTGAAAAATAAAACTTCAGAACTTCTTTTCAAATTTTGATTTTCTCATATTTTTGGGCGAAAAATAGGGGTTAGTGAACCTAGCTCTTTTCGACATTGATAATTATAACAATTGCACATCTCTTAAAATTTGAATAGTTTTGGAATAAAAATTGAACTGTTTGTGAAACAATAAAAAAGTTGTGTTTGTGTTGAATGAAGTTTTTATGAGAAGCGGGAAGCATATTTGTAGTCCGATGCCATCACAACATAGTGTCAAAATAAGGACCACGTTGAATATGATTCTTTTATCTGTTGTACATGATTTTGCTTTAAAGTCATTAAGTAGGTATATATCGAACTGTCATTTCAATATTCAACAGATTCGTCTCCGTTTGGGTTGTTGCATCCGGTAGCCTTACAAGAGCATTCGAATATACACGCTTGTCCTAATTGAAAGCACTTGCATCTTGCGCTGCTACATTTTGTTTTACATGAACATGTTATTAGCTGCAAACACGAGCTAGGTACGGACGGGTTCCGTATCCATATCGTTTTAGTTCAGCTCCTTCGGATTTCCACCCGCTTGTGAGTTCTGGTTGGACTGGGTAAAACTCGGCATTATCAGCATTGATCCAAATTTTAGCCTGGTAACTAGCTCTTTTGACATGCAGCTCGAGTGCATCCTTTGTTGGAGGAAGTAATTCCAAAGATTTTCTTGCCTCCGTAAATAGACGGTATCGGCACACGTTGATGTCTGGGTCATGGGTCTCTGGTTTGCAACCGTACAGTCTGCAAAGATATTCTTCAATCCCAGTCGTACTATCATTACGGCCAATGGCTTCCAGCAAATCAGGATGTTGAAGAAATACATTCCATGCTGTCTTTTTATTAATCCCGGTGAACGAAGATGTCGTATCACAACCTGTCAATGCATGGAAACTCAATATGTTTTGTCTTACCCCACGCTCTAGGCTTGCAGCTATTGCATGCACTGAATAGCACTTTCGTTGTTTGGAAGTTCCGGATATCATCCATGTCTCAACAGTTGTTCCCATGTGATATATCAAAAGTAGAAGAACATCTGTATCGCGACATTGTACCATAAGTCGTTTATATCCTTTCTCAGATGCATCTTTTCCGTGTAATATCATCCTTGTGTCGGCTTCTTTGTGTTGTACAGAAAGAATTGTGGCATCAAATGAATTTGCCGCTGCATTGATTTCCCCCATTGAGCCACCACCACCAACGATCGTTGAACCTTATGGTAATGTATCTGAATGGTTAAGCAACTCTCCCGACAAAAAATCTGCTAAGTCTGCCTATTTTGGTTGTGCGAAATATACTGATCCCAGACTTGAGGCAGTGGAACATTTCGATTTGTTATCTCCTTTCGTATCGGACGATGTTTCGAAGTTCTGCCTGAGCGTGTTGCCGCTTTGATTAAGTTACCACCTAGATAGCGATCAAATGTTATGTCAACCCGTGTCGTTACATCTGTAAAGTTCTTGTAGACAATTTTAACAAACAAACTGCCATAGTCTCCAAATGTAAGACAGTCTTTTGGTTTACCCAGTGACTGGATGAGAGCGTGTCCGTCAATAATAACGCATGTTGGTGCACTCGAGTCTGGTACATTCTGTGGCGTCGCAATATCATTGCTTTTTGTTAAAACTTCAAGGATTTGAGATTTAGCTGTGTGGTTCATTTTACCATTTGCGTCTGCAAGTGACAGTGGCATTGGTGATAATTCGTGTTTAATTACCTCAGCGATATGTACACTTCTTCCAGAATTTGCAGCATTGAAAAGTCGCTGGAGAAGCTTCCGATCAGCTTTGATCAACTTTGTGGTTTTTTGTTTTTCGGAAACTGGAGTCTTGTACAAGTAGGCAAATGTCTTTGACTTGGCATTCTTTATCGGCGCATAGAAGTCTGTACTGTGATCGACAAGTCGAGCTTTTGCGAATTCCTCAACCAAATCCCTACCCCTGCTTTCTGCTGACAATAATGCATCGCATATTTCTTCCGTTGCAACGTCCTTCGTCGCTATCGAAACAAGAGATGTTTGTAAAACATATATGCCCCCTAAAGGGCCTACATTTCATGTAGGTCAAAGTCCAAGGTCAAGTTAACAAGGTCCAAGGTCATGGTCAAATATGAAAGGTCTTGGTAGGAGGTGCCTATGTGTGATTTATCAAAGCTGTATATGTAAAAGTAAAATGAAACATAGGCCAGGTTAAAGTTTTTAAAAGTAGGCCAAATGCCAAGGTCAAGGTCAAGGTCAAATGTGAAAGGTCTTGGTTGGAGGTGTCCATGTGTGAAATATCAAGGCTGTAGGTGTAAAAAGACATGATATATATGCCTGGTTTCAGTCTTTTTTAAAGTAGGTCAAACTCCTAGGTCAAGGTTGCAATATTCAAGGTCATGGTCAAATGTGAAAGGTCTTGGTAGGAGGTGTCTATGTGTGAAATATCAAGGCTGTAGGTGTAATAGGACATAAGATAAAGGCTAGGTTAGATATTTCTAAAAGAAGGTCAAACTCCAAGGTCAAGGTCCAAGGTCATGGTCAAAAGTGAAATATCTTGGTTGGAAGTGACCATGTGTGAAATATCAAGGCTGTATATGTAAAATGACATGATAGGCCAGGTTAATGTATTATTAAAGTAGGTCAAACACAAAGGTCAAGGTCACACGGTCCAAGGTCATGGTCAAATGTGAAAGGTCTTGGTTGGTGTCCATGTGTCAAATATCAAGGCTGTATGTGTAAAAGGACATGATATATCGGCTAGGTTAAAGTTCTTTTTAAAGTAGGTCAAAGTCCAAGGTCAAGGTCACAAGGTCCAAGGTCATGGTCAAATGTGAACGGTCTTGGTAAGATGTGTCCATGTGTGAAATACCAAGGCTGTATGTGTAATAGCACATAAGATATAGGCCCAGTTTAATTTTTTTAAAAGTAGGTCAAACTCCAAGGTCAAGGCCACATGGTCCAAGGTCATAGTCGTATGTGATAGGTCTAAGTCGGCGGTTTCCATGTGTCAAATATCAAGGCTGTATGTGTAAATGGACATGATATATCGGCCAGGTTAAAGTTTTTGAAAAGTAGGTCAAACTCCAAGGTCAAGGTCACAAAGTCCAAGGTTATGGTCAATTGTGAAAGGTCTTGGTAAGATGTGTCCATGTGTGAAATATCAAGGCTGTATTTGTAAAAGGTCATGAGATATATGCCGTGTTTAATTTTTTTTTAAAATAGGTCAAACTCCAAGGTCAAGATCACAAGGTCCAAGGTCATGGTTAAATGTGAACGATGTTGATAGGAGGTATCTATGTGTGAGATATCAAGGCTGTATGTGTAAAAGGACACGAGATATAGGCAAGGTTAAGAATTAAGTGTAAAAATCAACAAAGGGCAATAACTCCAAGAATTTGATTGGCAGAGTTACGGTTCTTGTGCACTGCACCTCTCCATAATGAAATCTATTCACCTGTAAAGTTTCATGATTCTACCTTACATATTTTTTGAGTTGTGCTCCAGACAAGAATCAAGTTATGAAATCAACAAAGGGCAATACGAGGGTTGTCCCAATAAATCGTAGACACATTCGATAATTTGTCTCATTAACGTTGCACAATGTTTATTTTCCGTATGACCATTGTTTGTCCATTTTTGACATGATTTTCATTCATTAGCTTTTCATATATTTCCTTTATATCCAGTTTTACCCAATTATTTTAAGCGCATTATGGTCGTGCGGCGCACGTAAAAAATAATGCCTTTCCCGCTTGTCGTTCCTGATTAACTGTCAAAATAAAAAAAAATGGTTTCTATTTTCAGTCAAAAAAGTTACACAGCCGCATCGAGTAAATTATGTTTTGTAATTTTGCAAAATTTCAAAGCGTTGACGTTATTCGTTTTCCAGCTAATATGTTTTAAAAGAAAATGGATAACAATGTGGTTGACGTAAAAAGACGACGTTGCTGAAAATTACGGCGCACTGTAAAATTGTCCGTTCTTCGGTGTGGAGAGCAGTATAACATATTGAATCTTAAATGAAGATGAAACTAATCAAAATACACAGCCACGTGTTTATAGCACATGTATGGACACTTTTTTGAAAGTCTCAAAACGACGTTTCAATATTGCCCTCGGAGAAGGCCGAGATTGTTTAGAAGAGCGGGCGTTAAATGGTAAAAAGAAGTCACTGATTACGATTAACGGAAAATGCACAAGAGTATAGCGAATAAAACGGACTTTGAGATGAAAAATACATTTGGTTGAATTAATTTATCAATTATTGATTTCAAAATTACTAAAAAATCAAGAGTATCTGCGATAAAGCTACAAAGTTCAATCATAAGACAAGAAAATGCCGTTCGGTTTCCCGTTAAAATGTGACGTTGTTAAATCATGACGTTGTGACGTACGCCGCGGGTCGGTGCATGCCTTTGCAAAAAATTCTATATATTTAGTATAATGTAAGCATTTAACTTGATTATTTGTCAAAGTGGTGTCATAAGGTGTGGGCTTAAGCTATGGAAAAATTAGAAAGATCTATCCAGAGGTTTTTGATTTATTGACATTGTCTACGATTTATGGGGACAACCCTCGTAACTCACAAAATTTGGCAGAGTTACGGTTCATGTGCACTGCACCTCTCCATAATGAGATCTATCCACATGTAAAGTTTCATGATTCTACCTTACATACTTTTTGAGTTATGCATCGGACAATAATCAAGTTTGAAAATCAACAAAGGGCAATAACCCCAAAAATATGATCAGCAGAGTTACGGTTCTTGTGCACTGCACCTCTCCATAATGAGATCTATCCACCTGTAAAGTTTCATGATTCTACCTAACATAGTTTTTGAGTTATGCTCCGGACAAGAATCAAGTTTGAAAATCAACAAAGGGCAATAACCCAAAAAATATGATCAGCAGAGTTACGGTTCTTGTGCACTGCACCTCTCCATAATGAGATCTATCCACCTGTAAAGTTTCATGATTCTACCTAACATAGTTTTTGAGTTATGCTCTGGACAAGAATCAAGTTTGAAAATCAACAAAGGGCAATAACTCAAAAAATTTGATTGGCAGAGTTACGGTTCTTGTGCACTGCACCTCTCCATAATGAGATCTATCCACCTATGAAGTTTCATGATTCTACCTTTAATACTTTTTGAGTTATGCTCCGGACAAGATTTGGTCTACGGACAGACCGACCGACATACGGACCGACCGACCGACCGACCGACCGACCGACCGACCGACACTTGCAAAACAATATACCCCCATTTTCTTCGAAAGGGGGCATAGCAAAACCTTCACGTCTTCCTTTTTTCATAACCCGACAGTCCATATATATCAAGTGATGCCATCTGCTGCACCAGATTCTTTATCTTGCATTCTTCTGACTCCATACGAGCAACCTGTGCATCTTTCCTATTGCTAGATGTTTCCTCTTCGTCATCTTGGAGTCCAAACACTTCCATGGTTTTTTCTGACAAATACGATCTGTGCGCCCATGTGATACAAATCCGTCCCGTGCTTGATCTTGTCTCGTGATACCAATTATACCACCAGCAGTCTTGCATACTCTATTCATCCACTCGGTTGCTCGGTCTGCTGGGACTTCGTTGAAGTAGTTTCTGCTTCTCTTCACAACAGAATTTCCAGCTATACATTCTCTGTAGATATCTGGTGCATTTCGTTCCAACGCCTTCATGGTAAACTGGTCCCCATCGCGCGTAATTTGTATGGTCATATATTGATAACAAAGGCAGCATTGATGTATATGCTTCTACGTGAAGTTGCCAATTCCCTTTTCTTTGGGCAGCGACGAAGGCTAGAAGGATTTAAACCCTTCGCAAATATGTGTACCAATATGCAATTTTTTTCGCTTTGCTCATCTCTGTTTCGAATCTATGTAATAAGTCTGTGATTCCATTTTCTTGAATATTTTTCTCCAATTATTCCGAATCATCATGTACATCTTCTCGATCGTTTTGTGTTGCCGATAATGTAGATCCTAGATTTTCAAGTTCATCATCCAGCGCTGGGCTTTCTTTCTTTTCAGATACCAACCATTTACAAAAGTACCTCCATTTCAATTTCCACAAAGCTTCGTATGTCAAGAGGTGCCCACGCATTGCCCTATGATAGGCCTTTCCATCTAAAACTGTCGATACCGTGTTCACCCCGAAGATGCCTGCCTCGACCCAAATATCATCTAAGCCAGAACATTCCACATGCTGTCCAATTGCCCGCATGAAGTTGAAGCACACGTGTAGACCGCCCATCATAAATAGTACATTCTTGAATTCACTTTGATTGGCCCACACAACCTCCTTGCCTTTGCTACACAGTGGTTGATCGGCTGTAATGACTGTGTGTGTTTGCCCAATACTCTCACTTATCGATACAAACTTTCTGATAACCGTGTTGATTGTATCATACTCGTCTGCTGGTGCATGTAATATTGGTAACATACATGGTCTGGTCATGTCATGCTTAACAGTACAACGAGCTTCATTGTATGCCCCCCATAACGGAATTTGCTGTTCGTTTTCATATTTATGTCGTGCTATTATGCAGGAACAATTGTTCAAATACGACTTTTCGACTTGATCACTTTCTTTCATCCACTTCATCATGTCTATTCTTATTGCAGTATCTGCTTTAGGTTGTGCACGGTTAGCAGGCAATTTTACCTTTTGGATTTCTTGTTACACTGCCATAGCACCAGCATCAAAAGCAGCTCTTATGCGAATTGCAACATGAACCATTTCTTGCATCAAACCCATTTTAGGTGTTGTCGACGACATAGTATCTTCTTCAGAAGTATCTTCGCAGGATTCAGATTTCAGAACTACTGGTAAATACGTCTGCTTCTTGTCCAGTACTTAATGAACGTGTCAAGACGAACTCCGTCTGATCGCCGGGGTACATAAACAATGAAGAGTTTTTTTGTCAGAGGCCGAATAAATCTAGCCTTATCTCCTAGTCTTTCGAGTACATCATCGTAGAACGATTTTCGACTCGATCTATAACGGTCAGGTACTTCCACATTGTGTTCTTGTCCCAATTTCATGTATGAATTCCATACTGTTCCCATATTAAATATCTGACCCTGACCTAATCCATGTTCCAAGTTCGAGCACAGTTTTTCAAATATAGTTTCACCCTTTTCACCTTCTGATTTCCCGAGTTTATCAAAGCTGCGTTTCCGTTTCTGGAGACAGGTTTTGTGGTATTTCCCTTCAGCAGCCATTAGGTCATTTACTCCCGCTAAGCGCACTCTCATTATTGGTTCACTTTTTGCCATGTTCAGTATTTTCGTTGATTTAGGAAATGTCGCTACTTGATGAAAGTCTTTTTTCTTGTCCGTCTCTTGACAGTACATACATTTTGACCAATCAATAACGGCACTAGTTCTACGTTCTCGCATCGGTTCGCTTGAAGGACCTGGTTGATTATCACGTGGTTGTGAACTAGTATGCATATGTCTGCGTTCAACATATTTGATGTTATTCGAAGAGGTGAAGGCGCTGTAACATGTTTTATGCCATTTAACGGTAATTGTGTCTTAGGTCCATTCTTCGTTCGGGATATCATCTAATCTATCGTTCATCTCAATATTGTCATCGCCATTCTTGATTCGTATTTATAAACACCCTTTGACTCTCTTCCTTCAATCAATAGAGCCAACGCTCACTTTTTCAGTTCCCTCTTTTTGGCAGAAGAGACAATGTCTGTAGTCTGTTTTCTTGGAAGAGGTTTTCCTCTTCAGTACTGCTAGTGGTTTCTGTTTCCCGTCCATGGCAGATTTGATAGATGCCTATAAGCGAAAATATATTATCTTAGTATTCTTAACCATTTCTTAATCAAGACCCGGTTTTGACGTCCCTAACATATATGGATATAATTTGAGCAACGTTTGTCTGTTTGTCTGTTTGTCTGTTTGTCTGTTTGTTCCCCTACTCCTCCCAGGTCCTTGGGCCGATCTTCACCAAACTTGGAGGGAAGGTGGAGGGCGGCCCCGGATATTAGCTTGAGGGGTTCATTTTTTGAAAGGTCAAGGTCATCGAGGTCAAAGGTCAAATTTATTGTTTTTACGGGTTACGGGACGGGATTGCTTAGTTACGGGACGGGATTGCTTACGGGTTACGGGACGGGATTAGGTGGAGTGCAGCCCCGGATAGGTCAAGGTCATCGAGGTCAAAGGTCAGCCCCGGATAGGTCAAGGTCATCGAGGTCAAAGGTCAAATTTCGAGACGGGTAAAATTGCTAGTATGGATAAAACTGGGAAAATATGGAAGTAAAAATGGAAAATGCCAATGACCAGCATTTTCTCTTTTTGCTTCAGTATTTTCTGCGCTATGATGTACACACATAACATTTATATTGACTTACATTTCTGTCTTTATCCGATTTTAAGTGGATTACCTAAAATTCCATTGCTTGGGAAAGGGTTTAGTTAGAACCTTTGAACTTAGCAATGTTGGCCATATATGTCCCATATTTGTATGCAAAATTTGTTGAAAATTTGAAACCGGTAACGTTGTCAAATAACGAGAATTGTGAACAACAGCAACTTAAGATGCTTCCGGATTTCAATGGTTCCCGTCTAGCAAAAGCCCAATTTTGCTTACCTAGTTTTGTTATCAGTCCCAAATTTTAAATCAGAAAAGCAAGAGTCATTGTAAAATTTCAAGACGTTGAGTTATGCTGCATCGAGTCAAATGCGGTGTGGTCAGACAAGCAACGCACGGGAAACCTATTGGATTAGACGCTTTAACACAATACATCCATTTAGTATCAACAAAATGACATGTAATTATCTTTAAATGTTGACATTTTCACCTACACTTCATCATGGCCTTAAAACTTAGAATACATGTAAAATTGGTTTATCGATTGACCTATTTATTTTAATCCGATTTAACGCTTACAATACCAAAGCCAATAATTGGTTCAATGGATTAAGTCGGATTAACCCTTACAACATAAGGTAATGAAAGAATCCATGCTATTACCATATCGGCAGAGAGTAACTTATGCATCATCAATGTCTACCACCAACAAACAACAGCTCGGCTAACTCATCTGAGGAATACGGGGAATGCATAGACATACTGGACCACTTGATAAACAAATACCGGCCAACCCATACTATCTTACTACTTGGTGATTTCAACGGGACACTTTTACATCCAAGACTTTCGAATCGTCACGATGTACTTCTCCAGCAATTTACCAAGGAGCATAACCTACTATACTAACAACCCAACAACATACATTTTTTCACCACTCGGGCAGGGGCACTTCCCAAATTGATTATATACTAACCACAGATCTCAATATCATTTGTGACCAGAAAATTGGGACAAAAGATGCTAAAAATACATCTAGTCATGTCCAAGTTACAGCCAATCTTTCAGTTAAGATGAAAACTCAACAGACCAGCAACAAGCAGTCTAGGACCAACACAACACTACTGTGGGAAAAAGCTAACAAACCCCTTTTCGAGCAGGAACTGAGCAACAGACTCTCCAAAGTGAACCCTGATGCCTCAGTAGACGACATATTATTATTACTTACTGAAGCCATACATTCATCAGCCAAAATTTCAGTCCCCTCTGAAGTCACAAAACTTAAAGGTCCTAAATGGAAAGCATCCACAAAGGCCAGGAACAAAATGAAGATATGCAAACTCAAATACAGAGCATGGGTCCAATCCGGCAGATTGAGTAATAATCTATGTCAGGAAAACATACTCGCCAAAAGAACCCTCAGACAAATACAAAGAGAAGCATACAGTCCGCACAAATTTCTACGACTCGTTGATGGAAAATCCCTCTACAGATAAATTCTACCAATTAATAAGAAGAAACTAAGGTACATCCAATCAAACTACCTGTCTTACAGTTGAGGGAAACACTACATTTTCGGCTGAAAATCAGAGACGTCTATTTGCTTCCTACTACGAGGACCTCGCTATTCCAAAGGAGAAAAACTACGACAAGTGTCATCTTGACGTCTGCGAAGTACGACAAGCCCTCATAGAACAGTTCTTTACGGAACAGGACCAGCAATTATCTCCAATCACCACAGTAGAGACAAGGAAAGCCATTCTGAAACTTATCAATAGAAAATCTCCAGACGAATTCGGTTTGACAGCTGAACACCTGAAACTATCCGACAACAGCATTATATATAGACTATCTTACAGACACATTTAACACTCTTCTGTCTTCCAGAAAGGTTCCAGAGATGTTCAAATCAGGAGTCATTACTCCAAATCTCAAGAAGTCTAAAGATCCTTCCAGCTTAGACAGCTACAGAGGTATCACTGTAACCCCTATCATAGGTAAACTGTTTGAAAGCATACTACTGCCAAGGCCCACTTCATACTTTGAACAATCCTCTCTTCAATTTGGTTTTACACCAAACTTATCTCCCGTTATGGCAGCCCTCCTGATTACAGAAGCAAGAGCAGAAGCAAAACTCAACACAGGATCTTCACTATTTTTACTCACTCTGGACAGTCAGAAGGCTTTTGACGTGGTCAACCATACCATTATGCTTGATAAACTGTACGAAATGAACATTCATCCAACTTTGTGGCTCCTTATAAAGGATCTCTACTCAGGACTATCATCTAAAGTAAAATGGATGGGAGAAACAAGTTAATCCTTTAAAATCCTACAGGGTGTAAGACAAGGAGGCATCTTATTCCCGTTTTTATACAAAACTTATATTAACCCGTGTCTTATGGAATTAGAGAAACAACATATTGGTTATCACATTGGAACCACATATTCAGGTTGTCCAACCTGTGCTGACGATCTCGCTTTATTGTCTGACAGTAAGGAGGAATTACAACTCATGACAAACATCGTAGGCCAGCACGCAAAACGGGATAGAGTGACAATCCACCCAAACAAGTCATATGCTGTTCTACTTGCTAAAGCCAAGTCCTTCAAAAAAGAACCTTTTTCCTTACAACTGGATGACAGAGAGATCCAACTTACAAACAATACAACTCACCTTGGTATCCTAAGGTCTGAATCCAATGAAAATATAGCCAACATCGATGATCGGATAAAACTTGCAAGACGGACCCTTTACTCGCTTATAGGAACAGGTGTCCACGGTTCTAAAGGACTCAACCCAAAGGTGTCTTATAGAATATACCAGTGCTACGTCATCCCAAGATTACTATACGGATTGGAGGTCATCCCTATCACAGATTCACAGCTGGAACTCATATCAAAATTCCACATCAAGACACTTAAACGGATTCAATCCTTACCAACAAGGACAGCTAATTGCGCTACTCTACTTCTTTTAGGTGCCCTCCCAATAAAAGCAGAACTTCACAAGAGACAACTTGGACTCCTGTACAACCTTTTACACTGTGAAAATGACACTATTCTATCATTAACTAACAGACAATCAACCGTAAACTGTAACAACCATTTGAGTTACTTCAGCAAAGTGCAAGACTTACTAGATATGTACAGCTTGCCTGATATCCAGACATTAAAACACCAGTTCTTCCCTAAAAGCTCTTGGAAATTGAAATTAAAAGACACAATTCATTCATTCTGGCTAAACATCTTAAAAGAGGAAGAAGACACAAAATCTTCACTGAAGTTCTTGTACACTGAACAGTGTTCTATTGGGAAACCTCATCCAGTATGGGACTCCTTGGATACTACTACTACTGAAGTGAAGAAAGGACTGATCAAGTGCAGAATGTTAACAGGAACCTATATGGTCCAGTCAACCAACCACAAATTCAGCAATGGTGTACAGAATCCAGTTTGTAAAAGCTGTGGCTTAAAAGAAGAAGATCTCGCTCACGTTTTATATTGAACTGTCCTTCATACCATAATATCAGAAAACCTCTACTACAAGAGATCGCATCTTTATGTACAAAAGTTATTGGCAAGCAAAACTGGCTACTCATATGTAAAAGTGATTATAACATTCTCAAGTTATTATTGGACAGTGGCAACTATAAAGTGTTAAATAAATCCAAATTTCAACCTGAACTGGAGAAGATTGGTACAGACTTGTGTTACAGAATTCATGTGAAAAGACTGTGTAAATTGTCATCAAACAAATACAAAAACAGAACTGTTAAAAGTTTAAACCACGCCTAGCAATACAAACTTTAATGTACGTAAGTTCAGTGTTTAAGTAGCGTAACCGTTAATTAAAGAAGATTACAAGATTAGAAGATCTACATTCGGATCTACATCTTGGTGTTCCCTTGTGGAAGTTAATACGCAGAACACAACAGAACATAATCCGATAAGTAGGTCAATCGAGGAATCGATTTCAACGGTTATATCACGCCATAACATAAAGTAGGTCAGATTTTAGCGTCACCCCCAGATGATGACGAACTTATTGTCGAAAGTAAAAGTTTTACTTGGGTCAAAATATTAATTTTGTGTCCAATTTAATACTGTTTGAACATATATATTTATCTCAAATTTATATATATATATATATATATATATATATATATATATATATATATATATATATATATATATATATATATATATATATATATATATATATATATATATATATATATATATATATATATAAGTGTAAGTGGTTATTTGGTGCAGTATATAATAGAGAAATGAATAGTCTTTTTTTGGGGGGCAAGGATTTCCTCTGTTATTCTGCATCAGGTGCCATTTGCTAGGCGATGTTGCCGTATTCTATGGTCATGGAGTTAGTGTTTGTCATAGTTAGTCCTGTACGCATTTCTATCCTATATACCATTTACACCCTAACAGGACATGCATACTTATACGGTATCCTATAAATAGTAAGTCTGCTATTAATTGCTCTTTATCTCCCTTTAATTATAAATCACGCAATTTCGTATCTTGTAGATCTAGTGGCTTTCTCAGAACGCATAAATGGGTGAATGTATCACAAACGAATAGAGATATAGACCGTAATGGCTTCTATCCGTTGTAGGTACAATATGTGAGTGTTGTATCCTGATCATTAGAAATGTAAGTGGTTATTTGGTGCAGTATATAATAGAGAAATGAATTGTCTTTTTTTGGGGGGCAAGGATTTCCTCTGTTATTCTGCATCAGGTGCCATTTGCTAGGCGATGTTGCCTATATATATATATATATATATATATATATATATATATATATATATATATATATATATATATATATATATATATATATATATATATATATATATATATATATATATATATATATATATATATATATATATATAGTTTTATACCTACCAACTTATTGGGACATGTGTAAATCTGACACTCGAAGTGTTGGGTCTTTGGGGGTATTTATTGGGTCCTACCTAAATATTGGGCCCAGACCCAATAAAATTGCGACCCAACAATTTCTTTCTTTTTATATACATTAGTAAGGCTCAAAACGGGTTTACATCCTATGTTCTCATACATAACTATTGTGTCCTATTTTTTATTATTGGGTCGTCATATATAGCCGAAATATCGAAACACCGTGTTTCGTATATATTTGTATATTCCCGCCACTCTTTGCGCATGCTCAGTGCCATCGAACTGGTACCCGCTCACCTATACTTTTAAATGGTCAGAGACGGTAACCAGTCTATTTTGTCGCCATTTGCATTTTCGAAGACGGCTTTCCAGGCAAAATGGTTAGTAGGCCTATTTAACGCTTTTACTTACTCTATTTAATTATTTTGTTTTGCAAAATGTGTGAAAACAAACATTTGGATGAGGGAATTCTATCGGAAAAGCCTTTGTGCGACTTAGTCAGGTAGACTCACCACAGGCACTTGGATCCAGGAATAATAACAAATTACAGAATTATAGTCCTGTATAATATAAATATGAGAAGGTCGGACTGCGGCCATTGTTTCAAGTAACGGAAGTAGCTGGTTCCTTGTTCACAGGGGATAAAACTATCCTGTGACGGAAACCAGATGCGCTTGTAACAACATCCGTTACTTGAAACAATGGCCGCTGTCCGACCTTCTCATATATATATGTAAGTTGTTAAATTATTCCTGGAACCAAGTGCCTATGAGACTCACAAAGTAATTCATCGCACAGGACCGAGAAATGTCAGTTCGGGAAATGTTTGAATTCGTTAACGTTTACGAACTCCTTTACAGTTGATGAATTCGTGAACTCATTTTCAAAGATTTACAATGCTATTTTCGTCTATTTCTACCAATTTGATATAGCTGCGAAGCAGCGATATCGTAGCCACAAGCTTGATGACCGGTAGACCCAGGGAAAAAGACTGACAATTTTAACTTAGGGGCCCAGAATAGCAAAATTCAATACTTAACATTGAGGGTACGGGCACTTTCTCTGAAAATTCAGGGGCCCAGCCCAAAATCTAGGGGCCAAGGGCGACTGGGCCCCTGCTAATCTTTATCCCTGAGACCTGTTGGTTTGTGGCTGCTAGTCCGACCTCTTGAGTCTTTGGAGCAAGGAAAATGAGTTCTTGCATAATTTTTCATTAAATACCAACATTTTTATCAGAAGCAGATCAAAAGAATTTGAAAAAAAAGGCTAGAATGCATTTTAGCGGACACAATCCGCCATATTTGTTGTTGTTGATGAAATAGCGTTCGGTTTTCTCGTGTAAACAAATACAGTCGAGTCTGGTAAGTCTGCGCGTCCGGTAAGTCTACGCACCTATTTAATTCCGTCTATCAAACAGCTACCGTCTCCTTGTCAACGCAAAAACAAAAGTTAATCTATGATCCGACATTTCAAATATTATGAATATTTTTTAAACAACCATTTTACAAAATTTCTGGTTTAACCGAGTGACACAAGTGTTTACATTTTCCTCATTACATAATATTCATGTGGCCTATTTAAATCGGACCCGCAGCCTCCATATTTTTCTCTTCTGGAAGGGTTTGAAAACTAAGTAATAAAAATATGGCACAAAAACTTGAATTCCCCTCAGATAAATATGCCTAATGGAGTCTAACGCCTAATGGAGTCTAACCTTCCGATGAAATGCAGAAATTCCACACCTAAAGTAAACAATATGAAACTGGGTCACATTTTACAAAGCAAACGTCATCACTTCACTAAGTGACGTCACTGTGTAAATAAACTACACACAGTTAGGTGCGCAGACTTACCGGACATAAAAATAAACTCCAAAACACCGTAAGAGAGGGTAGGTAAACTTCAAATTTAATTATTCCAGTTGTCTTTGGGAAATTTGCAGAAATTTTAGATTGACATGTTTTAACAGATCCTAATTTAATTTATGATTGTCATTTGTGAGCTTGCAATCAAGTTTTCAATGGCTAATACAGAGCTCCAGATAATTTTTTGAGGCAAGGAGTATTTACCCCTCAGACTTTTTTCCAATGCGTATGTCCAGATATTTTTTTAGGCAAGGAGTATTTACCCTCTTGTTCGGGAAAGGATTAAAATTAACAGGAGCACCCCACCAGAACCACCCACTTTCATTTTCGATAGTCGATTTTGAGGACATCTAAGCGCACTATGTTTCCGACCATCAAGTGTTGTTTTCTGAACGAGATTACCATCGTGGTCTGTACTGAAGTGCCTCTTCAGAAATAATATCGACCAAAATCGCCTTTACGATGTGCTTGAAGGAAGGGATTTACTCGTTTCCCAATTAAAAAAGGAAACAAACTTCTTCGAGTTGCAATTTACGAAGTGACGCAATGGCCTGATATTTATCATCCAATGAAAATCGAGGAAACGATTTGCTCCGTATAAAAAAGTTATCGGAGATCAACGATTGACTGAAATTCGAACAAAAAGAACCACTCGGCAGCATTCGGTAGATCTACAGAATAGCAGATTGTCATCTGCATTAGCTCGGCTGGTGACGTAATCCGTATTCCCCAATAATTCCCGGTTTTGATTGGCTGAGACATAATAGACACTTCGATAAGCTATTTTTACAGACCAAAACATTATTTTTAATCACTGGAATTTCCTATTCTATGTGTTTCTTCCGGCGCTCTTCAATCTCGATACGCTAACTGACGATTATGAAATGCTTATTCCTTATTTTGAATGCGTATCTGTACGCATTTTTACGAAACAAAATGTCATGTTGGGCCAAATTGAAAAAAGTCTGCAGATGACAAAACGGATGTGAATACTTTTAGTGTTTTATCTCAGAGAAAATATTGAGACAAAAGAAGAATGATCATCAATATCCAAAGATGTTATTCACTCTCAGGCTTTCAGAGCTCCAGATAGGATGCGTATTTGCGTAAAATACGCATTGATTTGGTCTAAATACGCATTTACTTTCATAAAAATGCGTATAGATACGCATTCAAAATAAGGAATACGCATTTGATAGTCGTCAGTTAGCGTATCAAGATCGAAGACCGCTAGAAGAAACATATAGAATAGGAAATTCCAATGATTAAAAACAATGTTTTGGTATGTAAAAATAGCTTATCAAAGTGTTTAACATGAATCAGCCAATCAAAACCGAGAATTATTGGGGAATACGGATTACGTCACCAGCCGAGCGAATGCAGATGACAATCGGCTATTCCGTAGATCTACCGAATGCTGCCGAGTGGTGTATTTTGTTCGAATTTCAGTCAATCGTTGGTTTCCGTTATCTTTTTTGTACGGAGCAAATCGTTTACTCGATTTTGATTGAATGATAAATATCAGGTCATTGCATCACTTTGTAAATTGGAAATTGCAACTCGGAGAAGTTTATTTTCTTTTTCAATCGGGAAATGAGTAAATCCACTCATGAGCACATTGTAAAGGCGATTTTGGCCGATATTATTACTTACAGACAAGGATAGCCTACGATGGTAATCTCGTTAAAAAAAACACTTGATGGTCGGAAACATAGCACGTTTAGATGTCCACAAACCCGAAAATAAAAGTGGGTCGTTCTAGTGGGGTGCACCTGCTAATTCTAATCCTTTTCCGAACAAATTTTAATCCTTTCCCGAACAAGAGGGTAAATACTCCTTGCCTCCAAAAATATCTGGAAATACGCATTGAAAAAAATTCTGAGGGGTAAATACTCTTTGCATCAAAAAATTATCTGGAGCTCTGGGCTTTGTGACATCAAATCCCCCTATTTGGTAACCTTTTTGAAGAAATTAAGCTGTGTGGTACTTTTGAAGCTGTAGTGGCATTACACTGATTTCCATGAAGCTGTAGTGGGGCCGATACAGCTTATTGGGCTGGGGAGAACACTGCATATATTTATTACCGACATCTCCGATCAACATTCAGAGTTATGAAACCTAATTCTACCATACTTTTAAAAATGAATGTTATTTAAATTAGCGAGTGGAATTTAATTCAACACAGACGACAAAGCAGACAAAATGCACTTTTGCGTACATGTAGCATTAGATTAATCATTATTGCAGACGACGACTGGGGTGGGTGAGGGCCGTGTAGTGTTCGTCAGTCGCGGGGAGGGGGGAGGTATTCTTTGGCGATGGAAAGGGGTGGGGGACAGTCATTGGCTCCAGTGGTACAAAAATGGCTCAGAAATTTTCAATGTGGCTCAAAGGGTGGCTCAAACTTTTTTTGACACAGCACTAGCCCTGCAGAATGCCCCATCTTGATTTACAAATATTTTGAAGACAGTTTTAGAGTAGATTCTAGAGTATGTACAAATGCATTTTACATCACTGCAGTCTAATTTGCAGCTGAAACTGAGTGACAGTATGAATACAAACTTGTTTTAGTTTTTCCCAATTTAGCGAAGAACAACAAATCTTTGTCAGACTTTCGGTCTGACAGTAATGAGTTACCTGTCAGACTGAATAAAATTTTGTCAGTCCGAACTATCATTGTCTAGCTTACAGGTCTAAAACAAGGTCAGACAGTGGGACTGACATTAACAAAAAATTATCAGACCGAGGGAAATTTCATCGGACATGTCTGCCGGTCCGACAGTCTTCGCCATGACTGAGACATCGCTATTTTTCCAAATTTCACTGGCCCCTGGCCCCAAACAAAAATTGGTAGCAAGACTCCTGCTTGTTGCCAACACAGGTTAAAGACGCGGTAATTGGTTGGCGGGCTTATGTCATGGCCCTGTGTCCGTCGTCCGTTGTGTGTGCGTGCGTGCATAAACTTTTTCTTTAAACATCTTCTCCAAAACTACTGGACCAATTTTAACCAAACTTCACAGGAATCTTCCTTGTATGAACCTCTTCTAAATTCCTACAAAAAAATAAATTCCGTGCAGGACTTGAATTTTAATGAATTAAATTAAATTAAATTTTCGAAAAAATCTTTAAAAATCTTCTTCTCCAAAACTATTTGGCCAATTTCAACCAAACTTCACAGGAATCTTCCTTGCATGAACCTCTTCCAAATTCCTTCAAAAAAATAAATTTCGTGCAGATGCCAGAAGTTGAATTTTAATCAAATAAATTAAATTTTCAAAAAATCTTTGAAAAACCCTTTTCTCTAAAACTACAGGACCAATTTTAACCAAACCACAAGGAATCTTCCTTACATGAACCTCTTCCAAATTCCTTAAAAATTTAACTTGGTGCAGAACTTAAATTTTAATAAAATTTTCGAAAAATCTTCAAAAGTCTTCTCCAAAACTATTTGGTCAATTTCAACCAAACTTCACAGGAATCTTCCTTGCATGAACCTCTTCCAAATTCCTTAAAAGTCTTCTTCTCCAAAACTATTGGACCAATTTCAACCAAACTTCACAGGAATCTTCCATGCATGAACCTCTTCCAAATTTCTTCAAATAAATAAATTCTGTATAAAACTGAAATTGGGAATAAATTAATTGAATTAAATTTTCAAAAAAAATCTTTAAAAATCTTCTCCAAAACTACTGTACCAATTATAAACATACTGGTACTTCACAGGAGTCTTCCTTGCATAAATCTCTTTCAAATTCCTTCAAAGAAATAAATTCCGTGTGGAACTGAAATTTTAGTTAAATTAATTGAATTAAATCTTCGAAAATCTTCAAAAATGTTCTTCTCCAAAACGCCTGATTGGATTTCATTTTAATTTAGCCTAAATGTTCAATGTACATGATTCTGTGAATTTTTTTATATCGGATGAAAAACTAGACTCTATTGTATTCCTTGAAGAATTTCCTAGTCTTAGAGTGTAAAGTCTGAAAGCCAGTGGAGCGTTACAGGGCCATGATGACCCTCTTGTTTTATCACAAAATTGACGCATAGCTTTTACGTATGACGCGGTATGTTTACCTGGGTGCGCCATTAAAGGGGGTACTTTCTGTAAAAATAGCACCAAAGTAACTGTATTTCATACGACTTTAATCAGCCATTCAAAACCGGGAACAATTGGGGAATACCGATTATGTCACCAGCCGAGCAATAGCCGCAGCGGGACGACAGTCAGCTATTCCGTAGATCTGCCGAATGCCACCGAGTGGAATATTTTGTTCGAATTTGAATCATTCAGTTATCTCCGTTAAAATTTGTATACGGAGCAAATCGTTTACTCGATTTTAATTGGATGATAAATAAGTATTAACAGACCATTGTGTCACTCCGTAAATCGAAGAAGTTTATTTAATTTTTTAATCGGGTAGGAATAAATCCGCTCATGGCAGATCGTAAAGGTGATTTTGGCCTATATTATTTCCAAAGTGACCCTACAGTCATGGAAAGTCCACTATGGTAATCTCTTTCAGAGAAAAAACACTCGATGGTCGGAAAAAAACATAGGCATACTGCGGTTAGACGCCATCGACCCCGAAAATGAAAGTGGATCGTTCTGGCTGGGTGATCCTGTAGTTTTTAATCATTTCCCAAACATGACCTGGTTCTGACCTAGAAGGAAAGGTTTTGGATTATAATATTGAGAAAAAAGAAGAAAAAATCGATAGCCAAAACTTTCTCCTTTTGCTTCAATATTTTCTTTGCTTTATTGGACACGAAGTCCCCTTTGTTAACTTCAACCTTGCCATCTCCAGCAGCTTTCAAATTGGACTTTTTATCTTTGTCATGAATGTCAGTAAAATTGGACCAGCCCAAAGATCTATTGAGAAAGGGTTAAACAATTCCAGTCTTTTCCCAAAGATACACATTGAAAAAAAAGAGGGTTAAATACTCCTTGCATCAAAAAATGATCTGGAGCTCTGCAAATCGTCAACTAAATTTATCAACGGCAGAGTGCAGTGAGTCCGAGCAGGCTGATTACACTGATGACAATTATTGGTGAGTTTCCTGGTAGTGGATTGCAGACAGTGAATGCTGATACCAGGCTGTATAGTTCAGTGAATGGAGAGAAATAATACAAAGTTTGATAATTTTTTGAAAAATTCTTCTGAAACATGCAATTTCAAATAGCACAAACAGCTTCCAGGAGATGTGATTTTTAGGTCTCAGAAATGCTAAAATTCGTTTTCAGTTTCGTAAACCCTGATAAACCAACCATCCTTATGTAAATGTATTAGACATACTTAGGGTTTCAAAGTTTGGTTTAAACTTACTGCTTTATCAAAACATTTTTACACCTTTGTTACTTGCATCCTCGGAAACCCAGCGGTCATAGCTACGCTACATGACCCCTGGGGCACTTGGCTAGTTAAACTTTGTTTTTGCCGCTCCAAAATGCCGCCGTTTCATTTCAATCTGGCCGATACAAATCGCCAACATCTAAACAGTGATTACGTCAGAGATACATAATTTAAACCTGATTCAAGGTAAATAACTGCGTAGGAGATTGACAAATCGCTTCGGGTAAGTTGCCAATATGGAAGATTAATATCGTTTAATGTGCGAAAAATTTGATGTTTCAAATTTATAAGAGTTCCAAAAGAAACTTTCCCCATCTTTCTATTTTAAAGCCGTATAAGATATCAACGATCTGTAATTCTTGTATAGTTGTCACACAAATTACAACTTATCATGAGCGCAGCCATCTTGGTTGTAACTGACAACGCATTGACATATCGTCGTTGTAAATGCAAAACCTAGTATCGCGTTTTCGGAAAATTTTAAAGGGGAGGGAATAATGTGTAATAACTTTTCTCAAATTGAAATGTTTTACTTGAAATTTGGAAATATTGTTCATAAATAATGTATCATTGATACTGACCGGTAAAAATATCTCAAAACCTGCAAGAATTGTCTAAATTGGACACACAAGTTTGTACTTCGAAAATAGCTAGGACCGACATACGAGGTTTTGCATTTACACCGACGATATGAGAGCTGTTATTTGATTGGGTCTTGCGCTCACGCGTTTCAGATCGATTTTCGGCGGCTAATTCAAAGTTTAACTAGCCAAGTGCCCCAGGGGTCATGTAGCGTAGCTATGACCGCTGGGTTTCCGAGGATGTGTTACTTGAATCATATGGTTTATTCATCTTCCTGCCAATTTCAGTATTGATGCTAGATCTACTACAACAAAGAAAGCGGAGAAGATCATCAATGATAGTGTTGAAAGAAAATGGACAAACTGCCTTTTGAAATACCAGTGTGGTCACTTGTTTCGATGCACGAGACATTAAACCTGAAGAGGAGTTGGCTTGTTACTATTGTGCGACTGCGACTGACAGCAACATGTCTTGGAGAATGGTGAGTTCTTCTAAATTAAATATATATATACAATTCAAAGCCAATCATGTAAATCATAGAAAATATTTCTACAAACAGAATGATTGTTGGCAACCTGATGAACTTAAACAAGAGCCAGTTAATATTGCAATTAAGACCAGGCCCCCGTTTCTCGAAAAAACTTAAGTACATACTCATGAGAACATGCTTAACTTCAAAGGAATACTCTCCAACGTATAAGGGTATTCAATTGAAGTTCACATGGATTTCGTGCGATTTGAGTACGGTGCATGAGAACATGCTTAAGTTTTTTCGAAAAACCGGGGCCTGGATTTCATCATGGCATGAATCATGATAGCATTCTAAACAAATATTGGATCATTTATATACTAGTATTTTGTCATGTATTATACCTTTGTCATCTCAATTGGTAACAAATATTGGGCAATTTTATATACTGGTATTAGAATAGGGTCATGTAATACTTTTTAGTCTATAGCAAAATTCTTAGTCATTGCAGAAGTCAAAGTGTGTAGTTGTCTAATGACTGTTTTTTGTAACACAGGCAGTGCTTTAACTGATGCTATTGAAAAAAACTCACTTTGTACAAGTCCTGTATAAGTTTTGAGAGTCATCTTTGCTGATCTGATTAATCATAGAAAAGGTGAGAGTATTTTTCGGTATTCTTAGTTTATTATCTCCACTGGCCGTAGGCCAATGGACTTATGTCATGGCCCTGTATCCGTCGTGTGTCTGTCCCTCTGTGCGTTAACTTTTTCATTAAACTTCTCCAAAACTACTTCATCCATTTAAGCAAATTTTGCAGGAATTCTCCTTGTATGAACCTCTTCCAATTTGCTTTAATTTAACCCTTTCCGAAACAAGACCTAGTTTTGACGTCTCTAATTGAATAGGCTTGGGAAAACATTGAGGCAAAAGAAGAAATTGCTGATAACCAGTAGTTTCTCCTTTTGTCTCAATATATTCTGTGCTAGATTGTACGTAAATTTTATCTTTTCAGCATAAAAGTTGCTGTCTGCAACTGCTTTCAATTTGGACCAACCGAAAATGTTGCTGTTTGGTAAAGGGTTAAGAAAATAAAATACATGCAGAACTTAAATTCTAAAAAAATTCATTGAATTAAATTTTAGAAGAATCTTTTACTCCAAAACTACTGGACCAATTTCAACCAAACTTCACAGGAATCTTCCTTGCATGAACCTCTTCAAAATTCCTTAAAAAAATGAAATCTGTAGAATTTTAATCAATTGAATTAAATTAGATTTTATTAGAAGAATATTTAAAAATCTTCTGCTCCAAAAGCTACTAGATTAATTGCAACCAAATACCACAGGCATTTTCCTGACATAAACCTCTTTCAAATATGTCCAAAAAAAAATTTGTGCAGTTCTTAAATTTTGATTTATCATGCTCCCCGAACAAATTTTTGGGGAGCATATAGTCGCCACGCTGTCCGTCCGTCTGTGTGTCAGTCAGTCCACAGTCAGATCTCAACAACCCTTGGACCAAATTCAATGAAACTTCACATGTGAACTCCCTTGGATAATCCCTAGGGACCTTTATTATCCGTTATTTAATTTGAGGCTGCATCATGGGAAAAGGAGCCTAAATGTAAAAATTAGTTTTTCTCTAATCTCTCTTCATCTAATGGGCAGAATTTAATGAAACTTTGTACTTATGTGATAAATGAGATGTTCTAGACCTTAATCTATAAACAAATGTGTGTACAAAAAATCTGTCATGGCAAAAGGGGGCTTATTGTATGATACTTTTTATTTGTGCCAAACACTTATTCGGGGAGCATAATCCGTCTATGACGGTTCTTGTTTAATTAGATTGAATTTTTGATGAATCTTGAAAAATATTCTACTCCAAAACTTACGGACAAATTTCAACCAAACTTCACAGGAATTGTCTTTGCATAAACCTCTTCCAAATTTGTTCAAGAAGAAATCTCAGTGCAGAACCTAAATTTTGATTTAATTAGATTTTAGACGAATCATTAAAAATCTTCTTTTTCATAACGGGTCATTGGATTTTGTTGTAATTTAGTTTTAATGTTCGATGTGAAGTTCTCTATTTGATTTCGTAAAAATAAATTGAGCTGATGAAAAACATGGCTGCTGTAGGCGGGGTTTATTTTCATGCCCCCGTATAGAATGATTGGGGACATATTTTACTCATGTCTGTCCATCTGTCTGTCCAAAAACTTAACAGTTGCCTTTTCTCCGAAAGTATTTGACATACAAAACTCAAAATTAGTATGCAACTTCCTTTCCATGATATCTATCTGTTCAATGCAAATTGACCTTCCTCAAGTTCATCTGTTAACCCTTAATAACCCTTTACACAAAAACTTAACATTTTAGAAAAATGGCCATTTCGGGGGCATTGGTGTTTCACAAACACATTTTGTTCGCTATACAAAACATGGTGTAATTTTAAGAAAAATCTTCTGAAATCATTCATTGGATTTTGTTGTGATTAAGCATGAATGTTTTTTAGATAGACCTTCATCATATTGCCTGAAAAACAAAATTGATTGGATAAGAAAGATGGCAGTTGTGGATGGGGCTTATTTTTCGCCATAGGAAACAAAGTGAATTTTTTGAAATAAATCATTAAAAAACTTTTTTCTTCCAAAATTACTTCTTGGATTTCATTGTTATTTGGTATGAATGTTGACATTGTAATGTATCATTCTCTATTGTATTCTTCTAACAAAAATCTGATGAAAAACATGGTCGCTGTCGGCGGGGCATATTTTTATGCCCTTGTATTGAAAGATCGGGGGCATATTGTTTTACTTGCATCTGTCTTTCTGTCTGTCCGTCTGTCTGTCTGTCCGAAAACTTAACATGAATACTTAACATTGGACTTTGTTCCAAAAGTAGTTGACATACAATGCTCAAATTTGGTATGTAACTTTCTTTCAATGATATCCATCTGATCCATGCAATATGACTGTCCTCATGGTCATCCGTTAACCCTTATCAACCCTTTACATGAAAACATTTTAGAAAACTTAACATGAAAACTTAACATTGGCCTTTTCTCCAAAAATAGTTGACATACAAAGCTCAAAATGCATGTAACTTTTTCTATGGTATCAATCTGTTCCATGCAATTTGACCTTCCTCAAGGTCATCCATTAATATTTCACACATAGATATTTCTCGACAAGACCTTTCATTTGGGACCATGACCTTTGACCTAGTGACCTTGACCTTGGAGTTTGACCTACTTTTCAAAAACTTTAACCTGGCCTTTATCTCAACCATTTTTACAGATTCAGCCTTGATACTTTACACATGGATACTTCTCAGCAAGAGCTTTCATTTGGGACCATGACTTTTGACCTAGTGACCTTGACCCTGGAGTTTGACCTACTTTTCAAAAACTTTAACCTGGCCTATATCTCATGCACTATTATAGAAAGAGCCTTGATATTTCACATAATGATACTTCATGCTATGACCTTGACCTTGAGACCATGACCTTTGACCCAATGACCTTGACCTTTCACTTTGGACTCTTTTATTTAATATTTTGTGACAAGCTCTCGTATTGGCGAGCTACGTTGTCCGCGGACAACTCTTGTCTTGACAAGAACTTGGCCAAGTTTAACCCATTACCAAACAACAAAAATAGTAGATCTAAGGCTGTCCTAATTGAAACAAGTTGCAGACAACATTTTCAATATGATCAAATTTTGAAACTTTGTGACTTTCGGGATAGAAAATAATTTTTGAAGTCAATGATAACACTGTTTGCACAGAATCGCAGGGCCAGAAAACCTCAGTCACAAAGTGGTATTCCTAGACAAAATCTTCTTATCCTTTATTGAGGCAATGTTTCCTAACCCTTATTGCAATTTGATTTTGTTTTACAACCTTCTATACCCTTCACAAAAAAGTCGCTAGATGCCGATTTTCATAAATAAGTCATTCTTTCACAAGTAATTATTCCTGTCCTCATAGATGCCTCCCTTCAGACAAAATATCCCATTTTAATCAACCCCATTCCTGACAAATAATGTTTAAAGGGGCATATGCTAGGTTTTTCAGGGATCAGAACAACATGGGGACAGTCACAGTTTATATTGTTGTGTGGTACTTTGCATTATCTAGTGCCAAAAAGAAGAATTTTAGTGCTGGCACCAAGTTTCTCCATCAGCTTTTCAATTTTGATGCGAAAATTATGCATGTCTTTAAACCTGATTTAGTCATCATTTTATATAATAATATTGGGTCATCTATACGATATATTACTATTGGGTCATCATTTTGTATATATCATTAATGGGCCAAAGATCCAACTTTTAAGTTTTGGATAGACTTCAATATATGAAAAAGGCCAATGGTAACCATATTCATGGAGTTATTCAAAATGGCCTTTTGCAGGCTGTCCAGCGTCCCTAAAATTCCTAAAAAATCCTAATTATTTTGGACTTGGCTAAAATTCCTAAAAAATGGTGAAAACAAGGGGAATTCCTAAAAAAGCCCTTATTTTTTCTTGCAATTCCTAATTTTTTACCTCGCTTGAGCCTGAATTGCTCAAAGGTGAGCGATTTTGATGGCTCACCCTCCGTCTGTCCGTAGATCATAATGTCTGTTCACAATGACTTAAAGATCTCTCAAACCATTTGCCCTAGAGCTTCGAAAGGACCTCTATGGATATGGCGAGAAATCTCCCTAAAAGGCTCAAATGGAAAAGTCCATTTTCAAAACACGCAAATTGATAATTATTTCGAGCTGTATTGTTAGATGTATACCTAAATCATATGAAAAATGATTTTGTACAATCAAAACGATTCGACATGTACAGATAACTCTTGGTTTCTATACCTACCCCTAAAATTACATTTTCTTACCCCACCGGTATTCATTTAACCAGAATTAAGTTTTCTATTGTTTTATCAACAAGAATTTTTCTGTAAATGTAAGGACAATTGGTGTTGAAATCATAAACCAGTTTTCGTTTTGTTTTCAATGCGCATGCGCATCATTTAAATAAGGTTAAAGGCGAAATTTTCCCGCCAAAAATACGGCAATTGGTATATGAGTACTATTTTTAGTATAAAAGTATGTTCCACCCCGTGACCCAGGAAATCCTTTTTACGGGGGAAGCCTATGTACAAGTTACACAACATATGTCAATGGGAAGCTGGGTCAAGGGGTGGAACGATGTTCGCTAGCCAAGGGAAGGTAGCTATTCCTCGGTTTTTGGCGGGAAAGAGCGCTTTTGAAGTTGTTTAAATGATGCGCATGCGCAATATGGACAAAACCAAAGCTATCATATGATGTCAACACCATCTATCCTTGTAAATATAGAAAATAAATTGCAAATAATACGAAAAGAAACTTCATTTTACTTCTATGAATACCGGTAGTGTAAGATAAATGAAACCATTTAGGTGGGTACAAAAATCAAGAGTTATCTGCACCTATAGAAGTTTTTAAATGACATAAAATCTGTATTCATTTCATTTATTTATCTACCTTACCATAAAGCCTAATTTTGATTCTCAATTTGTCAGTTTTGGAAATTTACACACCCAGCTGAGCCTTTTAGGGAGATTTCTCGCCTTATCCATAAGAGGTCCTTTTAAACAGTTGTTTTTCAACAAATACCTTGTAACTGCAGCTTCTTATAAGCTGCAGTTGCAAGGTTTTATGCTTCCCGAAGGGAGAGCATATAGTCGCCGCTTTGTCTGTCCATCCGTCCTGTCCGTCCGTCATTCCGTCTGTCCGTCCGTCCGAAGCAATATCTCCATAACCCTTTGGCCAAATCAAATGAAACTTATCATGTGAACTTCCTATGACATAATGCCGATGTACTTTTCCCCGTTTTTGGATTTGAGGTCTTGTCATGGGAAAAGGGGACTTATGGTTAAATACAGTTTTTCTCTAATTTCTCTTAGTCTAATGGTCAGAATTTGATGAAATTTCATATTTGAGTAGCAAATAAGATGCTCTTGACAATAAAGTGCTCTCCATGGCATATATTTATTGTGACAATGCCTTATTCGGGGAGCATTGTCCGTCTCTGACGGCCCTTGTGTTGAAAAGCAGTGATGTATGGAATTGTCTTTTTACCCTCCATCAATATACTTCAAATTATTTTTGTGCGATGAAAATTAGCCATATGTCTTTGTATATCAGTTTTCAAATAGAAAATAAGTTTTTTCCGGGAACCATTTGGCCTAGACCTTTGAAATTCTATAGATAGCATCATCTCAGGGATAAGCCCTACTTTAGTACTAGACAATATTGTCCTCTCAAACCATAAGCCCTAGGGCTTACAATGTTTTCATGTCCATCATCTTCAAATTCTTAATGATTTGAAAATTAGCACTACCGAGTATGCTGTAGGTCATTACTTTTTACAAAACAAACAGGGTAATCTTTTACTACCTTCTCCTCCTAAATTGTTTGACCTAGAGCTTTGAATTTTTTGTTTGGTATCATATTGTAATTTATATCAGAATATAATTCAAATAACAATATGTATTTGTGAATAAATCATATGTTTGGTTCCTTGGTTTAACGTAAGGATACATAGAGATGTCTTTTTCCATCTTTACTTCCAAACTGTTTCTCCTAGCTTTGAAATTTTGTATTGTCTCATGAATCTCCCAGAATGGCATTGAAAATATGCCTTATGTTGTGGCATCCTGTTTATGTAAAAATGGGAACTGTTTTAGAAAGGTCTTTGCTACATTTTGTAAAACCATAAGATATGGAGATTTTGAATTTTGTATCTTGGATCTCTACAGGAATGCTTCAAATCACTAATATGCAATGATATTTCAGCATTTTTATAGGCTCTTAGATTTTTGATAGAGGTAAAGAGAAAAATATTTGACAATTTTCTTCCAAACTAAGCTGTGGAATTTAATGTGTACCATTGCCTCATGACTCCTTTCCAGGATTCTTATGTCCTGCAAATAACACATGGAATACCAGTATATATGTCTTGAGGTTTTCTCATGCGAGTGATGTAGGGCCATCTATACCTCTTGTTTAGTCATTAGTTGGCTATTTGGTCATTTGTCTGTGTCTTACTTTTTAAACATTACTCATATAATCATATGGTAGTTCAAGGCAACTGAAAAGAAGTCCAAATGCTCAGCTGAGTGCTGGGTCTGACTTATATAAACAAATAGCTGAGACAATGAGACTGTAAGATGCCTTTACTGCTATAAAGATAAAAAAAAAGTCTTTTATGATCAAACACGAAATAGTACATGTAATTCTTTTTTTTATAAGTTAACCACCCTACTTTTGCACCGAATTCCTAATTTTAGCCCTAAAATTGCCCTAATTTTTTCAATTTTAGTCCCTAAAATATGCCCTTATTTTCTTATTGGAGGTGCTGGACAGCCTGCTTTTGTTAATTTTCATCTTGCTTTTGTCCAGAGCATAACTCAAAGAGCGTGCAAGGTAGAATCATAGATAGATCTTATTACTGGGTATGTTTACATCATCAAAATGCCACTGTTTTGTATATAATAATATTGGGTCATATATATACTACTATTGGGTCCACATTTTGTATATATATATCATTATTGGGCCAAAGACCCAACCTTTACCAAACTTCATTGGTGGATATACTTCCAATATAGAGAAGTGCAGTGCACAAAAGAGGAAACCATTTTTATGGAGTTATTGTCCTTTGTTGATTTTCATCTTAATTTTTAGCTCCACTGGCCGACATGCCAGCGGGCTATTGTCATGGCGGTGTGTCCGTCGTGCGTGCGTCCGTCCGTCCGTAAACTGTTTCTTTAAAAATCTTCTTCTCAGAAACTACCACATGGATTTCAATCAAACTTCACAAGAATGATCCTTGAATGACCCTCTCTCAGATTCCTTCAAAGAATTTGGATTGAATCAGAATAACCTGAGTTATCTACCCTTGAATGTCAAAAATAGCTGGTTGTGACTTTAAATTTACTCTAAAATCCACAAATATCAACCAATATAGACAAAACTACAATAGCATGTTGGTGACTATAAGATCTTGCCTTGGTATAATTTTCAGCTTGATCTGAATTTTACATCATGAGTTATGTGCCCTTGAAATTGACAAAATTGATTGCCCTTTTCGGCTCTATTTTGACTTTGTTTGCACTCTAGCAAATACAAATATTGACCAATCTAGTCAATACTTGTACAGAATGTTGATGACCATAAGATCTTGCCTTGGTATAATTTTCAGCTTGATCTGAATTTAATATTTTGAGTTATGTGCCCTTGATATTGACAAAATCACATTTTCGGCTCTATTTTGACATTGCTTTCACTCTAGCAACTACAAATATTGACCAATCAATACAAAACTTGTACAGAATGTTGGTGACTAGAAGATCTTGTTTTGGTCTAATTTTCAGCTTGATCTGAATTTTACATCAAGAGTTATGTGCCCTTGAAATTGACAAAATTGCCATTTCGACTCTATCTTGACTTTGTTTTCACTCTAGCAACTACAAAATTTTTATATTGACCAATCAAGACAAAACTTGTACAGAATGTTGGTGACTAGAAGATCTTGCATTGGTGTAATTTTCAGCTTGATCTGAATTTTATATCATGAGTTATGTGCCCTTGAAATTGACAAAATTGCCATTTTCGGCTTTATTTTCACTTTTACAACCATTAGTATTAACTAATTAATACAGAATTTTCACTGAAATCTTACTGACCATACGATCTTACTTGCTTGTAATTTTCAGCTTGGTCATGCATTTGCTTGTTTGCGCAGCCTGAACCTTTGAAATTGTATTCAACAAGACAAACAATCAGGCCTGTGGAGCGCTTCCAGGCCGCCAGGACTGTCTAGTTTATGCACCGCTCTGCAAAGCTTTTGTTCATTTAGGGACGTCAAAACCAGGTCTTGTTTGGGAATGGGTTAAACTTTTGCAGTCTGGTAATGCTTTAATTACATTTTCTGCCATTTCAGAAATCATGTGCAAGGATTATGTGGATGATGGATACACCACGGGTGTTGGACAACTTGCTTACAAAAATTGAATTCCACTCGTACCAATAAATGTGACACAAAACTTGAGCCAAATCCAAGATACCCCAACTTGACATTGGAAGGTCTCAGAATTTTGAGTCACGTTGACACAGAAGATGATGTTTTGTGTATTTGTAAGTTCATTTACCATTTCGTTGTAACTATTTTCGATCTTTTGTCATGCTGAAATCAGAATATTATATTGAAAGATTGTGGGCATATTGTTTTACTGTTGTCTGGCAGGCCGTCTGTCCATCTGCCTGTGGGACATGACAACATTAGCCATTTCAGGGACTGGTGTTTCACAAAAAAATCTTGTTATGGCATTTGCTTGTGGCAGTACATAAGGGACAATAATCAACTTTCACTGTAAGCTTAAAGATGCATTCTCACCCATTTTTAGCTCCACTGGCCAAAGGCCAGCGGGGCTTATGTCATGGCCCTGTGTTTGTCGTCCATGCATCTGTCCGTCCGTATGTAAACTTTTTCTTCAAATTCTTCTTCTCCAAAACTACTTGACAAATTTCAACCAACTTTTACAGGAATCTTCCTTGCATGAATCTCTTTTAAATTCTTTAAAAAAGATAAAATCCGTTTAGAAATTAGATTTAAATGAAATTAATTAATTCAAATTTTTGAAAAATCTTTAAGAATCTTCTTCTCTAAAAGTACTGGATCAATTTCAAGTTCAACCAACCTTTAAGGTCCTTAACATGAATCTTCCTTGCATGACTCTCTTTCAAGTTCCTTAAAAAAAATCCTAATTCAAATCTTAGAAAAACCTTGTATGCACTCTAGAGGTCACATTTTTCACATTTTGCCTGCTCAATCTGAAATTTGGCCTGAATGAGAGTCTTGATCAAATCTGGTACAAGTTCAAATTTGGATCCACTGTGGTAAAAAAAATGTGGTCACAAGGTCAAATCTCAGAAAATCTGGTACATGATATGCACTCTAGAGGCCACATTTTTTTTCCTGATCAATCTGAAATTTGGTCAGAATGATGGTCAAAATGAAATCTGGGATGAGTTTAAAATTTGGTCTACTGGGGTCAAAAACTAGGTAACGGGGTCAAATCTTGGAAAAACCTTGTATGAATTCTAGAGGCCCAATTCATGATGTAATTCTCTAATTGAAGCCACTGGAGGGATACAGGCCATCTTGGGCCTCTTGTTCAATTATGTTTTCCGATGCCATTATCTTGTAAGTAGTCAAAAAGATTCACTGTCAATGAGCAGTAATGGACTAATAGGTTAAGAATGCCTAACTCTGTGACATTGATTTCAGACTGAAAACAATGGTAGAGATAATGATGAGGAAGTGAAGACTTGAATGAGAAACATCTACATTGATGAGTTCATACGACCTTGGAGATGGCGAGTGGTACGGTAGGCCCAATGATGAAATATCCTGAGAATGACCAGGTTTTGGAGTTCTATAAGGCAGAGAGGGAGACTGAACTTGCAGGGGAAGACTGGAATTGTGAGCAGACTGTGAATATCTATGAATATGAGGTAATGATGCTGATAAAAAAAGAGCTTAGCCTGAAAGACTGCACATGTAGTCTCTGTATTATTTAGATAAACCAAAAAAATGACATCTGCTCATTTTTAGCCCCACTGGCCGTCAGGCCAGCGGGCTATTGTCATGGCGCTGTGTCCGTCGTGCGTCCATCCGTCAAGTCATCAACCTCTTTCAAAATCTTCTCAAAAACTACAGAATAGATTTCAACCAAATTTTACAGGAATCATCCTTTGGTCTGTGTGGTAACCTCCTCTCAAATTCCTTCAAAAAAATTTGATTGAACTAGAAAGACCTGAGATATCTGCCCTTTAATGTCAAAAATAGCTGTTTTGACTTTGTTTCCACTCTAACAAGTACAAATACTTACCAATCGAGCCAAAATTTGGACTTAATGTTGGTATTCATAATATCCTGCCAGTGTGTAATTTTTGTCTTGAGTTATGTGCCCTTGAATTAGAAAAAAATGGCTTTTTTTATCTTGTTTTTTCTAGCAAGCATAAATAGTCCCTGGGCCAGAAACATGTTTGCTCCCCCCCCAGGGGGAATTTTGTAGACATAGTTTTTCATAAAGTACAATATCTTAGAAACATTTTGAGCATTGTTTGCACTCTGGCCGTTGGGGCTTTTGGCTGTAACCCTTATCTAAAACCCTTAACCCTATCATTTTTTTCATTCAAATTTACAATACTTATTTGGCCATATTTTCATTGAATATTGTCCTACAGATGTCTAAATGGTATCAAATGAAAGCTTATGACTTGCTCTTTCATTTGTAGTTATTTTATGCAAATTAGCTCATTTGCATATTCATTAATATTAATGATTTCCCTTATAATTTCCATTTTTTGGCGAAAATTTGACAAATACTTTCTTTAAAAAGGCGTTTTTGTCCAGGGGGAATTTTGTAAACATGGTTTATCAGTAAGAACATTTTATTAGAAACATTTTGAGCCTCGTTTGCACTCTGCTGGTTGGGGCATTTTGGCTTGACCCATATCTAAACCCTTAACCCTACCAAATTGTTCATTCAAATTTTGAAAATGAATTTGGTCATATCTTGATTGAATATTTACACATAGATGTCAGAATGGTATCAAATCAAAGCTTATGGCTTGCTCTTTCATATTAAGATATGTTATGCAAATTAGCTCATTTGCATATTCATGAATATTAATTATTTTTTCCTAAAATTGCGATTTTCGACCAATATCTGGTAAATACTTTCCAAAACAAGACATTTTGTGCAGGGGAATTGTGTAAACATAATTAATCTTTAAGAAAATCATACATGAAACATTTTGAGAGATGTTTGCACTTTGGCTGTTGGGGCATTTGGCCAAAACCGTTACCTAAACCCTTAACCCTATAAAATTGTCCAGTCATTTCAAAACGTTTTTTATCATATCTTGGTTGAATATTGACCTACAGATGTAAGAATAGTATCAAATGAAAGCTTATGACTGTCCCAATAATTTGTCATAAATTTTATGCAAATTATCTCATTTGCATATTCATGAATATTAATGACATTACTTAAAACTGTGACCTTTTTAGCGGGTATTTGGAAAATACTTTCAAAAACATTGTGTTTCTACTCAAGGGGAATCATGTAAACATAGTTTATCTTAAAGAACATTTTATTAGAAAAAATTTGAGCAATGTTTGCTATCTGGCAGTTGGGGCTTTTGGCCCTGACCCTTATCTAAACCCTTAACCCCATCAATTTTTTCATTTGAATTTTCAAAACGTGTTTGGTCATAGCTTGATTGAATATTGACCCACAGATGTAAGAATGGTATCAAATGAAAGCTAATGACTTTTTCCTTAATTTGCAGTTATTTTATGCAAATTGGCTCATTTGCATATGCGTGTATATTAATGATTTGTCTACAATTTGTGATTGTTTTCAAGTTAAATACCTACCAAAAGGTGGGATTTTTTTCTTTCTCATGAATTTTTAACCATCTGATATCCATGTTCACTCTTTTAACAACATCTAAGCCTTGTTTGAGATCTATTTGATGTTTTGTTTGGAAGTAACTGCGATTTTAAAGTGTGCAATCCATCATATTTTGTTCCTATAAATCTTATTATCAATGTATGTATTTAGTTTCCATTTGATTTTTTTTTAAATCTATATTGTTTAAGTGCAAATAAGTTTAATTGATTCCATGTATTGTACTGGTGTTCTTGCTTATATCTAGTTTAGTTGACAAAATGTTATCCTTTGATGAATCTATAATTGCCGCAAAATAGGACTTTGAACATTAACATTTTATTAAATGCCATATAATGATACAAAGATGTCTAACCTGCGGGACTTTATTCTAATACACATATGAAATTAATTATTTCAATTATTTTTGTAATTTTTATGGCTAAATAGAGATCCTGGAATGTAGACAAATTGCATACATATAGCAGAATAACATTGTTAAGCAATTGCCAAGCTCCATTTTTTGCCATTCACATTGAGAAAACAGCATGATTTTGTTCCATCTGGAGAGCCCTTCCTTGTGTATTCCTCATAGCCAAGTCAATTTGTTGGCCTTAAGTGTATTTGATATGTGGCTGACAGATCAAGGACACTGGTGTTACCATTCCTTTATGCTCTATTGAGGTATTTTAACTTCAGATAATTTAAGCTTGGGGTGCCATATGTAAAGCCTACGTATCAGATGCATAAATCAAGAAATGTACTCGCTGTATGTATGTAGTTAGAGTACAGACAATAAACGATTGCCATCAAAAGATTATTGCAGTCATTTACGATGCATTTATTTGTCTGTATCAGATCAGAACAGATGTGAACTGTGAACTGATCCATACTACCGACAGCCCATGCTTAATGTACATTAAAATTCTTCTGAACTTATAAGTATGTCTTATATGTGCTTTCAGCATAGTATATATAACCTCACAATGGATTGAAAATAGTTCCCTTGCGATACATATACAATATCTTTCAATATGGCATATGTTTTCAAGGATGGCATTCGATAGCCATAGATATCTTCAGTTCAATACTTTCCTGATATTTAAATACTACAACTAAAACCTGGTTTAGATCAGCATATGAAATCCCATATTAAGACACTTACTGTTTGCACTGTTCTAGAACAATTTGACCAAAATTGATTAACATCACACTTGGTGGCAATCTTGGAATTACTTACACTCTGGGAGTTTGGCTAGTATCATAATGGAAACCGACATAGATCAACACTAGAATGTCTATTTAATGCAAAGAACCATCAACATTTATTGTACTAAACATATAACAGGGCTACTATGTACTTAACATTACAGGGTTACTATATAACATATGCGTTAGCACTGTCAAATGGAATACATTTTATGGATTTTCCACAATAAATGTGGTTTTATCCGAAACATTTAAAGAATCAATAATATTCATGAATAAGCAAATGAGCAAATTGCCAATATACAAGCAATTCACCAGATTTCATTTGATACCATTATGACGTTTGTATGTCAATTTTTGATCAAGATATGACCAAAACATATTGAAAATTTTAATGGACAATTTGATAGGGTTAAGGGTTTAGATAAGGGGTTTTGCCAAAAGCTCCTACTACCACAGTGAAAACATCGCTTATAATGTTATTTTTATAATGTTCTCAAGATAAATCATGTTTGCATAATTCCCCCTGAACAGAAACGCCTTGTTTCTGAAAGTATTTTCTGAAAGTATTTAACACGTTTTCGTTGAAAAATCACAATTTTATGGAAAATCATTCATTCTTATGAATATGCAAATGAACTAATTTGCATAAAAATAATAGCACATGAAAGAGTCATCCATAAGCTTTCATTTGATACCGTAGTAACATCTGTTAGTAACTGTTCAATCAGGATATGACCAAAAACGTTTTGAAAATTCAAATAAAAAATTGATGGGGTTAAGGGTTTAGATAAGGGTCAGGGCCAAAAGCCCCAACCGCCAGATTGCTAACATTGCTTAAATTTTTTCTAATAAAATGTTCTTTAAGATAAACTATGTTTACATGATTCCCCTTGAGTAGAAACACAATGTTTTTGAAAGTATTTTCCAAATACCCGCTAAAAAGGTCACAGTTTTAAGTAATGTCATTAATATTCATGAATATGCAAATGAGATAATTTGCATAAAATTTATGGCAAATTATTGGGACAGTCACAAGCTTTCATTTGATACCATTCTTACATCTGTAGGTCAATATTCAACCAAGATATGATAAAAAACGTTTTGAAATGACTAAACAATTTTATAGGGTCAAGGGTTTAGGTAAGGGTTTTGGCCAAATGCCCCAACAGCCGAAGTGCAAACATCGCTCAAAATGTTTCATATATGATTAACTTTAAGATTAATTATGTTTACACAATTCCCATGCACAAAAGTGTCTTGCTTTGGAAAGTATTTACCAGATATTGGTCGAAAATCGCAATTTTAGGAAAAATCATTAATATTCATGAATATGCAAATGAGCTAATTTGCATAACATATCTTAAAATGAAAGAGCAAGTCATAAGCTTTGATTTGATACCATTCTGACATCTATGTGTAAATATTCAACCAAGATATGACCAAATTCATTTTCAAAATTTGAATGAACAATTTGGTAGGGTTAAGGGTTTAGATAAGGGTCACGCCAAAATGCCCCAACCGCCAGAGTGCAAACAAGGCTCAAAATGTTTCTAATAAAATGTTCTTACTGATAAACCATGTTTACAAAATTCTCCCTGGACAGAAACGCCTTGTTTTGGAAATTATTAACCAAATTTTAATCAAAAATTGACAATTTTAATGAAAATCATTAATATTCATGAATATGCAAATGAGCTAATTTGCATAAAATAACTACAAATGAAAGAGCAAGTCATAAGCTTTCATTTGATACCATAGTGACATATGTAGGCCAAAATTCAATGAAGATATGACCAAATAAATATTTGTATATTTGAATAGAAAAAATTAAAAGGGTTAAGGGTTTTAGATAAGGGTTACGGCCAAAAGCCCCAACGGCCAGAGTGCAAACAACGCTCATCTTGTAGCATTTGTTATAAGCTTTCAGAAAATCATATCCTTCAAAATTCCCCCTGGGGGGGGGAGCAGGGGTTATTGGTGGCTCAAGGTCTAAAATATTTACCAATCAAGACAAAACTTGGACAGAAAAAATGTTTTACTTTAAGATCTTCAATGTGTGTAATTTTCCGCTTGATCAGAAACCCAGATCCAGTGTTATGTGCCCTTGAGTTTGAGTAAATTTTAGTTTTTGACTATGTTTTTGTTCTGCTTTCACTCTTTTAGTCACAAATATTTACCAATTTAGACAAATGTTGGACAGAATGTTGGTGAGTGACCATTAGATCTTTTGTGAGTGTGATTTTCAGCTTTATCAGAATCTTACATCCTGAATTATACGCCCTTGAATTTGACAAAAGTTTTCAACTTCATTACCAATCTAACAGTCCTAAGATATTACTTAATTATTTACTTTCTTTTTGCCTTGACTACATTGCTGTATTTTTAGCTCACTTGAGCACAAAGTGCTCGAGGTGAGGTATTGCGATCGGTCTGTTGTCCGGCTGTCTGTTCGTCTGTCCATCCACAATTATAAAAAATTCTTCTCCTCCTAAAGTACTTCAAAGAATTGGGATAGTAATCAGAATGAGGTAAAAAAGGTTACTAGGTCAAATCTTATTTTTGCTCTCGGGGTCACAGTATTGGCTCAATTATTGTAAAAATTAACCAGAATGTTTTCCTTGATGATATCTAGGTCATGATGAAAAGTAGGTCATGCAAGGTTAAAAACTGTCACTAGGTCAAATGATTAAACATCCTTTTTGCTCTAGAAGTTCCAGTTATGGCTTCAATCTTGTGAAAATTGCTCAGAATCTCTTGTTTGTGGGTGTCTAGGTGCACTTAAAAATTGGGTCATTTGGGGACGAAACGTAGGTCACTAGGTCAAATTTTATGAAATCATTCTTCTTGCTCTGTAAGTTCTCAATTTTGCTAAATTGTCATGAAAATTGCCCAGAATGATTTTTTCAATGATTTAAAGGTCATGTAAAAAGAAGGTTATACAAGGTCATAAACTAGGTCACTAGATCAAATTTTTCTTTTTGCTATGGAAGTGGCTATTTTGTCTAATTTGTTCAGAAAATTACTCAAAATGTTTTTATGCCCCCGATAGGGAGGCATCATAAATTTGACTTGTCCGTCCGTCCGTCCGTCCGTCCGTCTGTCCGTCCGCCTGTATGTCATTCCATCCAAAAACTTTAACATTGGCCATAACTTCCTTATTACTTAACATATTCGCTTCATACTTTACCACAACATTCCTTGGTACATAACCTTTCTGTAGGCACATACTTTGGTGACCTTGACCCCTGGATGACCTTGACCTTATGACGATCAAAGCGGTGTCGGGGGCATTGTCATCTTACATTGACAGCTCTTGTTTATAATTGATATATTGGTCATGAAAAAGTGGGTCATGCAAGGTAAAAAACTAGGTCACAAGGTGAAATGTCAAAAATCCCTCTTTTTAGTCTAGAAGTGCCATTTTTGGTTAAAACCTTGTAGAAATTGCTCTATGTTTTTCTTTTAGATATCTAGATCCTGCTAAAAAGCAAGTCATGAGAAGTCAAAAACTAGGCCACAAGGTCAAATGTAATGAAATTCTTCCTTTTACTCTCAAAGTTCTAGTTATGGCGCAATTATTGCAAAAATTGCTCAGGATGCTAATTTTGAGGTCTAGGTCATTGAAATCTTGGGCCATATGATTTCAAAAACTGGGTCAGATCTTGTAGTTGCTGTAAGAATCACAATATTTTCTCAATCATTGTGAAAATGTGTGCAGAATGTTTAACTTTATGACATCTTGGTCATGTGAAAAGTGGATCATGCTACATCTAAAACTAGGTCACTGGGTCAAATCTTGTATTTGCTCAATCATTGTGAAATTTGTTCAAAATGTTTATCTTGATAATCTCTACTTTATTCTGCATGTAGTATGTCTCAAACTTCTTTCAGGTGAGCAATCTAAGGCCATCTTGGCACTATTGTTCTTTGTTTTTGCTCAAAGAACCATGAGTTTTGAAAAACTTCAGGCTGTCAACCGATTCCTATTTTCCTATAAAACTCCTATATTTTGGGTCCAAATCCTATATTTTAAAGCACCTCCTATATTCCTATAATTCTCCTATATTTTCAAAATATTTCCTATTTTTTTTTTTTGGTAAAATGATTGTCGATGAATGATGGAGATAGCAAATATTGCTTTGATACTGCTCTTTGCTTCTTTACTCTTCAGATAAGAGAATCTCTTTCTTCTATTAAGAGCATTAATATCCTGTATAATGTTTTGGTGCACTTCATCTGTTAATTATCACCTATTTGGTCATCTAGAAGGCAGTTGAATAGGACACCAGCCTTTAAGGTGCTAATTCAAATAGCGAGCATTATAGTGATGCTATATAGAAACATACTGTCTGGATTGTGATTCTTTTGAACTGCAAGATTATTTTAATTGCTTATCTTACTATGAAGTGCTAAGAGTGAGGTATTGTGATTGCTCAACAGCTCTCGTCTGGCTGTCTGTCTACAATTAAGACAAAATTTTCTACCATACCATGAGGCCTTTAATCTTGAAATTTTGTATGCAAAATGGTCTTAGGGCCCTCTACCAAAATACTTCAAATTGTTGTGAAGTAATGAAAATTTGCCCTATTTTGTGGGATTTCAAATTTCATTTAGAGACAAAGAAGGAAATCTTGTACAATCTTCTTTCCGGAACTGCTGACTAAGGGCTCTGAAATCTTATGTGTTGAATTGTCTCTAGGGCCTCTGCCAAAATATTTTATATTGATATAGTTCAATGAAAATTAGCCCTGTTTTGTTTGTATCATATTTCATCTAAAGGCAAAGAAGGAAATCTTGTGCAATCTTTTTCTCCTGAACAGTTCTGTCTAAGGCTTTGAAATTTGGTGTGTTGAATTTTCTCAGCCCTCTGCCAAGAAAGTTTAACTATTGTGCTACAATTAAAACTGGCCATGTGTTATGAAATATCAGATTCCATAGAGAATGCTGATAAAGGAGCAAATTTTGAACTATCTTCTACTCCCTAAATACTTGACCTAAAGCTTTGAAATTTTGCATGTAGAATTGTCTTTTGGCCTTCCATCAAAAATACTTGAAAGTTTTGTTGTGCAATGAAAATTGGCTCTATGTTGTTGAATATCAGATTATATATAAAGACAAAGAATAAAATCTTAAAAAATCTTCTCCTGACAAATCCTTTGTCCGAGATCCTATATTATTTTTTTTCTTTTATCATGGGGCATGACTCTCTCTACCAGACTTTTTCTCTTCCTGCAATGAAAAATTGTATGGAATTTGCTAGTCTTGAATGAGGTGGAAGGCATCATTTAAAATCTCCTGAAAGGCTAAAATGTTCTCTACACTGATTGATATAGGGCTGTCTTGACCCTCTTATCTAGATTTAACACTAAGCTGTCAGTGGCTTTATGGCCATGGTCGTAAGATTCTGGGAGGGAGGGGGTCTTAAAATGCATTAAATTGCTTCTACAGAAAACTAGAATTTCAAAATTTTCTTGAGGGGAGGACCCCCAACCCCCCTCTTCAAGATGTTTCTCTAGTGTGCTATTCTTCTACTTGTATCATTGGCAGTTGTTGAAACAGCATTTTAGTGCTATACTGCTTTTAAAAAAAGCGTGATAGACCTGTAAACGCTTGAGATAGAACAGAATTACTTAAAAAAAAGACTCCTATATTTTAACTCAAAATGGGCTTAAAACTCCTATTTTTCTTAAAAGATATTCCTATTAAAACTCCTATATTTTTGAGAAGACTCAGTTGACAGCCTGAAACTTAGATTGGACTTGGTCAAAACTTAGATTTGCTTTAATAAGAAATTCAGGCCTGTGGAACGATTCAATCCCTCAGGGCTTAGTTGATTAATCCTAATCTAATGATTGATTTTGTGATAATAAGCAATCCACTGTCAAACTAAAGACCTTTGGATGAGATTTTGAATTTATACAACCTTGTTTCAAATTTATCTTACTTTAAATTGATTATAGTGTTCTTTAAAATTTCATATCAACTTAAAATTGTCGTCTGCAAGATCTTTGCAAATGGAACAGTCCCAAAATTTGCTGACTTGTAATGCATTACAGAATCCAGCAAATATTTTATGTTCTATTTTCAGGAAAATGTAGTAAAATGGTGCCCTGGGGAAAACTGCTGAAGCGTTTTTAAGGAACATTCAAACTGTACCTTAATTGTGTGGAGGGACATCTGATAAAAGAGTTATTGATAATTAAACAAAATTTTATCGGGTCGTCAATAACTTGTTTTAGCTCACCTGAGCACAGCGTGCTCAGAGATGAGCGTTTGTGATCATTGAATGTCTGTTGTGTGCGTCAACAATTACATTGTTTGCACTCTAGATGGCACAATAATGGCCCAATGTTCATGAAACCTTATCAAAATATTTGTCTGGTCATAAGGATGAACCCTATTGAAAATGGGAACATTCTCATTGATACTATTAGTAAAAAGGGGCATAAAAGACAAAATCCTTGTAAGCACTCTACATGCTACAGTTTTGGCCCAATGTTCCTGAAACTTGATTAGAATGTATGTCTAGTCACAAGAATGAACTCTTTTTGAAAATGGGAATGTTCCGTTGGATATCATGGGAAAAGGTGCCTTAATGACAAAATTCATGTTAGCACTCTGGAGGCCACAATTTTGTTCTAATGTTCATGAAACTTGAGATCAGAATGTTTGTCACAACCATGAAATCTGAGGAAAATAGAAATGTTCCATGGGATAGTATTGGAAAAGGGGCCAGCCTTAAAGACAAAATCCTTGTTAGCGCTTTAGAGACCATAACTTTTTTTCAATATTCGTGAAACTTAATCAGATTGTTTGTCTTGTCACAAGGATGGAGCCTATTTAAAATAGGAATGTTCTTTTTGATATCACAGGAAAAGGTGCAATCATTTCTCACCTTGTGACATCTTAGTTCAGGTGAGCGATTAAGGACCATCATTGTCCTCTGTTTTATCATGGATTGTTTAAAAGAGCCATCGCAACCAACAAAGTCCATTTTTATGCCTCTGCTTTGAATCAGTTTTGTATTACCCTTTCCCAAACAAGACTTGGTTTTGACGAATATATTGTAAAAGGCTTGAGAAGGATTGGGACCAAAGAAAAAAATGTCGATTATCAGCCTTTTTCTCCTTTTGTTTCGATATTGTCTGGGCTTTATCACATATAATTCTGTTCTTAAGCACAAAATCCATGCATCCGTGACGCTAGCCGTCCAAACTTGGTAAACAGCTTTCAAATTGGACAACCCTTAATTTTTGCTGTTTGGGAAAGAGTTGATACATGTATGATTATTGAAGATTTTCAGCAGTTGTTGTGTCATGTGATTTTCAGCCATGCTGATTAACCCATTACCACACAGTGACTCCTTTTGACTCCTCACAAGATAACGGTGTTGGACAAGCAATTTCTTCATTTCCCACAAATGTTTTCTACCCAATATGACCAGAAAAATGTCGAATTTTATTCACTTGAAATTATCGTCTGCAACATCTTTGAATTCGGACAGGTCCAAATTTTGTCGTTTGGTAATGGGTTAAGACTAAAACTGGTGTGGTTCACCCTGTACATAAACAGTGTAGTTTTACATTTATCGATTTATTATCTAGAGCATTGGCCTTGAAAGCTTGTTGTATTGTAGTGTTTTAATGTTAAACCTGGGAAAAACCCATAACTACACAGGGATGCCTTTTGATGCCCAACAAGACAAAGCCTTTAGAAAATATCGCAGAAAATGAAGAAATTGCTTTTGACGAGCAGTATCTTCATTTCCTATAATGATTTTTCATATAAAGGCGTATCAGTTTAAAATTTATGTCACTTTAAAATTGCCGTCTGCAACACCTTAGAATTTAGCTGGAAGTTTCACTGTCTGGTAATGTGTAAATTACACCATGGCTACATGTACCAAAGTTGAACTTGACCTTTCCCCAATCAAGAACTGCTTTTGACGTCTGTAGTAGGAAAGGCTCAGAAAAACATTGAGACAAAAGAAGTAAAATGCTGATAACCAACATTTTCTTATTTTTTCTCAATATTTTTTCTGCTATTTTGTAAAAGATTTGTTGGTTTCAACACCAATATTGTCGTCTACAGCATTTTCCATGCCATTTATCGGTATTTGAAAGTTAGTTTTTCAATAATGTACACAAGTATTTAGTTATGAATTAGTCAACCTGTAATGTCGGCTTAATTGTTTCTGTCAAGCAAAAGGTTGTCATCAAGTCCATAAATCTAGCTAGTGGATTCAAGGATTTGCTGCATGTGGTAGATCTTAAAAACACTTGAGAAAAAGTTACCAACCAATTTTGGTTAATCATCAATCTATCATTAAGAATGATGCTTTGGAAATAATGAATGCCAACCAGTGAATATTTCGTTACAATTAAAGCTGTGTCGGATAATTTTTTAGAAAAAGTAGGTGGAAATAAACATAATGCTGCTGCCATACCATGTGCTTTTTTCCTTGTAATTTTTCAAAGTAATTTTTAGCTCCACTGGCCAGAAGCCAGCGGGGCTTATGTCATGGCTCTGTGTCTGTCCGTCCACCCGTATGTGCATATGTGCGTGAATCTGTGCATGCATCAACTTTTATTTAAAAAGTCTTTTCCAAAACTACTGTACCAATTTCATCCAAACTTCACACAGGAATCTTCTTTGCATGAACATTTTCCAAATGCTTTTAAAAAATTAAATTCCGTGTAGAACTTGAATTTTAATTAGAGTAAATTGATTAAATGTTCAAAAAATCTTTAAATTCTTCTCCAAAACTATTGGACCAATTTTAACTAAACTTCACAGGAATCTTCCTTGTACAAATCTCTTCCAAATTCCTTCAAAAATAATTTCTGTTTAGAATTGACATTTTAAATAAATTGATTAAATTGAATTTTCGAAATATCTTTAAAAATCTTCTTCTCCAAGACGCCTTATTGGAATTCATTGTAATTTAGCCTGAATGTTCAATGTACAGTTTCTCCACAGGATTCGTTGAAAAAAAAGTCGCCGATTGGATTTCATTGTCGTGAAGCAGGAATCTTCTGTGGATAGACCTCTATTGTATTCTTTGAAGGAATTCGTAGTCTAAAAGCCAGTGGAGCTATATAGGGCCATCATGGCCCTCTTGTCAAAAGGTTGGTCCAAACCGATAGATATTTAGTTATATACAGTTTTGTTGTTAGAGCAATTTGAATTTGAAAATGAATAAAAAGAAAATAAAGATTCAAACATATTAACATGTCTTGTGCTTTTACACATGTTCCAGACAGTTTTTAAAACTGAGAGACTACTCACTATCAGCTCTCCCGAATTACTGACTTATAAGACTAGTCCATGTTAATCACTGGTGGTGAACTCGGCGAAAGCGATGGACGTTTTTTCGCGAACAATGTATTCCGTCGGTGTTGTTATTAAATCACGTAACTACGGCTTTACCGAAGCCGTTGTTACGAGATTTTATAACAACACCGACATTTTGTCAATACAATCGGTAAACCCGGTCTGTTTCTAGAACAAGTTCATTGTCATTAGTGAAAAATCTATGAACTCACATTTAAACGCAAAATATCTATACCTTGTTGTAGCGAAAAACGTCGCTAGTTCACCACCAGTGTTAATCGAAACCATAGAATTACAAAACAAAAAGTTATGTCGGTAACGTCGCAGACCATCAATTTGGGTTGCGAATCCAGGTTGGGTTGATGCCCTTTCTGGGATGGCATTTACCATCCATTCGAACTCTAATTCTTACACAATGCATCTGACATACGTCTCATCCTATAAGGCATTTACGCGACTGTTAGAAAGCTGCTACTGAAGAAAAATAAAATTTATGTAGACAAAGATTGAATTTTAGTTTGATATAGCAGAGAAAATGATGGCCAAAGGCAGAAAATACTGAAAATCAGCAATTTCGTGGGCGTTAAATCAAGGTCTTGTTCGGCAAGGCTTAAGCCGTGATATGGCATAACTTTGGCAGTGGAACAGCATTTGAGTGCAATAATCCCTACAGGGCATGACTAAAATTGTTACCACGTCCAACATCAACAACGTCTAAAAGATTTGAGACGTGATGTGGACGCGATATGAACGAAGAGTTGTATTTGACCGAGTCCAACTTTTCCACGGGAGCGGATTTGGTGCATTTGTAACGCACCGGACTTGTTACACAATGGTCGCGGGTTCGAATCCCACGCCTCTCCAGTCTTTCGGATTAGACTTTAAAGCATGGTCCCGTCTTCATATGACCTTAGCAATTAAGTGGGACGTTAAAACTCTTTTAGCCTTAGCCAATTTTTCAACGAAGACTAATGTAAAGGCATGATCATATGTACACAAATCCGCACCCACATCACGGCCGGAACACGTCAAAAACAGTCTGTCGTACTGCGCATTTCTTGCACGTGACCAAGCCTTAAGGAACGGTCAAAATCAACTCCGCGTTCACATCGCTTCACTGCTACACAGTGATCGTTTTCACTGTCTTGACGATATAGGCCGTGATGTGACAGTGCATAAGCCTTTCCTAAACAACAATATTTTATGACGGTCCAATTTAAAAGCTGCTGCAGATGACAAAAGGATGTAGATGAAGGTTGAAATTGAGTATGATATAGCAGAGGACGTGTTAGGGCAATGGCAGAAAAAGCTGATATTCAGCATTTTCTTCCACTGTCTCAATATTTTCCTAAGCCTTTGCCATTTTAGACGTAAAATCAGTCTTTTTCTGGAAGGGAATAAGCCGTGATTTGGCAGTACTTAGGCAGTTGAACAGCAGTCAAACACAATTCACAAATGCTGTAAAAGCCTTATCACATACACAATTCTGTGTTCAGAACTCGTCAAAATTGGTCTGCCGTACAGCATATACTGGACCTCAGAAATTACGCACCACTTTTTCTCGTTTTATATTTTTTCAACAAAATCTTTCACTTTGTTGGCACAGTATTATTTGGTATCCGCCGGACACTAGCCTTGCACACAAAACACTCTTAAGCACAAAATCCATGCATCCGTGACGCTAGCCGTCCAAACTTGGTAAACAGGTTTTCTGCACGTGCCGCAGTATTTACATCGTGCACAAACCAGCATATCGGTGCATATGGTACATGCAGTCTATGAAAGAAAGAAAACACCCATATGTGTCATCGGTCGGAAGTTTTTGATGCTTTAAACAATGTCAAGACTTTCAACCTTGCTATTGGGATGCTGCATGCAGTGATGACGTCACGATCTATTGCACACATTATGGGATTTCATCACAAGACTTTTGGCTGGCTTAGAGAACGTTTCCAACAAAATGGGACAGTACTGTGCTGCCCGGAAAGGGGTGCGCCAATGGTTCCAACTGCAGCTCAAAATGTATGCTTGTTAAAGTGCGAAGTGATTAAGGAAAAGTGGAGTGTCATGCCAGTGACCAGAATCCAAACTGTGGTCAGTTCCATGCGCTGATGAAGCACAGACTGTATTATTCTGTAAAGGGGTCATACGTAGTTCTGGTTTTGTGACTTTCACTTTAGAGAGTAGTCACGTTTGCGATCTCGTCACGCTTGATTGCCTTTATGTAGCCAATCAATTTTTTTTATCAGAAACGAATAAACTGATATCAGTTTGGGTAGTGGTTGTACAGTTTGAAAAAGTAACACAATAAAGAAAGATATGGTGAAAATGTAAGTGGTGCGTTATTTCTGAGGTTCAGTATATTTTTTTAACACAATTGCATGTGACCCGGCATTAAGGTTCGGTTGAATACCACTCTGCGTCCATATCGCATCACTGCTAATCACTGTCTTCATTTTAGCTCACGTGAGCACAAAGTGCTTAAGGGTGAGCTATTGTAATCGCTAACTGTCCGCACGTCTGATTGTCTGTCCGTCCGTCCGTCCGTCCGTCCGTCTGACCACAATATGAAAAATAATGAATAGATTGTGTTTGAATAGACATTTATAGAAAAGTCAAAAGAACATACATTACATCAAGAAAATTATGAAGGTTTTTCCTTTAGTAAAATTTTACAAACTGTAGTAACAATTGTTTTGCTCTAAGTCCTTTGATCGCTCTATTTTGTGGTTTCCTGATTTCTTTCATGTTGCACGAAAAGTACACAGAACCTGTGTGTGTTGCATACATATTATATACATATTATATATATGACCCAATAAAAGTATATATATGACCCAATAATAGTATTTGATGACCCAATATATATATATTATTTAGGACCCAATAAAAAGGTACGTTTGTATATTCATGACCCTTTATCGTACCAATTTTTATTTAGTAAAAAACTAAAAATGGAAGCATTTCTGTATTATAGTCCCTCTTTTGTGCACCCCCCCCTTTCCTTTTACATTCGATTTCGCATGTGGTTATTAAGGTTGACCATTCGTAATGACGTAACGTGTGGTCGTATCGAGTTTTGCAAATCACTGATGCTGCCAAGTTTTTGAAATTGCCTCAAAATTCCGATACTACGTTTCTCTCACAAAAACGTCAGACGGACCCTTTCATGAGCATTACAGTCTGGAATATGCATATAAACGTGCAGGCCAGCGGGCTATTGTCATGGCGTTGTGTCCGTCGTGCGTCCGTGCGTCCGTCCGTAAACTTTTTCTTTAAAAATGGATGGATTTCAAACAAACTTCACAGGAATGATCATTGGGTGACTCTCTCTCTCAGATTCCTTCAAAGAATTTGGATTGAATCAGAATAACCTGAGTTATCTGCCCTTGAATGTCAAAAATAGCTGATTTTGACTTTATTTGTACTCTAAAATCTATAAATATTGATCAATCAAGACAAAACTTTGACAGAATATAATTATGTAATCATAATATCCTGCCTGTGTGTAATTTTCAGCTTGGTTTGAAATTTACATCATGAGTTATGTGTCCTTGAAATTGACAAAAATGCAATTTTCGGCTCTATTTTGACTTTGTTTTCACTCTAGCAACTACAAATATTGACCAATCAAGACAAACTTAGAACAGAATGTAGTTGACTATAAGATCTTGCCTTGGTATAATTTTCAGCTTGGTCTGAATTTTACATCATGAGTTATGTTCCCTTGAAATTGACAAAATTGTCATTTTCGGCTCTATTGTGACATTGTTTTCACTCTAGCAACTACAAATATTGATCAATCAGGCCAAAACTTGTATAGAATGTTGGTTATTATAAGATCTTGCGTTGGTCTAATTTTCAGCTTGATCTGAATTTTATATCATGAGTTATGTGCCCTTGAAATTGACAAAATTGCAATTTTTGGCTCTATTTTGACTTTGTTTTCACTCTAGCCACTACAAATATTGATCAAGACAAAACTAGGGCAGAATATTGGAGATTATTAGATCTTGCCTTGGTATAATTTTCAGCCTGATCTGAATTTATAACATGAGTTATGTGCCCTAGAAATTGACAAAACTGCCATTTTCGGCTTTATTTTCTCTATGACAACCATTAGTATTTACTAATCAATACAGAACTTTCACAGAATCTTACTGACCGTACATCCTATTTGCTTGTAATTTTCAGCTTGGTCATGCATTTGCTTGTTTGCGCAGCCTAAACCTTTGGAATTGCACTCAACAAGACAAACAGTCAGGCCTGTGGAGCGCTTCCAGACCGACAGGGCTGTTTAGTTACATAAACGTATCAAATAACGCGTTAACGTCGAACGTCCGTGTGTGTGTAATTAAAGACACTAAGTCGGACCCATACAAGAGATATTTCATGTAAATGTCTCCAATCTAAACTAAAAAATAATAAATTCAAATAAATAAAGTAAATAAATACCGCACAATTACTTTTCCCGTTACTATATGTTGTTTTGTCGTGCATATGACGGGGTGTTATACTGAACTGTTGTTCCACTTCCTTAGCACTTTTTCATCATGGCTTAAAGGGGCTCATGCTAGATATTTAAGGTTTGAGAAAAAGACCTGGCCGTCAGAATTTGCGTCATTGAATGGTGCACTGCATTATTAGAGATCAAAAGGAAAGTAATTTTAGCTAATTGTACCAATCAAGGTCCAGTTTTATCAATGTTTTCCAAGTGTTACTTTAATTAAATACTAAGTTTGGTAGTACTAAATTAACTGCATTCGAATTTCGGACAGAAATAATTACTCAGATTGGCCAATCCGTACTACAGTTCTTGATTTCTTTTACCTGATAGTATGTTCATTGACCTAACATGACTGTAAAAAGTAAAAGTTGACAGTGAAAAAACAGTGGAGCGATGTGGACGCAGAGTTGTATCTGGTTACATACAAATCAGCATCCAAAAATATGTTGTACTTTTGATGTTTTTCCGGTAGTGATGTTGTATTTAACCGGACCTTGTCACATACGGCTGTGTTAATATACCAATGTTTACGAGTTCCAGACACAGAGTTTCACTTAAACACAAAAGAAACTGTGCACTTTGTAGGCTACCTTTAGACTTTCTCAGAAATTCCGGATAGAATTTTGTCGACAGATGCAAAATGGACACACCGCCATAGCAGTAGCTCACGGGTCGTCACCCGTAGGCCAGAAGCTAAAAATTGGGATTTTTTTCTAATTAATTTTGTTGTTACTATTTTTTTTTGTGTGTGTCAGACACAAACTACAATGTCTTGTTATCTTTAGGTAGTCTGTACAACCGTCAATATTCATATTTATTTTCATTCAATGCAGCTTAACTACACTCAGAGACACTTTAAAGCAACACTAACATTTTTCCTAATAATCAAAACACGAGATTCTCAGGACAGTCAAGCGCTACTATCAAGTGCTGAATAGTAAAAAAAGCCCGAAGAGGGTAAAATGTCAGAGTAACGGATCGTTGTTTAGAGGCTGATATTATGGTCACAAAAGCATGTGCAAAATAGATAGGAATTGCCGTTATATAAAAAAATATCACAGATATATATATGGAAGTTGCACATAAGTCCATAGAGTTATGTGCCTTAAGTCCTGATGGCATGCAAGTAGGTTTCCAAAATATATACCGGTATATACATGATACACATGTATCACACTTAATCTCACCAACTTATTGGGTCTCTACTCTGAAACCCATTTATTGGGCCCAACCATAAATAGCCGTATTACGGACATGTACACGGGTTCAACTTTCTTACTACTGTCTTGATAGAACATGTATACCAATATAAATGAGTCTTTACAGTTTCGTGTCATATTGTTAAGGGGGAATGCTCCAGTTTTTCGGAACACTCGGTCATTACTGTAGTAAATTAAATGTTTCGTACCAATATGTTTCGCTACCATATTTTCAATAATAAAACACATCATTACAATTTACCATTTTCGACGGTAAATGTGTATTTATTATGCGAAACGGATTTACTCAAGATGGAAATCGATTATTTAGAGCAAGACAGTCGTAAGTGTGTATGCAGTTACCACTGTTTTGCGTCATTTTATTCATGTGTAGCTGATAAAAATTGCTGTAGTTCACTAATAAGTGTGCTGACCTATACATTTTCTTTTTGAATTATTACCAGGACATGTTGCTTAATACAATGAGGGAGTTTTACCAAATTCTATTATGTAGAACTTGAAATATTTCCAAAAATATGCAAATTTTGACATAAAACACTCCAGCTTCGTTGATCTAACCGAACACGTGAGCATGCTGTTTTATACATTTATGCGTTTATAATAGCACTTATTTTGGGTTTTCTGCTCTTATTAAATGTAAGACGTTACTTTAAATCCGTTTTCGGTACTAAACGGTGAATATACAGCATTTTATTAGCATTTTAGTGACCTTGGATAGGTGCAAGAACCTACTTTTAGAAAAGATTAGGCAAGAATTAAAAAAGACACCGAAAAGAAGAATGCGAAATGTAACACAAAACTCTGTATGTAGAGACCTTTGACTTACGCAATGCTCCAATTTGTCAAAAACACATCACAAACGAAAGTTGAACCGCTACGCTGTATTTACTTGCGCACAAAAAAGACACCTGAATGAGGTTCATGGCCAGTGTGGATCATCATAAATGGGTACTTGCATAATGACGCATCTTAATTCTCTACCACTAAATATAAGCATGTTATACTCTATTCTGACTGCAGTTCCGGACAGAATAGAACCAGATATCTGGCCTCAGTTTGCTTAAAGTTGTATCGACACATCCTAATATAGAAGTGATTTAGCAGTAACATTTTGAGTCCAGACACGCACAAGTGGAATGCGATTCAATGCATTCAGTAATAGAGCACCAAAAAAACGGACACTGCTATACGTTCCGCAACAATGGGACACCATGCATATTTTAAACAGTGTGTCAGGGCTCTCCGCACAGTAGTTTGAATCTGCATTAGCGAATTATATAAGTCTCAATAAACCTTGAAACACAATATTTATGCAAATGATTGTGAATAAAAACATAACGAGAAAAGAAGAAATTGTTCCTTTTGAGCAGTTTCTTCTTTTCCATTTTTTGTAACCAATCATCATAATTACAAAAATAATATATATATATATATATATATATATATATATATATATATATATATATATATATATAATACATATGCGACATTAGGTGCCCTTGCTGAAAATTAATGACTTAAGGCGAAAAAAAGTAAAGTCGATTTATTCTTTTATTTCTTTACATTTTAACTCGATCTTGCATATTCTTTGAACAACGAAATCCACCAAATCGTTTATAATTATTTTTATCTTTCTAACCTAAGAATTAAAGAAGTTTCGTCTTAAGTGCTTCGCCTTAAAAATCATAGACATTTTCTTCTCCCTAAGTCAAAAATTAAATACGAATCCGTCTTTAGTGAACATTGTGGTCGAACCTGTTTTTACCGTTTTACTTCTTTTACTCGAAAACGAGTTCCGGCATTGGAAAATTCTTAGGTACAAATTGATCGAACCTATGATGGTAACATTGTTTCAAAATCACCAATGAAATTCAACAAATGAGCAAAGATATATTTGCAATTCATTCGAATCTTAAGTGTTGAGGTTACCTCCCTTTATTTGTCAATTCTAGTGGTAAGGTCCCTTGACGTAACTTTCATTTGCAAATGTCCCTGTCTTAAAATGAATAAAATATAATAAACTTAAGAACATCTTTTACATGAATTTAAATGTAATTAAACAACAATCAAATTAATTGGTCCTGGATGGCTTGGTGTATATTTTTCATTCAACCAGATTTAATTCATTTAATGAATATATGCACTACATAATCGTAAAAGTAACACTTTTTCAAAGCTTATTATGTCCAGGTGCAAAGATTGTCATTTAAAAACCCGGATATACAAGTATATTTTCTGCCAAAGTGCTCAAATGGTCAATACTAAAGACACAAACTCAAAAAACGTATTTCAATGTGGGTTCGAAACACACTATCACCTTGCTTTTTTCGTATCATATCTGTAGGAACGTGTGCTTTTTTCTATCTGTTATCTTTTATATAGAGGGGGAGGGGCAGTCTTCAAAAAGAGAGGGGACAAAACGCAAATCGTTTCATTGCTTTTCATCAAATATCTCATACATGTAGCTTGTTTTAATCTACAATTACGAGATTTTCAAAGAATCTCAGGGAAATATCTCTTCCTAAAATTTCACATATTTGAAGAGGAGAAATAACCTTGCAAATAATACAGCTTAAGAAAATGTGGTGTTGTATTTTTCCAAAATAACATGGTTTTGGCATTTCACAAAGAACACATCGCGAGAAATATATATATATATAAAAAAACGATATCATGGACAGAACTGAGTAAATAATTTCCGTGACTGGGGTGGTATGAGTATATAGTACGTTTTGTTGTTGCTAAAAGGACCCATATAAGGTTGCCGGAGGTAAAAAAATATTATGGAAGGGTCAACAATTCATAGCTAAATTATTTTTGTCGAAATTAATTTCAAACGAAGTTCATTTAGTGAATCAAGATCAAGTCTTATATAATTGACTGTCCCGCCATTTATAGTGACATGTATGGGAAACTGGATCATGAAAGATGGCAAAAAACTTGGTATTGATCAGCGCTAAAATCCTCACAACAATGTACATTCATCATCATTTTTTTGTTGAATGATCGCCAAAAAATATGTGACTGGCAGTGATCCAAAATGATGTTTAACAAACAATATTCTTCCTGTATTATAATTCCTAGCAGAAATAAGTAATTTCTATAATCAAAATGAGCCTTAGTGATGATTTCGTACGCTTTCAATACCCGTTGGTATTTTTTGCCCAATCTGCTACCCAAAACAACTAACAAACTCGACTATGTGTCAAAAGTTGAAGAAACACAATAAGGCGCGCGACTGTTACGATGGCTCTGTTCAAGAAAGACACAAAAGAAATTATGAAAAATAGACTCCTAGATTTTACGCCTGTCTTTTTCTTTCATCCTTTTATCATTCGTTTTTATAACGTCTTGCTTGTTTAAAATTGATTTTAGTTGTTCACATATCTATGATTATCTTTAAATTGGTTTAGTTGTAACTTTATATATCTTGATTTATACACAAGATATATTTAATCTTTTAAAAAGTATCACTTAGGGCGAAGTATGACCAATTGCTACTGTTGCTACTGTTAACAAGCCTATATTTCGCCTTAAACACTGCTACTCATATTAAATTTTTAAATGTTGCCATACATCAGTGGTGGGGGTAGCTAAACCGAGGGGCACATTCTATTGGACTGGAATGAATGGAGTTTATTTAAGGATATACGGATTTTCATAAATAACATGTTTGACAGTTTTTGTTACAAAAGCATGCATTTCTTTTTCCGTTTTTTTTTCTTCAAAGGATACACCCAAATCAAATGGAACTTTATAAGGTATGCAATCAAGTGCTTTACCACGAATGAAATGATTGGGTTCGTCGCTGATCGTTTTCCTATGGTATAAAAGATATAGAAGGTGTACAAACCACATATTGAGATCTTGTGGGTTGATCTTAAAAACAGGAACAAAATGGCAGGTTATCATTGGATATGAAAATCTATATTTTTCTCCCACCCGAAACATAGTACACCGATCAAATGCCCCCATTTGTCAAATACCAAGATCCATTTTGTATGCAGGAGAATCTCGACAATCAATTCAAAGCAGTTCTACTGTAAAATAGAGCCTGCCAAATATGTTTTGAACAGATTGAACCCTCCCGATATGGATTTAAAAAGCGGGACTTCGGTATCGAGAATCCATATTTGGAACAAAGAGAAGAAAAGAATAAGGGTTGATACATTCAAAACAATTCTGAATAGTAGCATATTAAATTTGCAGCAATTGTATGAGACCGCAATAAAACTCTTCCAAAAAAGATGGCATGATTTTGATTTCCCTTTTAAGAAATGGCTGTGAATACATTAAGAGAAAAGAAGAAATTGCTAATTATCAACAATTTCTCCTTTACCCTAAATATCTTTATTATTGAATTTCACATGATAGATCGCATATATGACAAGCTTCATGTTCATTTCAAATTATACTTTGACAAGCTAATCGACCTTCTGAAACTAAAATAAAACGATTGAATGCCAGATGTCATGTATATGTCATGGTAATGCAAATGTGAAACATCGTTTTTTGTGACACAGATGAATTATTCCCGTCTTCGGAATTTTATTTAAAAGTAATTACATTTATTACTACTTTCTATACAAAATTAATCTTTGTATAAAACATGGTGTTAAGTAAAGAGAGCATCTAATATGTCTTTCTACAGTACTAATATCTATTGGATTCGTTTACTGCGGAACAAGTCTTTATTAGTACTCAGCATCGTCCCACTATAGACTAATTCTGCAGTTTACTCATCAAGTAAAACTCAGTATTAAAGAAAGACATGATAAATAAGCTAATAATGTTGCATATAAACAATAATATATTGGTGGACAAATAAAAGGCTGTAAATGGCAGTTTTCTTAGTCATGTAATTCAAACGCATTGTACCGTTTTTGGATAAATCTATGTAATTTTTAGATGCCACCTTTTCAAGTGACGGGTTGTATTCATCAACCGAATAATTGTGGCTAAACAGCACTTGTAAGCAGTATTTTGGTCATATCGGACGGGCTTGGGAATCAAACAATGATTGTCTGGCATTTTTCTCACCGTCTCTACCATAACATCCAATACGAGTCATTAGCTGCTCAATGCATTTAGATGACTGATCATCGTCATCATCATATTCATTCACCAATCCTATGTTCTGAGTTATGACTTCACCTAGGATTTATTTCAATATTTGGGGATTTGTATTTACCTAGCGCTTGTGGTTTCCGTTGCCGTTGGACATACAGCACATAAGCGTACAATATTGTGTATCGGCATTTGCATTTGACTATATACAAATTATCATTTGAAATAGAGCACAAGCCGATGGTTTTGCCTTTTACAAGTACAATGCTACGACTCGTAAAACGTTTGTAGACGTTTCTTATAATTTGAAGAATTTAAAAGTATATGTAGATTCTCATAGTATTAAGAACACATAACCAAAATGTTCTGCCGTTTACGAGAATTATATTTATTTTTCTTAAAAAGAAACTAATTGATGTATACAACAGTTCACATGTAAGTTGAATTTGTCATTTTCCTTAGGACTTCCTGTTCTAATTACACTGAAGATCAAACTTGTCAAAAATCTTATAAACACAAACGGTTCTCCAAAGTTTTGTTAAAATATATTATTGCTTGTAACTGTTACACTGAAAACAAACTCGAAAACGGCAATATAGGCAATTCAAGGGCCCACAGGACATGATGTATGTTTTAGATCAAGCTGTAAATTATACTCATTCAATATCTAACCAAATTTTCTATCGACTATCATGACAAACTTAAGAACAATATGAATGGTCATTTAAGTTTTCAGATCAGTTCGATTTCACATTGATTGTATCCATATATTCTGTGTTATGTGTGCCCCAGAATTTGAGAAATGCTAGTTCTACATTCATTTCGCTGTAACATATAAAATATTGACTAATCAAGACGACGCAATGAAAAGATTTAAGGGTTTTAGTTCGGCTTTTTATTGGGGTTTTACGCCGTTTTAAACTACCAGGGTCATATCGCGGCGACTGGAGCACCTATCCATGGATTCCTGTTGGTTCTCAAACCAGTACTACCACAACACCCTTACGGAGCCTCCAGCTGCTCGCCCACTTAGTTTAACGATTTCAAACCCATTGGAGGGTGACAATTGTGTCAGAAAGTGTATTTACCGCGGCCGGATATCGAATCCAGGATCTCTCGAATGAGAGGCAGATGCGCTACCAACTGCGCTAAGACCGCGATCCAAGATATAAGGGACCATCAAATCTTACCTTGGTCTAATTTTCAGTTTGATCATGATCTTAAATCCTTGGATGAAAGCCAATGAAATTTTACAGAATTGCCGTTTACGAGTGCGTGTTTGATACTCTTGAAATTGCAATCAAAAATACAAATTTTTAAATCTTTCTGTATTGTAATTTTAGTAAGCAGAACGTTATCCTAGGTGTTAAAGAAGCAATGTTTAACAAAAGAGGCAATACTGAATACATTAAATATAAAGGTGTTTTAATCACAGAAAGAATAGGTTCCCCATGAGGTTTGTTTCATGTTACATCATTGTTAAACAAAAGGACGATGATGATCCTAAAACGCTCACGTTAGCTTAGATGTCATGAGCAAAAATAGCAATTTTGATATATACAACGGCAAATAAGCTGGTCAATCAGTTTTATACACGTACAAATAGGATATGTCATAGAAAGCCAACGGCTTTTGATTGACGAGATGTCTTTTGTCTGACTGAACGAGTATTACGGAGTTCCTGCCGGTCGACAATAGTCGCAGTTTATTTACTTTTCAATGTTTCATTCGATTCAGGTCTCCAGTTCCACCTGTTCGCCTTAAGTCTTTTTTTGTAAAATAAATACCAAAGGCGAATTTTACTCACGGCATTCAATTCCCATCTAGTTAATTGCTTGTTACTACGCAAATTTGTATCTTTTGCACTTTATAGTTGGAAAAACATCAAAACTAAAATAATAAAAAATAACATTGCTATAAACTGTTTGTCCATTTGAAATGTACTAGAACTACATGTACCTTTTGTTATTATATCAGAAGTCCCCAAATCATTGTATAACAGAAACCGACTGTCGCTACAAACAATAATGTGTAGAGATTTTTCCATTCATATTTAGAAAGGTCGTTTAAATGTTGTTCGGGAGACGGCTGGTCCGTTTCTGTTTTGTCGGAAAAGAACGATGTTACAATGAAAACGTTAAAACAAGCGAGGTCCCATGATATAATTTCAAAGTTATCAAAGAAACATTCATTCTTCAAGTGTTTTGAAGATCTTTGGTGAACGACTGGGTCTACGTAAGATATGCACGCGCTGGGTGTCCCATTTGCTTACAAGCAGAAACAAAGTCGGGTTAGACTTGCATCGCAAGTTATAGAAACATATGTTCATGTGACCCACGTCGTTTTAAAGATATAATTACAGAGGACGAAACCTGTCATTGTGTGCCAGTACAAACCATGAAAAAGCATGCTGTATGCAATATTCTTTGATTCGAAAGGTCCAATGCTTCAAATTCCAGTTCGGAAAAAGTATTCTTACTATAACGTTTTCTGTTCATTGGCCAAAGGTTGTTTTTTTCGGTTATATAACAAGTGTGGCTCGAAAGTGCTGGCCATAAAATAATGTTCGATCATGTGATTCGCCTTAAGTGCCTATTTTTATATGCTCGCCTTAAGTCCTATCTTATCTAAATAAAAACTTAGGGCGAAAATCGTCAGTGCGGTCCGTTTTCATGTAGTGAATCATGTGCTCGTGTAACGGATTCAGATTTGGTATTTGGAGTCTTAAGTCTTTGTACAAGAGACAAAAATATGACATTATATAGCTGTGCTTAGGTGGGGACTGGGTTGCGTCATTATTCAACCTTTTCACTTTCGATTTTTACAGATTTCAATCAAATCACTTACTGACCATCATTAGTCCTTCTATACATTGTATGACCGTCTGTATGTTCACCAGTGCAGTGGTTGACTATTGAAAGATTACCCTCTAGCACCCGAAAAAGCTATCAATCTTGATCAGAAATAGGTCAAAACAAAACAATAACAAGTATCTGGTGTTGTATGCAACACATAAAGTCCCCTACCGGCTTCACATTGACTCAATATGGCAATCAATAATCAAGTTAGCTTGCTTAGTTATTAAGTTATTGCAGGATCCATTTTTTGCCATATTTTCACTATTTCCGTTACCATAGCAACCGCACTTTTCGTCAAAGAACAAAGATAAAATGATGTGCATAATCTACACATTTCCATCTAGTCATATACCAAGTCTCATCAAATTAGCTTGCTTACTTATTAACTTATCGCAGAATCCAACATTTTTGCCCTATTTTCACTATTTCCGTAACCATAGCAACAACAATTTTAGTCTAAAAACAAAAATAAAATGATGTGCATAATCTACACATTGCCATCTAGTCATATACCAAGTCTCATCAAATTAGCTTGCTTACTTATTAACTTATCGCAGGATCCCATTTTTGGCCATATTTTCACTATTTCCGTAACCATAGCAACAACACTTTTAGTCGAAAAACAAAAATAAAATGATGTGCATAATCTACACATTGCCATCTAGTCATATACCAACTTTCATCAAAAACGCTTGCTTAGTTATTAAGTTATCGCGGGATCCAGATTTGAGCGGACAGACGGACAGACAGACGGACGGACGGACAGACGGACAGACGGACGGACAGACGGACGGACAGACGGAGGGCAAACCTATAGTCCCCTCCGGTGTGAACACCGGTAGGGACTAAAAAGAACAACTTCAATTCCTTGTTCAGTATGACATACGATTAAAGTGGAATATAATGCTGACCGACCAAGACAATCCCTCTGCAAAATAGTAGGGTTTAGGGGACTATCAGATCCTGCACGATTATAACTCACGTTGCGTCTAATTCATTGCGTTAGACTTTTATCAAACTGAACATTACATTCACTCAAAATCATATGAACTTTTGACCCTAGATTCGACCTCTTTGAGTTAGAACTTGTTTCTAAAACAATATTTCTCATACTATTACAACAAAGAAGGGGTAATGTTCGGGTTTTGTCCACTTTCCAACATTTATGATACTTTGTTTAACCCAAGAGTCATTAGACTGCTAGCGAAAATAAATCTTGATCGTTCTACCATATGATATGCCTTGAACTTGTCCCTTAATGATCGTTTTATATATGAAATTTGAAACTACATTAACCGCAAAATAGCCGATGACTTGTGCAATAATTCCAAAAATGACTGTGTTGTAACTGTCCTTTACCACGATATCGATCAAGACAAACGTACTCCTCTTTTGCCATGTACCGGTATCCATAAAACTGTCTGAAAACCCTACTTTAGTATGCCTACCGCGACATTTTATAATTAGTATAGAATATAGCCAGCATATCGATACATATTTGGTATAATTATAATCGCCATTTTTTATAATTATTGTTATTTTATTATTGTCATTTTATAAATATTATCACTGGATTCGGAATAATTGTCCAAATTTTTCATGTTCGCCTTAAATCCTTTCTTTTTTTAAATGATCACCTATGGCGAAACATCGTCATTACAATCAATTTTCATATAGTGAACCAGGTACTTGCGTAAAGGATAAGCAAATCCGAAATCGTTCATTTCGTTCTCACATATTTACAATAAAGGAGCTGTAATGTTCGGGTTTATCCAAGATATATCAAACTTATTTAGAAAATATGAAGACTCAAACACAGTTCACTCATGCATTTCACATTCAAGTCCACTACCATCCAAACGCAAAGTCAGTTCAGTAAAACATCTTTTTGAAACTCAGGAAATGAATCTCAGGATGAAGGTTGACGTCGAATTTGCAATTAGCTAAGACTGCTGCATAAATCAGATCTTATTTTTCCACTTTAGAAACTTAAAAACACTTTGGTTAACCTGAGAGTTAATAGACTGCTAGCGATAATCTTGGTCGTTCTACCATTATGATATGCCTTCAACTTGCCTTAATGATCGTTTCATGTACGAAATTATAAACTACATTGACCGCAAAATAGCCGACGAAGTGTGATATAATTTCTAAAATGATATTTTTGTAACTGTCCTTAACGGCAGTTACAACAATGATATCGATCCGGACAAGCGTACTTCTCCTTTGCAACATTCTGCTATGTATCCATAAAACTGTCTGAAAACCCTACTTTAGTATGCCTACCACGTCATTTAAAAGTAAGCATAGCATAATTATAGTCAGCATACATCTTCGATATTATTATCACATTCGCCATTTTTATCTTTATTTATATTTTTATTATTATTTCATTATTATAAATCTTTGATTCGTTATAAGTGCCTAGTTTTATGAGCGAAAATAGCAATTTTGTCATATACAACGGCAAATAAGTCAGGGCCCGTCTGGTCAATCAGTTTTATACACATACATATAGTAGTATAGGCTCTGTCATACAAAACCAACGGTTTTTGATTGACGAGATGTCTTTTGTCTGACTGAACGAGTATTACGGAGTTCCTGCCGGTCGACAATAGTCGCTGTTTATTTACTTTTCAACATTTCATTCGATTAAAGTCTCTAGTTCCACCTGTTCGCCTTTAGTCTTCTTTTGTAAAATAAACACTAAAGGCGAATTTTACTCACGGCATTCAATTCCCATCTAGTTAATTGCATGCTACTACACAAATTCGTATCTTTTGCACTATATAGTTGAGAATACATCATTTGAAACTAAAATAATAGAAAATAACATTGCTATAAACTGTTTGTCCATTTGAAATGTACTAGAACTACATGTACGTTTTTGTTATTATATCAGAAGTCCCCAAATCATTGTATAACAGAAACCGACTGTCGCTACAAAGAACAATGTGTAGATATTTTTCCGTTCATATTTAGAAAGGTCGTTTAAATGTTGTTCGGGAATCGACAGGTACGTTTCTATTTTTGTCGGAAAAGAACGATGTTATAATGAAAACGTTAAAACAAGCGAAGACCCAAGTTATAATTTCAAAGATATTAAAGAAACATTCATTCATCAAGTGTTTTGAAGATCTTAGGTGAACCACTTGGTCTACGAACGATATGCACGCGCTGGGTGTCCCATTTGCTTACTGACGAGCAGAAACAAAGTCGGGTTAGACTTGCATCGGAAGTAATAGAAACATATCTTCATGTGATCCACGTCGTTTTAAAGAGATAATTACAGAGGACGACAGACCTGCCATTGTACGCCAGTACAAACCATAAAAAATCATGCCGTTTGCAATATTCTTTGATTCGAAAGGTTCTATGCTTCAAATTTAAGTCCGGAAAAGGTATTTCTGCAACTGGAAAGTTTTACATAGAAAGCGTTCTTACTGTTACTTTTTTTTGTTCATTGGTCAAAGGTTGTTTTTCCGATTATTTTATCTAACAAATGAGGCCCGAAAGTGCTGGCCATAAAATAATGTTCGATCATTTGATTCGCCTTAAAAGCCTATTTTTATATATTCGTCTTAAGTCCTTTTTATCAAAATAAACACTTAGGGCGAAAATCGTCAGTGCAGTCCAATTTCATGTAGTGAATCATGTGCTCGTGTAACGGATTCAGATTTGGTATTTGCATTTCTTTTTCCGTTTTTTTTCTTCAAAGGATACACCCAAATCAAATGGAACTTTATAAGGTATGCAATCAAGTGCTTTACCACGAATGAAATGATTGGGTTCGTCGCTGATCGTTTTCCTAGGGTATAAAAGATATAGAAGGTGTACAAACCACATATTGAGATCTTGTGGGTTGATCTTAAAAACAGGAACAAAATGGCAGGTTACCATTGGATACGAAAATCTATATTTTTCTCCCACCCGAAACATAGTACACCAATCAAATGCCCCCATTTGTCAAATACCAAGATCCATTTTGTATGCAGGAGAATCTCGACAATCAATTCAAAGCGGTTCTACTGTAAAATAGAGCCTGCCAAATATGTTTTGAACAGATTGAACCCTCCCGATATGGATTTAAAAAGCGGGACTTCGGTATCGAGAATCCATATTTGGAACAAAGAGAAGAAAAGAATAAGGGTTGATACAGTCAAAACAATTCTGAATAGTAGCATATTAAATTTGCAGCAATTGTATGAGACCGCAATAAAACTCTTCCAAAAAAGATGGCATGATTTTGATTTCCCTTTTAAGAAATGGCTGTGAATACATTAAGAGAAAAGAAGAAATTGCTAATTATCAACAATTTCTCCTTTACCCTAAATATCTTTATTATTGAATTTCACATGATAGATCGCATATATGACAAGCTTCATGTTCATTTCAAATTATACTTTGACAAGTTAATCGACCTTCTGAAACTAAAATAAAACGATTGAATGCCAGATGTCATGTATATGTCACGGTAATGCAAATGTGAAACATCGTTTTTTGTGACACAGATGAATTATTCCAGTCTTCGGAATTTTATTTAAAAGTAATTACATTTATTACTACTTTCTATACAAAATTAATCTTTGTATAAAACATGGTGTAAAGTAAAGAGAGCATCTAATATGTCTTTCTACAGTACTAATATCTATTGGATTCGTTTACTGCGGAACAAGTCTTTATTAGTACTCAGCATCGTCCCACTATAGACTAATTCTGAAGTTTACTCATCAAGTAAAACTCAGTATTAAAGAAAGACATGATAAATAAGCTAATAATGTTGCATATGAACAATAATATATTGGTGGACAAATAAAAGGCTGTAAATGGCAGTTTTCTTAGTCATGTAATTCAAACGCATTGTACCGTTTTTGGATAAATCTATGTAATTTTTAGATGCCACCTTTTCAAGTGACGGGTTTTATTCATCAACCGAATAATTGTGGCTAAACAGCACTTGTAAGCTGTATTTTGGTCATATCGGACGGGCTTGGGAATCAAACAATGATTGTCTGGCATTTTTCTCACCGTCTCTACCATAACATCCAATACGAATCATTAGCTGCTCAATGCATTTAGATGACTGATCATCGTCATCATCATATTCATTCACCAATCCTATGTTCTGAGTTATGACTTCACCTAGGATTTATTTCAATATTTGGGGATTTGTATTTACCTAGCGCTTGTGGTTTCCATTGCCGTTGGACATACAGCACATAAGCGTACAATATTGTGTATCGGCATTTGCATTTGACTATATACAAATTATCATTTGAAATAGAGCACAAGCCGATGGTTTTGCCTTTTACAAGTACAATGCTACGACTCGTAAAACGTTTGTAGACGTTTCTTATAATTTGAAGAATTTAAAAGTATATGTAGATTCTCATAGTATTAAGAACACATAACCAAAATGTTCTGCCGTTTACGAGAATTATATTTATTTTTCTTAAAAAGAAACTAATTGATGTATACAACAGTTCACATGTAAGTCGAATTTGTAATTTTCCTTAGGACTTCCTGTTCTAATTACACTGAAGATCAAACTTGTCAAAAATCTTATAAACACAAACGGTTCTCCAAAGTTTTGTTAAAATATATTATTGCTTGTAACTGTTACACTGAAAACAAACTCGAAAACGGCAATATAGGCAATTCAAGGGCCCACAGGACATGATGTATGTTTTAGATCAAGCTGTAAATTATACTCATTCAATATCTAACCAAATTTTCTATCGACTATCATGACAAACTTAAGAACAATATGAATGTTCATTTAAGTTTTCAGATCAGTTCGATTTCACATTGATTGTATCCATATATTCTGTGTTATGTGTGCCCCAGAATTTGAGAAATGCTAGTTCTACATTCATTTCGCTGTAACATATAAAATATTGACCAATCAAGACGACGCAATGAAAAGATTTAAGGGTTTTAGTTCGGCTTTTTATTGGGGTTTTACGCCGTTTTAAACTACCAGGGTCATATCGCGGCGACTGGAGCACCTATCCATGGATTCCTGTTGTTTCTCAAACCAGTACTACCACAACACCCTTACGGAGCCTCCAGCTGCTCGCCCACTTAGTTTAACGATTTCAAACCCATTGGAGGGTGACAATTGTGTCAGAAAGTGTATTTACCGCGGCCGGATATCGAATCCAGGATCTCTCGAATGAGAGGCAGATGCGCTACCAACTGCGCTAAGACCGCGGCCCAAGATATAAGGGACCATCAAATCTTACCTTGTTCTAATTTTCAGTTTGATCATGATCTTAAATCCTTGGATGAAAGCCAATGAAATTTTACAGAATTGCCGTTTACGAGTGCGTGTTTGATACTCTTGAAATTGCAATCAAAAATACAAATATTTAAATCTTTCGGTATTGTAATTTTAGTAAGCAGAACGTTATCCTAGGTGTTAAAGAAGCAATGTTTAACAAAAGAGGCAATACTGAATACATTAAATATAAAGGTGTTTTAATAACAGAAAGAATAGGTTCCCCATGAGGTTTGTTTCATGTTACATCATTGTTAAACAAAAGGACGATGATGATCCTAAAACGCTCACGTTAGCTTAGATGTCATGAGCAAAAATAGCAATTTTGATATATACAACGGCAAATAAGCTGGTCAATCAGTTTTATACACGTACAAATAGGATATGTCATAGAAAGCCAACGGCTTTTGATTGACGAGATGTCTTTTGTCTGACTGAACGAGTATTACGGAGTTCCTGCCGGTCGACAATAGTCGCAGTTTATTTACTTTTCAATGTTTCATTCGATTCAGGTCTCCAGTTCCACCTGTTCGCCTTAAGTCTTTTTTTTGTAAAATAAATACCAAAGGCGAATTTTACTCACGGCATTCAATTCCCATCTAGTTAATTGCTTGTTACTACGCAAATTTGTATCTTTTGCACTTTATAGTTGGAAAAACATCAAAACTAAAATAATAAAAAATAACATTGCTATAAACTGTTTGTCCATTTGAAATGTACTAGAACTACATGTACTTTTTGTTATTATATCAGAAGTCCCCAAATCATTGTATAACAGAAACCGACTGTCGCTACAAACAATAATGTGTAGAGATTTTTCCATTCATATTTAGAAAGGTCGTTTAAATGTTGTTCGGGAGACGGCTGGTCCGTTTCTGTTTTGCCGGAAAAGAACGATGTTACAATGAAAACGTTAAAACAAGCGAGGACCCATGATATAATTTCAAAGTTATCAAAGAAACATTCATTCTTCAAGTGTTTTGAAGATCTTTGGTGAACGACTGGGTCTACGTAAGATATGCACGCGCTGGGTGTCCCATTTGCTTACGAGCAGAAACAAAGTCGGGTTAGACTTGCATCGCAAGTTATAGAAACATATGTTCATGTGACCCACGTCGTTTTAAAGATATAATTACAGAGGACGAAACCTGTCATTGTGTGCCAGTACAAACCATGAAAAAGCATGCTGTATGCAATATTCTTTGATTCGAAAGGTCCAATGCTTCAAATTCCAGTTCGGAAAAAGTATTCTTACTATAACGTTTTCTGTTCATTGGCCAAAGGTTGTTTTTTTCGGTTATATAACAAGTGTGGCTCGAAAGTGCTGGCCATAAAATAATGTTCGATCATGTGATTCGCCTTAAGTGCCTATTTTTATATGCTCGCCTTAAGTCCTATCTTATCTAAATAAACACTTAGGGCGAAAATCGTCAGTGCGGTCCGTTTTCATGTAGTGAATCATGTGCTCGTGTAACGGATTCAGATTTGGTATTTGGAGTCTTAAGTCTTTGTACAAGAGACAAAAATATGACATGATATAGCTGTGCTTAGGTGGGGGACTGGGTTGCGTCATTATTCAACCTTTTCACTTTCGATTTTTACAGATTTCAACCAAATCACTTACTGACCATCATTAGTCCTTCTATACATTGTATGACCGTCTGTATGTTCACCAGTGCAGTGGTTGACTATTGAAAGATTACCCTCTAGCACCCGAAAAAGCTATCAATCTTGATCAGAAATAGGTCAAAACAAAACAATAAAAAGAACAACTTCAATTCCTTGTTCAGTATGACATACGATTAAAGTGGAATATAATGCTGACCGACCAAGACAATCCGTCTGCAAAATAGTAGGGTTTAGGGGACTATCAGATCCTGCACGATTATAATTCACGTTGCGTCTAATTCATTGCGTTAGACTTTTATCAAACTGAACATTACATTCACTCAAAATCATATGAACTTTTGACCCTAGATTCGACCTCTTTGAGTTAGAACTTGTTTCTAAAACAATATTTCTCATACTATTACAACAAAGAAGGGGTAATGTTCGGGTTTTGTCCACTTTCCAACATTTATGATACTTTGTTTAACCCAAGAGTCATTAGACTGCTAGCGAAAATAAATCTTGATCGTTCTACCATATGATATGCCTTGAACTTGTCCCTTAATGATCGTTTTATATATGAAATTTGAAACTACATTAACCGCAAAATAGCCGATGACTTGTGCAATAATTCCAAAAATGACTGTGTTGTAACTGTCCTTTACCACGATATCGATCAAGACAAACGTACTCCTCTTTTGCCATGTACCGGTATCCATAAAACTGTCTGAAAACCCTACTTTAGTATGCCTACCGCGACATTTTATAATTAGTATAGAATATAGCCAGCATATCGATACATATTTGGTATAATTATAATCGCCATTTTTTATAATTATTGTTATTTTATTATTGTCATTTTATAAATATTATCACTGGATTCGGAATAATTGTCCAAATTTTTCATGTTCGCCTTAAATCCTTTCTTTTTTTAAATGATCACCTAGGGCGAAACATCGTCATTACAATCAATTTTCATATAGTGAACCAGGTACTTGCGTAAAGGATATGCACATACACTGGCTTTTAGCGTACGGGAGTACAGTTTTTCGGTAAGCCATTGTGGTCACACACTGTCTGTCATCCGTCGGTTTTGTATACCTGTCCGTCCGTCTTTCTGGCTGCTCTCCCTTTAGGGCCCCGTGAAGGGCCAAACGTGGGTTTTAGAGTATATCTTAAAAATCTTTTTATCATGAACTGGATGTTGAATTGGATTCACATTTGGCATTAAGAGTCTTCAGAACAAGGACTGCAAAGTGTTTACAAGAGGAAAACATCTGTCAAGAAATGGCTGTGCTGGGGTGGGGTGGTTTGGGAAGAGGTCGCGTCATTCGTTTATTCACATTTTCGACTTTTTCTTTAAAGCCATTGTACGAGGGGTGATCCAAAGTTCGTAAAATGGGTTAATAAAATTTCAGGAGTGTTGACTATCAAAACAAAAGTTATACAGTCATTAACTGTGACATCTTTACGAAACAAATGGACATTTTTACTTGTGTACATATAACAGTTTTTGTACAGTGATGGATTTTAGACAAAGACCATGCGCGAGGCGGGGGAGCAAGAACGTCAAATGCGACGTCATCTTCGCACGATTATGAACCCTTATTTTTAAAGGCCCTATTTACTCTCATACAATTCTATGCTCAAGATATACTTGTGCTGAATGCGTTCTCATACTATTTAGAGTCGGAATGTTGAACGATTTTCAGGTGTAGCTGTTTTAAGATCGGCCTACTATCAAATCGAAGCCTATGCCTGTTTACCGCATTCCTGCCGTCGTTAATCAGGTTGTGGCTGATTGCAAGACCCTCTCTGCATCCATTATTCACTATTAAAGTTCGAATCTCGAGTGCAACTTACACACATTTTCTCTACAGCACCGTATACTCGTTTTCTTTAATATCTTAAACGTCTGCGTTGATGTATGACTAAGATCGAGGCAGAATTTTATGCCTTACCGATATTCTAATTAAGTGCTGACGTCATGTCGCATTTCCCTTGGTTTGTTCTATCTTATAGAAAATGTAGTGTTTTCGTAGCAACTTCTACAGCAATATATCAAAATTGACGTAAGGATGTCATTCTAGTGATATTATAATTTGCGTCAAAATATTCTAGCTGAAATTAAAGAAAAAATCTGTTTAATTAACGACCATGTATTATCTTTTTGCGCTCCTCCGCCTAGGCGTACCTGCGTTACTATGGTAACACAGTTTACGGGCACTAAATTTTGTTTGGTAAATCTTTTTCATTTTAATAGAGTCTATAGATCTTAAACTACGATATTGCTAATTTATACACTGTCTAAGCTAGTATTATGGAAGTAATGGGTCCATTTTACGAACTTTTGGATCACCCCTCGTATGCTTTTCAACCAAATTTTACAGGTAGCATGCCCATTCGAAGGTGCTTCAGATTTCTACAATTCGTGGAGCTATCTCCCTTTTTGGCCCATAAGGGAACAAAAAGGTGTTTAAGGTGCATATTCTTTTCATGAACAGGCTTTTTGATTGGATTCACATTTGGTATTTGGAGTCCTAAGTCTTTGTACAAGAAAAAAATATGACATGATATAGCTGTGCTTGGATTGGGGACTGGGTTGCGTCATTATTCAACATTTTTACTTTCGATTTTGACAGATTTCAACCAAATCTAAAGTATAGTTATACCTTATCTGTAGATCCATTTTTTGATCTACTCTTTTGATTTAGGTGACGGATAAGATCATCTAGGCCTCTTGTTTTTGGTTATCTTATCTAACAAGTGTCGCTTTGAAAGTGCTGTCAATTAAATAATGTTTGATAATTTGATTCGCCTTAAGTGCCTATTTTATCTGTTCGCCTTAAGTCCTTTACACTTACGGCAAAAATCGTAAGTGATGCCCATTTTCATGTAATGAATCGTGTACTCGGGTAAAGGATGAGCACAAACACGCGTAACGGATGAGCACAAAAACTATTCACTACATGAAAATGGATAGCACTGACGACTTTTGCTCTACGTGTTTATTTTGATAAGAAAGGACTTAAGGCGAACAGATGAAAATAGGAACTTAAGGCGAATCAGATTATAAAACATAATTTTATAGAGAGCATTTTCGGGCGACATTTGTAGCGCACCTGAGCACAGTGCTCAAGGCGAGCCCTTGTGATCTCCCACTGTCCATCATCAGTCCGTCTGTACATTGTTTGCCCGTCTGTCTCTTTACCAATCCAGTCGTTCATTACGTAGAGTTTACGCTCTAGATAGCACCCACAAGAGCTACAAAATTTGATCATACTTGGTGAAAACAAACAGGACCATAAGTTTCCTGTTGAGTGTGACATAAGATTAAAGTTGAAAGTAATGTCGACCGACCAAGACGATCCCACTGCATAATACGAGTAGGGATCACGAGATCTTCAATGAATATAATTCATGAGTATAATTCATCATCTTAGACTTTATCAAGCGGAACATAACATTTGCTCAATATCATTTATGAACTATTTACTCTTGATTCGACATCGTTGAGTTAGAACTTGTCTCTGAATCTATATTTCTCACATATTTACAATAAAGGAGCTGTAATGTTCGGGTTTATCCAAGATATATCAAACTTATTTAGAAAATATGAAGACTCAAACACAGTTCACTCATGCATTTCACATTCAAGTCCTCTACCATCCAAACGCAAAGTCAGTTCAGTAAAACATCTTTTTGAAACTCAGGAAATGAATCTCAGAATGAACGTTGACGTCGAATTTGCAATTAGCTAAGACTGCTGCATAAATCAGATCTTATTTTTCCACTTTAGAAACTTAAAAACACTTTGGTTAACCTGAGAGTTAATAGACTGCTAGCGATAATGTAGGTCGTTCTACCATTATGATATGCCTTCAACTTGCCTTAATGATCGTTTCATGTACGAAATTATAAACTACATTGACCGCAAAATAGCCGACGAAGTGTGATATAATTTCTAAAATGATATTTTTGTAACTGTCCTTAACGGCAGTTACAACAATGATATCGATCCGGACAAGCGTACTTCTCCTTCGCAACATTCTGCTATGTATCCATAAAACTGTCTGAAAACCCTACTTTAGTATGCCTACCACGTCATTTAAAAGTAAGCATAGCATAATTATAGTCAGCATACATCTTCGATATTATTATCACATTCGCCATTTTTATCTTTATTTATATTTTTATTATTATTTCATTATTATAAATCTTTGATTCGTTATAAGTGCCTAGTTTTATGAGCGAAAATAGCAATTTTGTCATATACAACGGCAAATAAGTCAGGGCCCGTTTGGTCAATCAGTTTTATACACGTACATATAGTAGTATAGGCTCTGTCATACAAACCCAACGGCTTTTGATTGACGAGATGTCTTTTGTCTGACTGAACGAGTATTACGGAGTTCCTGCCGGTCGACAATAGTCGCTGTTTATTTACTTTTCAACATTTCATTCGATTAAAGTCTCTAGTTCCACCTGTTCGCCTTTAGTCTTCTTTTGTAAAATAAACACTAAAGGCGAATTTTACTAACGCCATTCAATTCCCATCTAGTTAATTGCATGCTACTACACAAATTCGTATCTTTTGCACTATATAGTTGAGAATACATCATTTGAAACTAAAATAATAGAAAATAACATTGCTATAAACTGTTTGTCCATTTGAAATGTACTAGAACTACATGTACTTTTTTGTTATTTTATCAGAAGTCCCCAAATCATTGTATAACAGAAACCGACTGTCGCTACAAAGAAGAATGTGTAGATATTTTTCCGTTCATATTTAGAAAGGTCGTTTAAATGTTGTTCGGGAATCGACAGGTACGTTTCTATTTTTGTCGGAAAAGAACGATGTTATAATGAAAACGTTAAAACAAGCGAAGACCCAAGTTATAATTTCAAAGATATTAAAGAAACATTCATTCTTCAAGTGTTTTGAAGATCTTAGGTGAACCACTTGGTCTACGAACGATATGCACGCGCTGGGTGTCCCATTTGCTTACTGACGAGCAGAAACAAAGTCGGGTTAGACTTGCACCGGAAGTAATAGAAACATATCTTCATGTGACCCACGTCGTTTTAAAGAGATAATTACAGAGGACGACAGACCTGCCATTGTACGCCATTACAAACCATAAAAAATCATGCCGTTTGCAATATTCTTTGATTCGAAAGGTTCTATGCTTCAAATTTAAGTCCGGAAAAGGTATTTCTGCAACTGGAAAGTTTTACATAGAAAGCGTTCTTACTGTTACTTTTTTTTTGTTCATTGGTCAAAGGTTGTTTTTCCGATTATTTTATCTAACAAATGAGGCCCGAAAGTGCTGGCCATAAAATAATGTTCGATCATTTGATTCGCCTTAAGTGCCTATTTTTATATATTCGTCTTAAGTCCTTTTTATCAAAATAAACACTTAGGGCGAAAATCGTCAGTGCGGTCCAATTTCATGTAGTGAATCATGTGCTCGTGTAACGGATTCAGATTTGGTATTTGGAGTCTTAAGTCTTCGTACAAGAGACAAAAATATGACATGATATAGCTGTGCTTAGGTGGGGGACTGGGTTGCGGCATTATTCAACCTTTTCACTTTCGATTTTTACAGATTTCAACCAAATCTATAGTACACTTACCACATAAAGTAACGCAACATTTTCAAATTTCAATATTTTTGTTTATAACAAACCTGGATCAAAAATGGTATTTTCTATAGTTCGCAAGGAAGGATTACGATAGAAATTTTAAATGAAATATTTCAATTTCCAACGAACATGCCAGAATTACGTCCCTTTATCATTTTAGGTTAAACACGTCCTAACGTCTTGCTAGTTAAGAAACAATCCTAAAAGATAGTTTTACCGGTAGTGTGTTGTCAGTTACACAGTAAAACACAAAACAATGTCAATGTGCGCACTAAGCGTCATGTCATAACTTCCTGAAAACAGCCGTCGACATATCACTTGAATTTGAGTTCTGAAAAAATCAATTGGCAGGGACTTTAAAGCTTGACGTCCAAATTTTCTTCAATTTCAAGGTTGTGGTACCATTTTATAGCAAACGCCAAAGTGCAGGATCGATTCAGATTATCGACTGGGCCAGTTACAATCAGTCGGTAGGGTATTAGCCAAAGAGCTCTGAACATTGGAACAAATTCCTAATAGCAGCAGATTCCGCATAAATGAACATTGGTAGACATAGATAAGCCATCGAAAATGAATTATTCAACCAGAAAAAAACGTTTTATATCTGTTATTGGCTAAGTTATTGGATAATTTTCGCCATCTAAGACAACTTATCCATTCAAAGACGGTCTGATTCAGTTTAAGAATCGCAGGTCTGTGTTTCGGATGTTTGCATAAAGTCATGGAATTCACCCAAAATGCCCAGGTAGGCGGGCTGGGACAAACAATTGAAATGGCAAAGGCGATACTCGTAAGTACGTTGACAATTTGTTGCGCCCTGTTGTCCCTGATATTACGTAGGAAAAGTCAATGGCATGATGCAAAAGGATGGCGCCCCTGCACACACTGTTGCTTTCATACGACGGTTGTGCAGCAAAACAAGGTTACTGCCCTTATTCGAGAACACGTCTGCTATCGAACAATTTTTGGATTGCCTGAAAAGGTGCGTTCGTGGTAGTTTTAATCCTACAACAAACCTGCTTTGCAAACGAACAATCCTTTAGGATGAGTGAACTAAGTTTCTTTAACATCAAACCGCTCCAAATATGGTGTCGATGTGACGAACATGTCAGTTTTTATGAATACAAGGCATGATTGTAAAAATGAAATTGTTTGTGACTTTTGAATTTACACCGGGTGTCTTTGGGTTGAAATTTCTGTCTGTAAATGTCTTAGCATACATATGATGTTTCGTTTACTGTTTGATGAAATGTTACATATGATGTCAAAACAAAAATATCCTTAAATTCATTAACAAGTTTTCAGATATTTGTTATTGAATGAGTGTTGCGTTACTTTATGTGGTAAGTGTACAATTATACCTTATCTGTAGATCCATTTTTGATCTACTCTTTTGATTCAGGTGACGGATAAGATCATCTAGGCTTCTTGGTTTTGGTAATCTTATCTAACAAGTGTCGTTTCGAAAGTGATGTCAATGAAATAATGTTGATAATTTGATTCGCCTTAAGTGCCTATTTTTATCTGTTCGCCTTAAGTCCTTTACACTTACGGCGAAAATCGTAAGTGCTGCCCACTTTCATGTAATGAATCATGTGCTCGGGTAAAGGATGAGCACAAACACGCGTAACGGATGAGCACAAAAACTATTCACTACATGAAGATGGACAGCACTGACGACTTTTTCGCTACGTATTTATCTTAATAAGAAAGGACTTAAGGCGAACAGATAAAAATAGGCACTTAAGGCGAATCAGATTATCAAACAATTTCATAGAGAGCATTTTCTGGCGACACTTGTAGCGCACCTGAGCACAGTGCTCAAGGCGAGCCCTTGTGATCTCCCACTGTCCATCATCAGTCCGTGTGTACATTGTTTGCCCGTCTGTTTCTTTACCAGTGGTGAAAACAAAAAGGACCATAAGTTTCCTGTTGAGTGTAACATAAGATTAAAGTTGAATGTAATGTCGACCGACCAAGACAATCCCACTGCATAATAATGGGGATCACGAGATCTTCCATGAATATAATCCATGAGTATAATTCATTATCTTAGACTTTATCAAGCGCAACATAACATTTATTCAATATCATTTATGAACTATTGACTCTTGATTCGACATCGTTGAGTTAGAACTTGTCTCTGAATCTATATTTCTCACATATGTACATTAAAGAAGCTGTAATGTTCGGGTTTATCCAAGATATATCAAACTTATTTAGAAAATATGAAGACTAAAACACAATTCACTCATTCATTTCACATTCTAGTCCACTACCATCCAAACGCATAGTCAGTTCAGTAGAACATCTTTTTGAAACTCAGGAAATGAATCTCAGGATGAACGATGACGTCGAATTTGCAATTAGTCAAGACTGATGCATAAATCAGATCTTATTTTTTCCACTTTAGAAACTTAAAAACACTTTGGTTAATCTGAGAGTTAATAGACTGCTAGCGATAATCTTGGTCGTTCTACCATTATGATATGCCTTCAACTTGCCTTAATGATCGTTTCATGTACGAAATTATAAACTACATTGACCGCAAAATAGCCGACGAAGTGTGATATAATTTCTAAAATGATATTTTTGTAACTGTCCTTAACGGCAGTTACAACAATGATATCGATCCGGACAAGCGTACTTCTCCTTTGCAACATTCTGCTATGTATCCATAAAACTGTCTGAAAACTCTACTTTAGTATGCCTACCACGTCATTTAAAAGTAAGCATAGCATAATTATAGTCAGCATACATCTTCGATATTATAATCATAATCGCCATTTTTATCTTTATTTATATTTTTATTAGCTCCACTGGCCTTTCAGGCCAGCGGGCTATTGTCATGGCGGTGTGTCCGTCGTGCGTGCGTGCGTCTGTCCGTCCGTGCGTCCGTAAACTTTTTCTTTAAAAATCTTCTTCTCAAAAACTACTGAATGGATTTCAACCGAACTTCACAGGAATGATCCTTGGGTGACCCTCTCTCAGATTCCTTCAAAGAATATGGATTGAACCAGAATAACCTGAGTTATCTGCCCGTGAATGTCAAAAATAGCAGGTTTTGACTTTAGTTTTCTTCTAAAATCTACAAATATTAAACAATCAAGACAAAACTTTGGCAGAATGATGCTGACGACAAGATCTTGCCTTGGTAAAATTTTCATCTTGATCTGAATTTTACATCATGAGTTATGTGCCCTTGAAATTGACAGAATTGCCATTTTTGGCTGTATTTTGACTTTTGTTTTCTCTCTAGCAACTACAAATATTGACTAAACAGGACAAAACTTTGACAGAATGATGCTAACTATAAGATCTTGCCTTGGTTAAATTTTCAGCTCGATCAAAATTTTATAGCATGAGTTATGTGCCCTTGAAATTGCCAAAAATTGTCATTTTCGGCTCTATTTTGCTGGTTTCGACTTTATTTTTACTCTAAAATCTACAAATATTGACCAATCAAGATAAAACTTGGACAGAATATATATAAGCATTATATGCTGCCTGGGTGTAATTTTCAGCTTGATCAGAATCTTACATCATGAGTTATGTGCCCTTGAATTTGACAAAATTGCCATTTTCGACTTTGTTTTCACTCTAACAACCACAAATGATATCCAATCAAGATGATACATGGAAAGAATCTTGTTGACAACAAGATCTTGCTTATGTGTAATTTTCAACAAGATCACCCTGTTACAATCTGAGTTATTTGCCCTTGAAATTGACAAAATTTCAGTTTTCGACACTTTTTCCACTCTTGAAGCCACAAATATTGACTAATATAGACAAAATTTGAACAGAATGATAGTGACCATAAGATCTTGCATGTGTTTAATTTTCGATTTGATTTTAAATATACATACTGAATTATGTGTCCTTGAATTTGGCAAAATCACAGTTTTTAATTTTATTATCGCTCTAACATCCTTAGAATAGTAGTCAATCAATTACTTTCTTTTTGCATTGACCACATGATTGCTGCTTTTGACTTTGTTTTTGCTGTAAGAATTAAAAAATCTAGTCAAAACTTGGATTTGATATTAAAAGAAATTCAGGCCTGTGGAGCGACTCAAGACCTTCAGGTGTTTCTAGTTATTATTTCATTATTATAAATCTTTGATTCGTTATAAGTGCCTAGTTTTATGAGCGAAAATAGCAATTTTGTCATATACAACGGCAAATAAGTCAGGGCCCCTCTGGTCAATCAGTTTTATACACGTACATATAGGCTCTGTCATACAAAGCCAACGAGGTGTCTTTTGTCTGACTGAACGAGTATTACTGAGTTCCTGCCGGTCGACAATAGTCACTGTTTATTTACTTTTAAACATTTCACTCGATTCAAGTCTCTAGTCCCACCTGTTCGCCTTTAGTATTCTGTTGTAAAATAAACACTCAAGGCGAATTTTCCTTACGGCATTCAATTCCCATCTAGTTAATTGCATGGTACTACGCAAATTTGTATCTTTTGCGCTATATAGTTGGAAAAACATCAAAACTAAAATAATAGAAAATGTTTCAATGTTTATTCAATATTGTACAAAGAGGCCACCGGCCTACAATACAAAATACGTGTAGGAATTGTAATACAATTTGAGTTATCGTTTAGTTAATAATATCAACACTATTTTGGAAAGTTACAATGATATGCATGGTTATTGCCCTTTTCAACGTAGATCAATAGAACAAACACTATCAACAGACATGTGTGAAGCGAATACAGCGATCAGTCTGCACATTCGTGTATTCTGATCCATGTTCAGGCTTCATACACTTACTATCACATCTGTTATTAGCGCGTTTGGTTCATATTTGTAAAACATTCATTGGTTATAATTTATAAACTACAAAATAGTAGTACATTGAAAATTACATGTTCAAACATTTAGATTAAATATTCTCCCAAACTGTGACACATTTTGACGATCCCAGTGAATTCATGTTTACATGATCTTGCAGGAAAAGAAGAAAACAATGGTGCTAACCAGTATTTTCTCATTTCCCTTCAATACTTGTTATATGTTTGGTGATTTTTACAAGACTTAAATTCGTTATGCCATGTACAACTGCATACGATTTTGATCAGCCTAAGATTTCGTCATTTGGGAGAGGTTTGAAAATTAGGAAGAAGGGAATTACGCCCTTGATACTTTAGCTTTCATAATGTATTTAACAAAAATTGCAATTGTTGTTTGACTGCATAAGAATAAAGAAACTGTCTAGATCATTTCTGCATTTATACCAACTTAACAAATATCTCTGTCGCTCATTACTATACTGGAAACATTGAAAGAAAGCATGATATTCGTCTTCTATACACGACAAATTGTGATGTTCTTGACAATACAAGCAGAATCTATTTGTTCTTTCAATTTGTTGATGTCTACCTAATTCAATATTAAATTTATGATTAGAGCATCTGAATTTTGCCAAGTATTTCCGAAGTTCAAATGATAGATTAATGCATAAATTTTTCTATGGATTTAACATAGTCTTAAAGTATTTAAAAGTATCACAGCGGGAGGAACTGGTTATAGATTCTTCCCAATTTTGTTTCATGTAATCGGTTATTCTTTGCTTAAAAACAGTTAATAAGTGGTCAGCATTTCCAATTTCCTGAGATAACCAAATGTTGCCGAAACCATAAATAACATTGCTATAAACTGTTTTTCATTTGAAATGTACTAGAACTACTTGTTTGTTGTTAGTCTGAATTCTATCAGAAGTCCCCAAATCATTGTATAACAGAAACCGACTGTCGCTACAAAGAATAATGCGTAGAGACTTTTCCATTCATATTTAGAAAGGTCGTTTAAATGTTGTTCGGGAATCGACAGGTCCGTTTCTGTTGTTTTATGCTCACCGAAGGGAGAGCATATGGTCGCCGCTTTGTCTGTCCGTCCGTCCATCCTGTCCGTCCGGCCGTCCGAAGCGATTACTCCATAACCCTTGGGGCAAATAAAACGAAACTTACCATGTAAACTCCCTATGACATAATGCCGATGTACTTTTCCCGGTTTTTGGATTTGAGGCCTCGTCAAGGGAAAAGGGGACTTTAGGTAAAATACAGTTTTTCTCTAATTTCTCCAAGTCTAATGGTCAGAATTTGATGAAATTTCATATTTGAGTAGCAAATCGAAAGTCCTTGACAATAAAGTGCTCTCCATGGCATATATTTATTGTTACAATGCCTTATTCGGGGAGAATTGTCCGTCTATGACGGCCCTTGTGTCGGAAAAGAACGGTGTTACAATGAAAACGTTAAAACAAGCGAAGACCCGTGTTATTTCAAAGATATTAAAGAAACATTCATTCTTCAAGTGTTTTGAAGATCTTAGATGAACCACTTGGTCTACGAACGATATGCACGCGCTTGGTGTCCCATTTGCTTACTGGCGAGCAGAAACAAAGTCGGGTTAGACTTGCATCGCAAGTTATAGAATCAAATGGTAATGTGACCCAAGTCGTTTTAAAGAGATAATTACAGAGGACGACAGACCTGCCATTGTGTGCCAGTACAAACCATAAAAACATGCTGTATGCAATATTCTTTATTCGAAAGGTCCTATGCTTCAAGTTCAAGTCCGGAAAAGGTATTCCTGCCACTGGAAAGTTTTACAGAGAAAGCGTTCTTATAAACTGAAAACGATAATTTTTACACTGACCCGGGTGAGTCGATGTCAAGTACGGGAATCCAGGTAAATTATCCGATATGGGTGATTGATTTAATGTTAATTGGGTATAAAAATACTTTTTGTCACGCAAGGTATGAAGTCAACATGGTCAAATGGTAGCGGTCAAAGACATGAAACTCAATTTGTCTTTTGGTATGGGTTCGAAACTCACAGTCGGCTATATTTTGTTTCATTTCTATTTCTTTTTTATTGCACACAAAGATAATAAAGTTGTTTCTTTTTTATTTTTCATTATGGACGACGAACATAATATGCGATTATAGGCATAATATTATGTTTTATTTTAAACGGTCTTCCAACAAAAATTACAAATCATATATTTTTCATATATCAACAAATGTTTGGAGAAAATGAAAAATATGCAAACAAAGTTGATCTGGTTTATGAAGATGTGTCATTTAATTTTGCCACAAATGTTTGAGTTTGACATTTCACACAGAAATCATCAAGAGAAAAGCATGAAAAAGCGAGCACTTCTATTTCCCTAAATATTTCTCCTTTTCGTATTCAATTTCACAAGCACATTTCTTGTATAACCTTAAAAATGGGAATATCTACATAATTGATATCTGTAAAAAGGTTAAACTTCAAACATTAAACAAAGGAATGAAAAAAAGAAAAAGAAATGGAAATCCTTGTAAAATACAGATTTTGCATGTCTTGAAGTGGAATCGAACATGGTCCGTTCGAGTAGAAGTCCCACGTCTTTCCACTGCACTATGACAGACTTGCACAGTAACGTTTGTATAAATTTATAATAAACGAATGCTTTCTAAAATCGAAACCAGTGAGCTGTTTTCAATAACAATGGACAGGTCAATGCAAATAAACAAATGATCAAATTATCGTTTTTCCTTTATACTATTACTTTTTTTCTGTTCATTGGTCAAAGGTTGTTTTTCCGATTATTTTATCTAACAAGTGTGGCCCGAAAGTGCTGGCCATAAAATAATGTTTGATCATTTGATTCGCCTTAAGTGCCTATTTTTATATGTTCGTCTTGATCAGAAATTGGTTAATAAAAAGAAAGAAAAGAACTTAGATTCCCTAGTTAGTGTGACAAAAGATTAAAGTCGAATGTAATGCTGACCGACCAAGACAATCCCTCTGCAAAATATTAGGGTTTAGGGGACTATCAGATCCTGCACGAGTATAATTCACGATGCGTCTAATTCATCATGTTAGAATTTTATCAAACTGAACATTATTTTCTCTCAAAATCATATATGACTTATTGACTCTAGATTCGACCTCTTTGAGTTAGAACTTGTCTCTAAAACAATATTTCTCGTAAATTTACAATAAAGGAGCTGCAATGTTCGGGTTTTGGCCATATTTTAAACCTTTATGATACCTTTTTAACCCGAGAGACTGCTAGCGTAAATATTGGTCGTTCTACAATATGATATGCCTTGAACGTGTCCCTTAATGCTCGTTTTATATACGAAATTTGAAACTACATTGACCGCAAAATAGCCGATGACTTGTGCAATGATTCCAAAAATGACTGTGTTGTAACTGTCCTTAACCACGATATCGATCAAGACAAACGTACTCCTCTTTTGCAACACTCTGCTATATACTGGTATCCATAAAACTGTCTGAAAACCCTACTTTAGTATGCCTACCACGACATTTTACAATTAGTATAGAATTTAGTCAGCACATCGATGCATCTTTGATATTATTATTATTATCGCCATTTTTATCTTTATTGTTATTTTTATTGTCAATATAAAATTCACAGTGTAGGAACGGAAGTGTGTGAACGCTTGTCTTTGAGTGATAGCTTGTGTGTCTGTTCATCGAAGAAATGCAACTTGGTAAATATTAGCGGTTGACATAGGTAAGAAAAAGTTTATGATTGATAATTATTTCGACATTTATCTTATATTTTGTTGTAATGTCGTAATCTTGAATAAACATGGAAGACATGACTCGCCCTGACTACAGTGCTCAGGTGCGCTAAAAGCCAGTGTTTGTAAACATTCGTTTCGCGTGTTTGTGCTCATCCGTTACACCAGCACTCGATTCACTACATGAAAAATGGACAGTACTGACGATTTTCGCCCTAAGTGATTATTTTGATAAGAAAGGACTTAAGGGGAACAGATAAAAATAGGCACTTAAGGCGAATAAAATGATCAAACATTATTTTATGGCCAGCACTTTCAGGACACACTTGTTAGATAAAATAACCAAACAACAAAAAAAAACAACCTTCGACCAATGGACAGGACAAGTAATACGAGGGGTGATCCAAAAGTAATGTCACAGTGTTTATAGTTTGGTTATTCGACGTATTTTTGTACAAATAAAGACTTATCATTCAAGCTTACGCACTAGACTATTCTTTTGAAGATTAATATTACTTTATGTTCTGTCATTATATAAAAGAAAAATCAAGACAATTAAGCTGATATTTACATGCCGCTACGTCATGATATTTCTAAGCAATTTAAGAACGTTTCAATAAAACCGGTGCGTTGAAATACCAAATAAGTCTTATTGAAATCATCACTCACAATCGGGATAATGGCAGAATCGGATAAATGCCCACAACGTGCCATTCTGAACTTTTGCTAAAGGTTTGGAAAGTAGCCGATAGAAGCAACAGAAACAATAAATTCAACATAAAAGAACGGACATTTCATGATAGAGACGTCTAACGTTAGTGCAAGCTTTTTTGAGAGTGAATATTAGTCGTTTGAAGATCAAAACGAGCCGGAAGACATGTGGAGCTGGGGAATAACGCCAACGTCCATGTTACTTTGCGCTATTTCCGCACATTTAAGAAGAAGCTGAATTTAAGAAGAATTGATTATGTCGACCTAAACCAACTGAGAACAAATTGATTCAAGGAATGCATTCAAAGAATTGCTGAACGAGTTGTTTAAAATGCATTTATGAAGCGGGTCGAACGCCACGAATGTTGTATTAATTAAACATAGAGGGTGATATTTTGAGAAGGAGTAGAATGACGTCAATGACGTCATGTGTTGTGCGCCAATGTGCGGCGCTGGACACCGATGCGCTATGTAAAAATGTAATTTATTTTTGTAATTTCACACGAAACTTTATGAAAATTCGTGCATGTATTAAACGAATGTTAATCTTTCGGCATCTAAAGTTGCATGAGGATACGTTCATAAAATCACCGAAAACAACGTTTGTGACATTACTTTTGTATCATCCCTCGTAGTAAGAATGCTTTCTCTGTAAAACTTTCCAGTGGCAAAACTACCTTTCCCGGGCTGGAATTTTAAGCATTAGAGCATTGTAATGGCTCACTATGGCAGGTCAGTCGTCCTCTGTAATTATCTCTTTTAAACGACGTGGGTCACATTAACATGTGTTTTTATAACTTGCGATTCAAGTCTAGCCCGACTTTGTTTCTGAGCGTGCAGATCTTACGTAGACCAAGGAGTTCACCTAAGATCTTCAAAACACTTTAAGAATGAATGTCTCGTTCATATCTTGGAAGTTATATCGTTGGTCTTCGCTTATGTTAACGTTTTCATTGTAACAACTATCTTCTCTGACAAACCAGAAACGGACCTACCGACTCCCGACCATCATTCAACCAACTTTTCTAAATATGAATGGAAAAATCTCTCAACAGCGTGTATATTGAAAGTTTTGAGCAGAGCTTGGGTTACTCTACGAACCTAAAAAGAGTCCATTGTATCATTGTTACCTGATATGTAAACCCCTATATCGAAACAATGTTTCTGAAGTGTGTAATTCTAGTTCGTTACATATTATTCTTTATCACAACAGTCGGTTTCTGTTATACAATGATTTGGGAACTTCTGATAGAATTCAGAATGAAAACAAACAACTAGTTTCAGTATATTTCATATGTCAAACAGTTGATAGCATTGTTTTGTTTTTATTATTTTAGTCTTTCTAACTATATAGTGCAAAAGAAGTACCATTCGACTTCCTTGATGGGAATTGAATGCCGTGAGCAAATTTCGCCTTAAGTGTTTATCTTACAAAAGAGGACTTAAGGCGAACAGGTGGAACTAGACACTTAAATCGAATGAAATATTGAAAAGGTAAATAAACGGCGACTATTGTCGGCCCGCCGGAACTTTGCAATGCTCATTCAGTCAGACAAAAGATATCTCGCAAATCAAAGTTCGTTGTCTTTGTATGACAGAGCCTATATGTTCGTATATACAACTGGTTGACCAGAGGGGTCCTGACTTATTCATCGTTGAATTTGACAAAATTGCTATTTTTGCTCTTGACATCAAAGCTGACGTGAGCGTTTTAGGATCACCATCGTCCTTTTGTTTTACAATGATTTAAGATTAAACATACCTCATGGGGAAACCTTTTCTTTTCTAATTAGAAGACCTAAATGCGCACTTTATATTTTATGTATTTAATGTTGCCTCACTTGTTAATCCTTCATTCCTTTTAAAACCCAGGTTTACATTCTTCTCACTAAAATTACAATACAGGAAAAATGAATATTGTATTGTTTGATTGCAATTTCAAGAGTATCACACACGCACTCGTAAATGGCAATTTTGTCAAATTCAATGGCTTTCAACTGAGGATGTAAGATCATGATCGAACTGAAAATTAGACCAAGGTAAGATTTGATGGTCCCTTATATCTTATCCATGTTTTGTCTTGATTGGTTAATATTTCTATATATTACAGTGAAACGAATGTGGAAACTAGCATTTCTCAAATTCTGGGGCACATAACACAGTATATATGGATACAATCAATGTGAAGTCGACCTTGTTTACTCTCAAGCAACGATAAATATTGACAATACGTAAAATACAAAACTTGAACAAAATGTTGGCGACCGCGAAATCTTGTATCAGTGCAATGTTTAATATTATCCTATCAGAAAGCCTAAATTTAACGTGTCATTGAATTATATAAAACTGTCTCTTTCGACATTTTTGCACTCTGACAATCGCAAATATTGAAAAATCAAGACAAAATTGGGACACAATATTTGTGACCGCAATATATTTTATAAGTTTAGTTTTCAGCTAGGGTTAAACATCACATACTGAGTTATGTTCCCTTGATTTTGGACAAAATAGCAATTATCGATTTTTTTCTCTTGAAAAGATACAAATATCTGCCTATAAACATAAACACATGACTTAGGCAAAATTTGGTGACAATCAGATCTTGAATGAGTATGATTTACATCTTCATAAAAATCTTACATCATGAGCTGTGTGCCGTTGAATTGCCTATTTTGCCGTTTTCGAGTGTTTTTTTTCTCAGTGTAACAGTTACAAGTAATAATATATTTTAACAAAATAATGGAGAAACGTTTGTGTTTATAAGAGTTTTGACATATTTGATCTTCATTGTGATTAGAACAGAAAGTCATGACTTATTGTACACTGAATATGATAAAATTGTCATTTTCGCCCGTGGCATTTAGGCTTACACGAGCGATTTAGGACCACCATCGCCCTTTAGTTTCACAATGTTTGCAGGTTACATAATTTTATTATGATTGTTGAGAAACTTCTCTAATTAGGAGACTTAAATGCGCACTTTATATTACATGTGTTTCATTTTACCTCACTTGTTTAGTCTTTTCTATCTTGATCCGAGTTATGTATCCTTGAATTTGAAAGAAATATCATATTTCTGTATTCTTCACTGAAATGAGCTCTCTTCACTTGTAGTTTTAAATTCCAATTGTTTTAAACCTTTAACAAAACGTTTGTTTTGTCAGGGGGAATGGTATTTGAAGATGACCTCTAATGGGTGCCTTTAAGATTTAACTGTGAAGTTCACACTGGGCGTTAATCAATTTGGAGAGTAAACAAAGTCGAAACAAGCTGCTTTCGATATTCAAGGGCATATGATTCCAGACGTTTACCTTCAAACGGGTCGCTTATAGTATACTAGAGAAAAGAAGAAATGCAATAACTATTTTTGTTATTTCTCTTCATTCTTTTATGTTATTGAACCAAATTTGTTACTAATTATTACAGGGAACTGTATCTTGATATTAATCTTTTCGTTTACGTTAGAACATGTCTTACATGTGAGATAACGTCAAAATAGCCATCACGTGCAAACCTTTAAAATAACCAATGTACATAAAACTCTTTCGAGTGTGTATATGCACGTCGACTCGACAAAAAGCAATAATTTGCGTTTAGATTTTATACCTCATATCATTTTGCGACTTATTCAAAGACGTCGTCCACTAGCAATTGTGATGTTTATTAGTGGAACATCTCAACCCACATTTGTTTACATCGGTATACAAAATATTGCTTGAAGTAACTTGTCAGAACGAACGGAACACCTTACGGTCGCCCAAAAAGCGGTCGTCAACGTCTAACTTCACGACGTATGGACCAGGAATCGTTAACATCAGTCTGGATTGGGTGTATGAACGCATTTAACGTTGACGCCAAACCGCTCTCATTTAAACGCATATTGATGGCACGTACAACCTGTGACCTTGATGAAATTTTAACACTTGAAAGTCAAATGATAAAGTTTTACTATGCATTGAAAAAAGTCTTCGAATACGGGTGATTTTCAGAAATACAAAAACAAAACGTATGAACAAATTATTTTTACAAATATATTTTTAATCTTAAATCATTGTAAAACACAGACGATGATGATTCTTAAATCGCTCACGTAAACTTAATTGTCATGAGAGTACAGAGAAAGTGTTCTTACTTTTGCTTTTTCTGTTCATTTGTCAAAATTTTCTTTGCTAATTTATGTGTCGCCCGGAAGTGTTGGCCATAATATAATGTTTGATAATTTGATTCTCCTTAAGTGCCTTTTTTATCTGTTCGCCTTAAGTCCTTTCTTATCAAGATAAACAATTAGGGCGAAAATCGTCATTGCTTTCAATTTTCATGTAGTGAACCGTATGCTTGTGTAACGGATAATTAAAACCACTGGCTTTTAGTGCACCTGAGCACAGTACTCAGGGGGAGCTATTGTGGTCACTCACTGTCCATCGTTAGTCCGTTTGTACATTATAGGCCCGTCTGTCTGTTCACAAGTCCAGTCGTTCACTATTTAGAGTTTACACTCTAGCACCTACAAAAGCTTTAAATCTGATCACATTTGGTCAAAACAAAAAGACTATGAATTCACAATTGAGTGTATCATAAAATAAAAGCCAAATGTAATGTCGACCGACCAAGACAATCCCTCTGCAAAATAGCAGGGTTCATTAGATCTTGCACGAGAATAAATCATGATATATAGTCTAATACCTTACTTTTATCAAGCTAGTTATCTAAAGCTTAAATCAAATCCAGATAACCATACACATAATGTTGTTTTTGAACCTCTTTATGAAGAGGAATTTAATAAGAAGGAATCAGAAATTCCTACCTTTAGTTTACGTTGTAAAGCTGACATAGAATCCCTAGATTTCGATCTCGATGACGTGGCCGAACTTAAAGTTCCAGACGTCCCTTTAAGATCTTGCTTAAACGAAAAAGTCTGAAACTAATCCTTCTGTGTTTAAAAATAAATTCCTTGAAATTCAGGAAAAGCACACGTTGCATTTTCATATTTATACAGATGGTTCTAAATCTGAAGAGAAAGTTGCTTAAGCTGCCATCTTAGATGGCTACAAATGTCAGTATCGTCTGCCCGATAACTCGTCCATTTTCTCTGCCGAGCTTAAGGCTATTGACCTTGCACTCAAGCATATCATTGAAAATGGTTATTGGCGCTACATTATTTATACAGACTCTTTGTCTTGTATGCAAGCGCTCGAGAACGAAAAAAGGGACAATCCTATTATTGTTAAACTCCTCGAGAAGCTGTCTCGTATATATGCTTCTGATGAAGATACTGATATTGTCTTTTGTGGATTTTCCGGTCGAGTGGACTCGGACATGGGTAATCTATGATCTGGGAGGAGCCCATGTCTATTCGTCCTCACATCGGATTATTCATGGTGCATGGTTGTTTTGTTTCGTGTTTATTATTGAAGTATTGATTTGATATTTACAAGGTAATATTATCTACTTTGAATTGAATATATTTTCATTATATTTTACCTTTCTGGATGTTTATGTAACTATCTACATACCAGTAAATTTGTATATGTTAGCGGCAATAAGTAAAATCAGGTAATAAGCTTAATGCATAGGCAATAAGCTATTGTCTAGTCAATTAGTTATTGCCTAAAAATTTCTTGCCTGAAATGTTTCGACCCAAATTTAGTCTATTGCCTAACATATATGTTAGCGGCAATAAGTAAACTCAGGCAATAAACTAAATGTCTAGGCAATAAGCTATTGCCCTGTCAATTAGTTGCCTAAAGTTTTCAATCATTAGTTTTATTGAATGAAATGTTTCATCCAAAATTGAGTATTTTATAAGACCCCCTTTGATGGTCATGTTTAGGTATTGACTAATCGTCTTTATGGGTATTTCTGTGAATTTAAGTAATTTAGTCAATCATCACATAGAAGGTAATAGATAGGCTGTGATCTAGTTATTGGCTACATTGTGTAAGCATCAGTTGTGTCAAGAACAAACTTTGAATTTAAAAATGAAGTTTAAATATAAATTTTTTAAACATAAATCAATGTAAATGATTCCAGTGTTGAATCTTGCTGTGTGTTTTAGGGGGCCCAATGGGCCCGAGGCTCTTGGTCAAGGGGGTCATCCAATACAAATACATAGCTAATTTGACCCATGCCTCATTCTCAGTGGGGTCATTTGAGATTTTAGGGGGTCATTTTGGCCATGGCCCCCTCTAGATTCAACACTGTGATTCAATGCAAAGGGTGCTCTATAAAAATGACCCGAGATAGGTGCATTACCTTGTTTTAAAGTGGGAGAACAGTATCAGGCCTGTAAGAATCAACTGCAGATGGGAGGACCTATTTTTCACCTAGGTTGTGGGTCTCATTCGCGGACTTTCTGTACAATTGATTGAATTGGAATGGTGTTTGGCACTACATCAACAATTTTCTAGTCATAATGCAACTGTTGTTGCACGGTGCCATGTGTTCCTGACATTACTAGCACCATAACAAACACAGCACCCACTCAGAGCTAGCAGCTAATCATCCTACTTAGTTGGTTAGAAAAGAATTCATCTATTTATCTTATTTAACTGAAATGTAATTCGAAGGGTTTCAAGATAATGAAATGACATTATTGGTCTTTGACTCAATGTAGGGGTCAAAAGCAACCAGTATGTTTTCAAGATCTAACTAATGGTGAATATTTGTGAACTATGTTCAATTTCATATAAGATTTCAAACAAGTAGTCATATTTAATCGTTAGGCAATAAGACTAATGCCTGACTATTTTGGCCAGGAAATAGGCTTAAAACATGGGCATTAAGCTTAATATCTAGAATGATTTAGGCAATAAGCTTACTGCATAGGCAATAGCTTATTGCCTAGGCATTTAGCGTATTGCCTAGTTTTACTTTTTGCCGCTAACATATACGAGATCGTACATCCAGATATGTGGTGCGCCCAATATGACCTTGGTAGTCGACGGGCCTTAAAACACCATTCATTCATTCATTAGACTTTTCTATCTTGATTCTTGTAATGTGCCCTTAAATTTGAAACAAATCTCAATTTTCGAGTGTGTTCTGCACTGAAATGAACTCTCATCACTTGTCGTTTGTATTTGCAATTGTTTCCAGCTTTTGAAAAAAGTTTTTTTTGTCAGAGGGAATAATATTTGAAGATGACCTAGAATGGGTGCCCGTCAGATTTACACATATCGGCTTAAAGAGTAAACAAAGTCAAGTTAAGCTGCTTTCGATATTCAAGGGCAAATAACTTCCGACATTTACCTTTGAATAGGTCGCTAAACCAAGTTTGATCAAAATTGGCTAAATGCTGTTGGTACTGGAGTGAAAAGTCTTAAATGAGAACGAACGGAAGAGCAGCCAGTAAGACGGACGGACAGGCATACAAAACCGACGGATGACGGACAGTGTGTGACCACAACGGCTAACCAAAAGTACTGTACTCCCGTGCTCTAAAACCCAGTGTTCACTATATGAAAATTGATTGTAATGACGATGTTTCGCCCTAAGTGTTCATTTTAAAAAAGAAAGGGCTTAAGGCGAACATAAAAAATGGGCAATTACTCCGAACAAATGATAATGATTATAGAATAACAATAATAAAAATAAAATTAACAATAAAGATAAAATGGCGATTATGATAGTGTCAAAGATGTATCGATATGCTGACTATATTCTATGCTTACTGTAAAATGTCGTGGTAGACATACTAAAGTATGGGTTTCAGACAAGTATATGAAACGATCATTAAAGGACACGTTGAAGGCATATCATATGGTAGAAGTACCCAGATTTTCGCTAGCAGTCTAATGACTCTCGGGTTAAACAAAGTACCATAAATGTTGTAAAGTGGACAAAACCCGAATATTACAGCTATTTTATTGTAAATTTATCAGAATAAAGTACCATTAATGTTGTAAAGTGGACAAAACCCGAATATTACAGCTCCTTTATTGTAAATTTATGAGAATTGTCGTTTTAGAGACAAGTTCTAACTCAAAAGGGTCGAATCTAGAGTGAATAGTTCATATGTTATTTTGAGTGAATGTAATGTTCAGCTTGATAAAATGAATTAGACATATCATGAATTATACTCGTGTAGCATCTGATAAACCCTACTATTTTGTAGAGGGATTGTCTTAATCGGTCAGCATTACGTTCGACTTTAATCTTATGTCTCACTCAACAGGTAATTCATTTTCTGTTTTTGTTTTGACCAATTGCGATCAAGACTGGTAAACTCTAAATAGTTAATGACTGGACTGGTGAACAGACAGACGGTCATACAATATACAGGACTAATGATGGACAGTGAGTGACCACAATGACTCGCCCTGAGTACAGTGCCCAGGTGCGCTAAAAGCCAGTGTTTGTAAACATTCGTTTCGCGTGTTTGTGCTCATCCTTTTACACCAGCACACGATTCTCTACATGAAAATGGACAGTACTGACGTTTTTTGCTCTAAGTGATTATTTTGATAAGAAAGGACTTAAGGCGAACTGATAAAAAAAGGCACTTAAGGCGAATAAAATTATCAAACATTATTTTATGGCCAGCACTTTCAGGGCACACTTGTTAGATAAAATAACCAAACAACAAAAAACAACCTTTGACCAATGAACAGGACAAGTAATAGTAAGAATGCTTTCTCTGTAAAACTTCCAAGTGGCGAAACTACCTTTTCCGGGCTGGAATTTCAAGCATAGGAGCATTGTACTGGCGCACAATGGCAGGTCAGTCGTCCTCTGTAATCATCTCTTTTAAACGACGTGGGTCACATTAACATGTGTTTTTATAACTTGCGATTCAAGTCTAACCCGACTTTGTTTCTGCGCGTGCAGATCTTACGTACACCAAGTAGTTCACCTAAGATCTTCAAAACACTTTAAGAATGAATGTCTCTTTCATATATTTGAAGTTATATCGTTGGTCTTCGCTTGTGTTAACGTTTTCATTGTAACAACTATCTTTTCTGACAAACCAGAAACGGACCTACCGACTCCCGACCATCATTCAACCGACTTTTCTAAATATGAATGGAAGAAATTTCCCAACAGCGTGTATATTGAAAGTTTCGAGCACAGCTTGGGTTACTCTACGAACCTAAAAAGAGTCCATTGTATCATTGTTACCTGACATGTAAACCCCTATATCGAACAATGTTTCTGAAGTGTGAAATTCTAGTTCGTTACATAATTATTCTTTGTCACGACAGTCGGTTTCTGTTATACAATGATTTGGGGACTTCTGATAGAATTCAAAATGAAAACAAACGATTAGTTTCAGTATATTTCATATGTCAAACAGTTAATAGCATTGTTTTGTTTTTATTATTTTAGTCTTTCTAACTATATAGTGCAAAAGAAGTACCATTCGACTTCCTTGATGGGAATTGAATGCCGTGAGCAAATTTCGCCTTAAGTGTTTATCTTACAAAAGAGGACTTAAGGCGAACAGGTGGAACTAGACACTTAAATCGAATGAAATATTGAAAAGGTAAATAAACGGCGACTATTGTCGGCCGGCCGGAACTCTGCAATGCTCTTTCAGTCAGACAAAAGATATCTCGCCAATCAAAATCCGTTGTCTTTGTATGACAGAGCCTATATGTACGTATATATACAACTGGTTGACCATAGGGGCCCTGACTTATTTATCGTTGAAATTGACAAAGTTGTTATTTTTTCTCTTGACACCAAAGCTGACGTGAGCGTTTTAAAAAGGATCACCATCGTCCTTTTGTTTTACAATGATTTAAGATTAAACATACCTCATTGGGAAACCTTTTCTTTTTTTAATTAGAAGACCTAAATGCGCACTTTATATTTTATGTATTTAATGTTGCCTCACTTGTTAAACCTTGATTCTTTTTAAAACCCAGGTTTACATTCTGCTCATTAAAATTACAATACAGAAAAAAATAAATATTGTATTATTTGATTGTAATTTAAAGAGTATCACACACGCACTCGTAAATGGCAATTTTGTCAAATCCAATGGCTTTCAACTGAGGATGTAAGATCATGATCGAACTGAAACTTAGACCAAGTTAAGATTTGATGGTCCCTTATATCGTATCCATGTTTTGTCTTGAATGGTCAATATTTCTATATATTACAGTGAAACGAATGTGGAAACTAGCATTTCTCAAATTCTGGGGCACATAACACAGCATATATGGATACAATCAATGTGAAGTCGACCTTGTTTTCTCTCAAGCAACGATAAATATTGACAATCAATACAAAACTTGAACAAAATGTTGGCGACCGCGAAATCTTGTATCAGTGCAATGTTTAATATTATCCTACCAGAAAGCCTAAATTTAACGTGTCATTGAATTATATAAAACTGTTTCTTTCGACATTTTTGCACTCTCACAGTCGCAAATATGGGAAAATCAAGACAAAATTGGGACACAATATTTGTGACCGCTATATACTTTATAAGTTTAGTTTTCAGCTTGAGTTAACCCTTTCCCAAACAATACCTGGTTTTGACGTTCCTAATAGAAACGGATTAGGAAAACATTGAAACAAAAGAAGAAACTGCTGATAATCAGCAGTTTCTCCTTTTGTTTCAATATTTTCTTTGCATATTTTACACAAATCCTATCTTTAATAACATTAATTTTGTCTTTTGTAGCAGTTTTTGAAGTGGATCACCCTAAAATTTTGCCGTTTGGGAAAGGGTTAAACATCACATACTGAGTTATGTTCCCTTGATTTTGACAAAATAGCAATTATCGATTTTTTCTCTTGAAATGATACAAATATCTACCTATAAACATAAACACGACTTAGGCAAAATTTGGTGACAATCAGATCTTGAATGAGTATGATTTACATCTTCATAAAAATCTTACATCATGAGCTGTGTGCCCTTGAATTGCCTATATTGCCGTTTTCGATTTTTTCAGTGTAACAGTTACAAGTAATAATGTATTTTAACAAAATAATGGAGAAACGTTTGTGTTTATAAGGGTTTTGACATACTTGATCTTCATTGTGATTAGAGACTAGTTCTAACTCAAAGGGGTCGAATCTAGAGTGAATAGTTCATGTTATTTTGAGTGAATGTAATGTTTAGCTTGATAAAATGAATTAGACACATCATGAATTATACTCGTGTAGCATCTGATAAACCCTACTATTTTGTAGAGGGATTGTCTTAAATCGGTAAGCATTACATTCGACTTTAATCGTATGTCTCACTCAACAGGGAATTCATGTTCTTTTTTTGTTTTGACCAATTGCGATCAAGACTGGTAAACTCTAAATAGTTAATGACTGGACTGGTGAACACACAGACGGTCATACAATATACAGGACTAATGATGGACAGTGAGTGACCACTATGACTCGCCCTCAGTACAGTGCTCAGGTGCGCTAAAAGTCAGTGTTTGTAAACATTCGTTTCGCGTGTTTGTGCTCATCCTTTTACACCAGCACACGATTCTCTACATGAAAATGGACAGTACTGACGATTTTTGCTCTAAGTGATTATTTTAATAAGAAAGGAGTTAAGGCGAACAGATAAAAATAGGCACTTAAGGCGAATAAAATGATCAAACATTAATTTATGGCCAGCACTTTCAGGACACACTTGTTAGATAAAATAACCAAACAACAAAAAGAACCTTTGACCAATGAACAGGACAAGTAATAGTAAGAATGCTTTCTCTGTAAAACTTTCCAGTGGCAAAACTACCTTTCCCGGGCTGGAATTTCAAGCATTAGAGCATTGTACTGGCGCACAATGGCAGGTTAGTCGTCCTCTGTAAGTATCTCTTTTAAACGACGTGGGTCACATTAACATGTGTTTTTATAACTTGCGATTCAAGTCTAGCCCGACTTTGTTTCTGCGCGTGCAGTTCTTACGTAGACCAAAGAGATCACCTAAGATCTTCAAAACACTTTAAGAATGAATGTCTCTTTCATATCTTTGAAGTTATATCGTTGGTCTTCGCTTGTGTTAACGTTTTCATTGTAACAACTATCTTTTCTGACAAACCAGAAATGGACCTACCGACTCCCGACCATCATTCAACCGACTTTTCTAAATATGAATGGAAAAAATCTCTCAACAGCGTGTATATTGAAAGTTTCGAGCACAGCTTGGGTTACTCTACGAACCTAAAAAGAGTCCATTGTATCATTGTTACCTGACATGTAAACCCCTATATCGAAACAATGTTTCTGAAGTGTGTAATTCTAGTTCGTTACATATTATTCTTTGTCACGACAGTCGGTTTCTGTTATACAATGATTTGGGAACTTCTGATAGAATTCAGAATGAAAACAAACAACTAGTTTCAGTATATTTCATATGTCAAACAGTTAATAGCATTGTTTTGTTTTTATTATTTTAGTCTTTTTAACTATATAGTGCAAAAGAAGTACCATTCGACTTCCTTGATGGGAATTGAATGCCGTGAGCAAATTTCGCCTTAAGTGTTTATCTTACAAAAGAGGACTTAAGGCGAACAGGTGGAACTAGACACTTAAATCGAATGAAATATTGAAAAGGTAAATAAACGGCGACTACTGTCGGCCGGCCGGAACTCTGCAATGCTCGTTCAGTCAGACAAAAGATATCTCGCAAATCAAAATCCGTTGTCTTTGTATGACAGAGCCTATATGTTCGTATATACAACTGGTTGACCAGAGGGGTCCTGACTTATTTATCGTTGAATTTGACAAAATTGCTATTTTTGCTCTTGACATCAAAGCTGTCGTGAGCGTTTTAGGATCACCATCGTCCTTTTGTTTTACAATGCTTTAAGATTAAACATACCTCATGGGGAAACATTTTCTTTTCTAATTAGAAGACCTAAAAGCGCACTTTATATTTTATGTATTTAATGTTGCCTCACTTGTTAAACCTTGATTCTTTTTAAAACCCGGGTTTACATTCTTCTCGCTAAAATTACAATTCAGGAAAAATGAATATTGTATTGTTTGATTGCAATTTCAAGGGTATCACACACGCACTCGTAAATGGCAATTTTGTCAAAATCAATGGCTTTCAACTGAGGATGTAAGATCATGATCGAACTGAAACTTAGACAAAGGTAAGATTTGATGGTCCCTTATATCTTATCCATGTTTTGTCTTGATTGGTCAATATTTCTATATATTACAGTGAAACGAATGTGGAAACTAGCATTTCTCAAATTCTGGGGCACATAACACAGCATATATGGATACAATCAATGTGAAGTCGACCTTGTTTTCTCTCAAGCAACGATAAATATTGACAATCAATACAAAACTTGAACAAAATGTTGGCGACCGCGAAATCTTGTATCAGTGCAATGTTTAATATTATCCTACCAGAAAGCCTAAATATAACGTGTCATTGAATTATATAAAACTGTTTCTTTCGACATTTTTGCACCCTGACAATCGCAAATATGAAAAAATCAAGACAAAATTGGGACACAATATTTGTGACCGCAATATATTTTATAAGTTTAGTTTTCAGCTTGAGTTAAACATCACATACTGAGTTATGTTCCCTTGATTTTGGACAAAATAGCAATGATCGATTTTTTTCTCTTGAAAAGATACAAAAATCTGCCTATAAACATAAACACATGACTTAGGCAAAATTTAAGTTTAGTTTGAGTTAGAACTAGTCTCTAATCACAATGAAGACCAAGTATGTCAAAACCCTTATAAACACAAACGTTTCTCCATTATTTTGTTAAAAAACATTATTACTTGTAACTGTTACACTGAAAAAATCGAAAACGGCAATATAGGCAATTCAAGGGCACACAGCTCATGATGTAAGATTTTTATGAAGATGTAAATCATACTCATTCAAGATCTGATTGTCACCAAATTTTGCCTAAGTCATGTGTTTATGTTTATAGGTAGATATTTGTATCATTTCAAGAGAAAAAATCGATAATTGCTATTTTGTCAAAATCAAGGGAACATAACTCAGTATGCGATGTTTAACCCTTTCCCAAACGGAAAAATTTTAGGGTGATCCACTTCAAAAACTGCTACAAAAGACAAAATTAATGTTATTAAAGATAGGATATCTCGCAAATCAAAATCCGTTGTCTTTGTATGACAGAGCCTATATGTTCGTATATACAACTGGTTGACCAGAGGGGTCCTGACTTATTTATCGTTGAATTTGACAAAATTGCTATTTTTGCTCTTGACATCAAAGCTGTCGTGAGCGTTTTAGGATCACCATCGTCCTTTTGTTTAACAATGCTTTAGATTAAACATACCTCATAGGGAAACATTTTCTTTTCTAATTAGAAGACCTAAATGCGCACTTTATATTTTATGTATTTAATGTTGCCTCACTTGTTAAACCTTCATTCTTTTTAAAACCCGGGTTTACATTCTTCTCGCTAAAATTACAATTCAGGAAAAATGAATATTGTATTGTTTGATTGCAATTTCAAGGGTATCACACACGCACTTGTTCAAGTTTTGTATTGATTGTCAATATTTATCGTTGCTTGAGAGAAAACAAGGTCGACTTCACATTGATTGTATCCATATATGCTGTGTTATGTGCCCCAGAATTTGAGAAATGCTAGTTTCCACATTCGTTTCACTGTAATATATAGAAATATTGACCAATCAAGACAAAACATGGATAAGATATAAGGGACCATCAAATCTTACCTTTGTCTAAGTTTCAGTTCGATCATGATCTTACATCCTCAGTTGAAAGCCATTGAATTTGACAAAATTGCCATTTACGAGTGCGTGTGTGATACTCTTTAAATTACAATCAAACAATACAATATTTATTTTTTTCTGTATTGTAATTTTAATGAGCAGAATGTAAATCTGGGTTTTAAAAAGAATCAAGGTTTAACAAGTGAGGCAACATTAAATACATAAAATATAAAGTGCGCATTTAGGTCTTCTAATTAGAAAAGAAAATGTTTCCCCATGAGGTATGTTTAATCTTAAAGCATTGTAAAACAAAAGGACGATGGTGATCCTTTTTAAAACGCTCACGTCAGCTTTGGTGTCAAGGGAAAAAATAACAACTTTGTCAATTTCAACGATAAATAAGTCAGGGCCCCTCTGGTCAACCAGTTGTATATATACGTACATATAGGCTCTGTCATACAAAGACAACGGATTTTGATTGGCGAGATATCTTTTGTCTGACTGAAAGAGCATTGCAGAGTTCCGGCCGGCCGACAATAGTCGCCGTTTATTTACCTTTTCAATATTTCATTCGATTTAAGTGTCTAGTTCCACCTGTTCGCCTTAAGTCCTCTTTTGTAAGATAAACACTTAAGGCGAAATTTGCTCACGGCATTCAATTCCCATCAAGGAAGTCGAATGGTACTTCTTTTGCACTATATAGTTAGAAAGACTGAAATAATAAAAACAAAACAATGCTATTAACTGTTTGACATATGAAATATTCTGAAACTAATCGTTTGTTTTCATTTTGAATTCTATCAGAAGTTCCCAAATCATTGTATAACAGAAACCGACTGTCGTGACAAAGAATAATTATGTAACGAACTAGAACTTCACACTTCAGAAACATTGTTCGATATAGGGGTTTACATGTCAGGTAACAATGATACAATGGACTCTTTTTAGGTTCGTAGAGTAACCCAAGCTGTGCTCGAAACTTTCAATATACACGCTGTTGGGAAATTTTTTCCATTCATATTTAGAAAAGTCGGTTGAATGATGGTCGGGAGTCGGTAGGTCCGTTTCTGGTTTGTCAGAAAAGATAGTTGTTACAATGAAAACGTTAACACAAGCGAAGACAAACGATATAACTTCAAAGATATGAAAGAGACATTCATTCTTAAAGTGTTTTGAAGATCTTAGGTGAACTACTTGGTGTACGTAAGATCTGCACGCGCAGAAACAAAGTCGGGTTAGACTTGAATCGCAAGTTATAAAAACACATGTTAATGTGACCCACGTCGTTTAAAAGAGATGATTACAGAGGACGACTGACCTGCCATTGTGCGCCAGTACAATGCTCCTATGCGTGAAATTCCAGCCCGGAAAAGGTAGTTTCGCCACTTGAAAGTTTTACAGAGAAAGCATTCTTACTATTACTTGTCCTGTTCATTGGTCAAAGGTTGTTTTTTGTTGTTTGGTTATTTTATCTAACAAGTGTGCCCTGAAAGTGCTGGCCATAAAATAATGTTTGATAATTTTATTCGCCTTAAGTGCCTATTTTTATCAGTTCGCCTTAAGTCCTTTCTTATCAAAATAATCACTTAGAGCAAAAAACGTCAGTACTGTCCATTTTCATGTAGAGAATCGTGTGCTGGTGTAAAAGGATGAGCACAAACACGCGAAACGAATGTTTACAAACACTGGGTTTTAGCGCACCTGGGCACTGTACTCAGGGCGAGTCATTGTGGCCACTCACTGTCCATCATTAGTCCTGTATATTGTATGACCGTCTGTCTGTTCACCAGTCCAGTCATTAACTATTTAGAGTTTACCAGTCTTGATCGCAATTGGTCAAAACAAAAACAGAAAATGAATTACCTGTTGAGTGAGACATAAGATTAAAGTCGAACGTAATGCTGACCGATTAAGACAATCCCTCTACAAAATAGTAGGGTTTATCAGATGCTACACGAGTATAATTCATGATATGTCTAATTCATTTTATCAAGCTGAACATTACATTCACTCAAAATAACATATGAACTATTCACTCTAGATTCGACCCTTTTGAGTTAGAACTTGTCTCTAAAACGACAATTCTCATAAATTTACAATAAAGGAGCTGTAATATTCGGGTTTTGTCCACTTTACAACATCAATGGTACTTTATTCTGATAAATTTACAATAAAATAGCTATAATATTCGGGTTTTGTCCACTTTACAACATTTATGGTACTTTGTTTAACCCGAGAGTCATTAGACTGCTAGCGAAAATCTGGGTACTTCTACCATATGATATGCCTTCAACGTGTCCTTTAATGATCGTTTCATATACTTGTCTGAAACCCATACTTTAGTATGTCTACCACGACATTTTACAGTAAGCATAGAATATAGTCAGCATATCGATACATCTTTGACACTATCATAATCGCCATTTTATCTTTATTGTTAATTTTATTTTTATTATTGTTATTTTATAATCATTATCATTTGTTCGGAGATATTGCCCATTTTTTATGTTCGCCTTAAGCCCTTTCTTTTTTAAAATGAACACTTAGGGCGAAACATCGTCATTACAATCAATTTTCATATAGTGAACACTGGGTTTTAGAGCACGGGAGTACAGTACTTTTGGTTAGCCGTTGTGGTCACACACTGTCCGTCATCCGTCGGTTTTGTATGCCTGTCCGTCCGTCTTACTGGCTGCTCTTCCGTTCGTTCTCATTTAAGACTTTTCACTCCAGTACCAACAGCATTTATCCAATTTTGATCAAACTTGGTTTTGCGACCTATTCAAAGGTAAATGTCGGGAGTTATTTGCCCTTGAATATCGAAAGCAGCTTAACTTGACTTTGTTTACTCTTTAAGCCGATATGTGTAAATCTGACGGGCACCCATTCCAGGTCATCTTCAAATATTATTCCCTCTGACAAAAAAAAAAACTTTTTTTAAAAGCTGGAAACAATTGCAAATACAAACGACAAGTGATGACAGTTCATTTCAGTGCAGAACACACTCGAAAATTGAGATTTGTTTCAAATTCAAGGGCACATTACAAGAATGAAGATAGAAAAGTCTAATGAATGAATGAATGAATGGTGTTTTAAGGCCCGTCGACTAACAAGGTCATATTGGGCGCACCACATATCTGGATGTACGATCTCGTATATGTTAGCGGCAAAAAGTAAAACTAGGCAATACGCTAAATGCCTAGGCAATAAGCTATTGCCTATGCAGTAAGCTTATTGCCTAAATCATTCTAGATATTAAGCTTAATGCCCATGTTTTAAGCCTATTTCCTGGCCAAAATAGTCAGGCATTAGTCTTATTGCCTAACGATTAAATATGACTACTTTTTTTAAATCTTATATGAAATTGAACATAGTTCACAAATATTCACCATTAGTTAGATCTTGAATACATACTGGTTGCTTTTGACCCCTACATTGAGTCAAAGACCAATAATGTCATTTCATTATCTTGAAACCCTTCGAATTACATTTCAGTTAAATAAGATAAATAGATGAATTCTTTTCTAACCAACTAAGTAGGATGATTAGCTGCTAGCTCTGAGTGGGTGCTGTGTTTGTTATGGTGCTAGTAATGTCAGGAACACATGGCACCGTGCAACAACAGTTGCATTATGACTAGAAAATTGTTGATATAGTGCCAAACACCATTCAAATTCAATCAATCGTACAGAAAATCCGCGAATGAGACCCACAACCTAGGTGAAAAATAGGTCCTCCCATCTGCAGTTGATTCTTACAGGCCTTATACTGTTCTCCCACTTTAAAACAAGGCAGGGCACCTATCTCGGGTCATTTTTATAGAGCAGCCTTTGCATTGAATCTTCAATCATTTACATTGATTTATGTTTAAAAAATTTATATTTAAACTTCATTTTTAAATTCAAAGTTTGTTCTGGACACAACTGATGCTTACACAAGGTAGCCAATAACTAGATCACAGCCTATCTATTACCTTCTATGTGATGATTGACTAAATTACTTAAATTCACAGAAATACCCATAAAGACGATTAGTCAATACCTAAACATGACCATCAAAGGGGGTCTTATAAAATACTCAATTTTGGATGAAACATTTCATTCAATAAAACTAATGATTGAAAACTTTAGGCAACTAATTGACAGGGCAATAGCTTATTGCCTAGACATTTAGTTTATTGCCTGAGTTTACTTATTGCCGCTAACATATATGTTAGGCAATAGACTAAATTTGGGTCGAAACATTTCAGGCAAGAAATTTTTAGGCAATAACTAATTGACTAGACAATAGCTTATTGCCTATGCATTAAGCTTATTACCTGATTTTACTTATTGCCGCTAACATATACAAATTTACTGGTATGTAGATAGTTACATAAACATCCAGAAAGGTAAAATATAATGAAAATATATCTAATTCAATGTAGATAATATTACCTTGTAAATATCAAATCAATACTTCAATAATAAACACGAAACAAAACAACCATGCACCATGAATAATCCGATGTGAGGACGAATAGACATGGGCTCCTCCCAGATCATAGATTACCCATGTCCGAGTCCACTCGACCGGAAAATCCACAAAAGACAATATCAGAATCTTCATCAGAAGCATATATACGAGACAGCTTCTCGAGGAGTTTAACAATAATAGGATTGTCCCTTTTTTCGTTCTCGAGCGCTTGCATACAAGACAAAGAGTCTGTATAAATAATGTAGCGCCAATAACCATTTTCAATGATATGCTCGAGTGCAAGGTCAATAGCCTTAAGCTCGGCAGAGAAAATGGACGAGTTATCGGGCAGACGATACTGACATTTGTAGCCATCTAAGATGGCAGCTTAAGCAACTTTCTCTTCAGATTTAGAACCATCTGTATAAATATGAAAATGCAACGTGTGCTTTTCCTGAATTTCAAGGAATTTATTTTTAAACACAGAAGGATTAGTTTCAGACTTTTTCGTTTAAGCAAGATCTTAAAGGGACGTCTGGAACTTTAAGTTCGTCCACGCCATCGAGATCGAAATCTAGGGATTCTATGTCAGCTTTACAACGTAAACTAAAGGTAGGAATTTCTGATTCCTTCTTATTAAATTCCTCTTCATAAAGAGGTTCAAAAACAACATTATGTGTATGGTTATCTGGATTTGATTTAAGCTTTAGATAACTAGCTTGATAAAAGTCTAAAGTAAGGTATTAGACTATATATCATGATTTATTCTCGTGCAAGATCTAATGAACCCTGCTATTTTACAGAGGGATTGTCTTGGTCGGTCGACATTACATTTGACTTTTATTTTATGATACACTCAATTGTGAATTCATAGTCTTTTTGTTTTGACCAAATGTGATCAGATTTAAAGCTTTTGTAGGTGCTAGAGTGTAAACTCTAAATAGTGAACGACTGGACTTGTGAACATACAGATGGGCCTATAATGTACAAACGGACTAACGATGGACAGTGAGTGACCAAAATAGCTCCCCCTGAGCACTGTGCTCAGGTGCACTAAAAGCCAGTGGTTTTAATCATCCGTTACACAAGCATACGGTTCACTACATGAAAATTGAAAGCAATGACGATTTTCGCCCTAAGTGTTTATCTTGATAAGAAAGGATAGAATTCAGAATGAAAACAAACAATTAGTTTCAATATATTTCATATGTCAAACAGTTAATAGCATTGTTTTGTTTTTATTAGTTTAGTCTTTCTAACTATATAGTGCAAAAGAAGTACCATTCGACTTCCTTGATAAGAATTGAATGCAAATTTCGCCTTAAGTGTTTATCTTACAAAAGAGGACTTAAGGCGAACAGGTGGAACTAGACACTTAAATCGAATGAAATATTGAAAAGGTAAATAAACGGCGACTATTGTCGGCCGGCCGGAACTCTGCAATGCTCTTTCAGTCAGACAAAATATATCTCGCCAATCAAAATCCGTTGTCTATGTATGACAGAGCCTATATGTACGTATATACAACTGGTTGACCAGAGGGGTCCTGACTTATTTATCGTTGAATTTGACAAAATTGCTATTTTTGCTCTTGACATCAAAGCTGTCGTGAGCGTTTTAGGATCACCGTCGTCCTTTTGTTTTACAATGATTTAAGATTAAACATACCTCATGGGGAAACTTTTCCTTTGTCAATTAGAAGACCTAAATGCGCACTTTATATTTTATGTATTTAATGTTGCCTCACTTGTTAAACCTTCATTCTTTTTAAAACCCAGGTTTACATTCTGCTCACTAAAATTAAAATACAGAAAAAAATATTGTTTTGTTTGATTGCAATATCAAGAGTATCACACACGCACTCGTAAATGGTAATATTATATATATTTATAACTTATTAAAACTTGGATCGGCCTGTGATGATGGTAAGTGAAGGGTGTTAACTTCTTTATTAAGAGATCGGCCCGAGTTCGATTCCCAAAATTAAGTATATTATATGTTTTCAAATAGCCAAAGACCATTATACGGTGTGGACATGATGCAAATTGGAGATCAAGCAGAATGCAGTATTGCAAGGTACTAATCTAAGTACGTAGGTCGACCTTGTTTATGATACAATGTAAAATGATAAGCAGAACAAAATGATTATTTGCTATAATTCCCCACCCTACCTTCCCCCTCCACCGGTTTGTAGGGTAATATTATTGCAAACGACATTTCGATTATGGCATGATGAGTCATTAAAATAAAACTATGGATTGCAATTACAACTGCCATAACAAAAGTGAAGTGGTAGATGACAGCTTTACATGCACATAGGCCTACATTAGTAGGCCTACAAAGAGGTTCTGCTTTACGGCCACACCTGATAAGCCATTTATAGCCTTTCGCTGCTTCAAGCAAGTTGATCGAAATTGGTTTCCAGGTTTCCCCATTTTCTTCAAACAAACAATTTCGGCAAGGGGAAGTTATTTTTTTTTAAAGACAACTAACCAAAACACTGGCTTGATGAAAATTACGATTTACGTATGTAATGTGCATTCCGTGTTGGAGATAAAATTTGCATCATTTTAAGACATTTCCTTTGAGTAAATATATCCAAAGCAAATTTACCTGGCCGTGGCTTACTGTGTGACCATATAAAATATAAACAAAAAAGGGCAAATCAGTCTTTTTTCAAATTGGGCAAATGGGCATTCTATACAAGAAGCACGGGTGACGCCGAGAACAGATTACCATGACTTCCATCATGCCTTTTTACCTTTACCATACAACTAAGAAGTAGCATCACATATACACGTATCACAGTGTAATTGCGTGAAAAAAATGGAAGAGTATCAAGTTGCTCAACTGCCAATTAATAGCTCATGTCTTTTATGGCATTGACGTTTCTTTGCAATCTTCAGGAAAGGTAACAGAAAAGCTAAACATTGCTCTTGCTTTTAATAGCGTTGCAGTTGCATATAATTGCGGCTGCATCGTGTTTAATATCATTAAAATAAACATTTTTGCAGAAGTGAGTGTATGCCGTCAGCGAAAGTCTATTTTTACCATATGAGTTTCCTAACAACATCAGGATAACGATTCTAGTATCTAGTATATATATGTGATGACCTTTATTGATGTATGCTTTTCAAAACCAACGATTCATAGAATCTCTCCAAACAAAAAGAGTAGCTCAGGAAGTTTATTAAAGAATATTGTCGTCGTTAATACCCGTTTCAATGTACTCAGACAGTTCAGAGAAAACCATTGCTTAGGTACAATAAGTACTTGTAGGAAGACACTCAAACGCACGAACACGGTTTTGGTATAATTATTGACGTGTTTCTGAGATTTGTATCCATGCCGTAAGGATGTAACAAGAACGTGAAATCCAAACAAAACTATTACAAAATGCAAATTTCTCTATTGAAGAAAGTCGGTAGCGAGATGTTCTTCCAGACGGACTTAAAGTGTGGTCTAAAAGGCTAAGAATTCTAGACTAAAAAGATTTTAGCCTGTATTTAACCAAGTTTGCGATTAAGTAATAGATGTGGACACACTTTGTTGGACTCTAATAGCAATTGACGCAGATGTTTTCTTCATTTCGGTAGATAATCAAGTGATACAACAACAATAATTGCAGAAAAAGGCAATAATTATATAAATATGTACGTGACCAATTTGATAATGGTTTTAATCAGAAAAGGTGTAAAAATGGCTTGAATCATCTGGGTGGGCCAGATCTTACAGCATCGATATAAAAGTTGAAAACAAACATTTGTTTGGTCGTCAGTAACGTTCAAACTTGTCAAGTATTGTTGAAAGATCCATTACATCCAGAAGATCCTTGGTGCTTTGTTAAAAGATCCATTACATCCAGAAGATCCTTGGTGCTTTTCCTCTTGTCTCCGTCAAACCATATTTAAATCGTTTGAGTAACTATTGAAGCTTTTTTGCATTTTTTGTGTCATGAGATTACCCACCGTGAAAAAACTTTGTAAATTCCATAAAAAATTAATAAGTGTTTCAAGGCAGTTTTGTCTGTCAGAAGGGTTTATAAAGCATTCACCAGACTTACAATAGTATATAGCCTAATGCAGCTTGACTAGCCCATGCCTAGATTCAGAAATCCTTGACGATACGATCTTAATAAGGTAGTTGAGTAAGACTATTTCAAATTTGAAAATGGATTGATATAATTAGAATACACATTTATACTTTTATTAAATCGTATCAAGACAATTTCCTTCGTACAAACAAAACAGCGCTTAATAGCCTATTTCTTTTATATGAGTGTAAAATGGCAATTGACTATTGATGGTAAAGACTATCAGGGGCGTACACAGGGATTTTGTGATGTTGAAGCCCAAGTTCCAGATCCATTGACGCCCCAAAAGAAGAAAGTTCTGTAAAACAATGTGGAAAACGAAATTACTTGTGACAAGCAAACCTTCAATTCTCCACAACGTTTTTCCCAGAGAGTCCAAATATTTTTTTTTGCAAAAATTTGCATTCGCTTGAAATTTTCGTCTGCATAATGATGTGCTATCCTTGTCTTCAGACGAGTCCATATTTTTGTCCTCTGATAATGGGTAAAGGGATTTCCCGTGTCTCCCCGAGAAAATTTGGGGGAAATTGTGCGATCTAGTGACATCTAGGCCTACTTAAGGGTTCGTTTTCACAATTTTGAAACCGCACTTTAAAATTGTATGTTGAGGCCAGGGCTTCCAGACTATTCCCCCTAGGTAGGCCTACCCGCCTGACTAAAATCTCTTTTGCATGCAGAAAGATAACCGCTAGAATAAATTATAATTACAATTCATTTAATTTCACCACAAAGACGTAATATTTTAGTCTATTTACTTTCTGGGAACAAAATCGAAAGTTCAAGGGAAGGGTATGAATGAAAGTTAATTTGAATAAAACTGAAATTATGGTTTTTAGAAACGGTGGCCCTTTGCGTAACTATGAAAAGTGGTATTATAATGGAAACCTTGTAAATGTAGTCTCTAAATATAAATATATGGGTCTCTTATTCACGCCAACATTATCTTGGACTGCAGCACAAACCCAGCTTGCAGAGCAAGGACGCAAAGCATTTCATTCTATTAAACAGTTTCAAAAATCATTTGGTTATTTTGCGCATTCTGATGCTTTTAAATTGTTTGACAGTATGATAGCTCCTATCTTAACTTTCGGTGCTGAAATTTGGGGTACAACCTATAGTGAGGCTACGGAGAAAGCGCAATTAGAATTTTGTCGATATTTTATGGGTATTAATTCTACAAGTAATAATAGTATGGTTCTGGGCGATTGTGGGCGTTTTCCAATGTATGTTATCTATTACACGAAATGTATTAAATTTTGGTGTCATCTGCTACGTATGCCGAACAACAGAAATGCTTTTAATTGTTATAAAATGATTAAGTCATTCGATGAAAACAATAGATACACATGGGCAACCAAAGTAAAAAATATTTTGTATAGGTATGGCTTTGGATACGTTTGGATCGCACAAGAGATAGGAGACAAAAATCATTTTTTACGTATGTTTAAACAACGAGTGACGGACTGCGCGAGACAAGACTGGCACGACGACATTAACAATTCTACACGATGTGACACTTACAAGCATTTTAAATCTGTTTTAGAGCCTGAAAAATATTTAATGTTTGATATACCGTTTAAGTTCAGAAAAGCTGTAGCACGTTTCCGTTGTTCCAATCATAAGTTAAATATAGAGTTGGGAAGACATTTTGCTTTAAACAGAGATGATAGAATTTGCATGCATTGTTTCGTATCAAGCGACATTTTCAAAATAGAAGATGAATATCATGCATTCTTTGAATGTGACCAATTTAATGACATAAGGCTTAACTATCTATACAATTGGTATAATGGTCGCAGAGATCGAGCAGCTTTCAACAGTTTAATGGGAAGTTCTAATCTTGCAGTTGTTAGAAATACAACAATTTATATTATGAAACTAATGGAACAAATTGATTGTCGTTAAGGGGCAGTGTATAATATTATTGATTTTTTCTTGTACTGTTGTACAAAATGTTGTATTTTGGGCCGGTGGCCTTTTTCTACAATAAAATGTATTATCGGTATCCGGACAGTACATTATCCGAACTTTTAAACCCCATTGAATCGATAACAAAGCCCCTCAAGTCGGGCACCCACGGTGCAAAAGTTGTCTTATAGTGATATCTGACCGCTGGCAAAAATTGACACTTTTGTCCGGAGTGTCATGATCGACCCCATATTTTTACATAAGAGCCTAGACTATACTCGTAAATGGCAATTTTGTCAAATTCAATGGCTTTCAACTGAGGATGTAAGATCATGATCGAACTGAAACTTAGACCAAGGTAAGATTTGATGGTCCCTTATATCTTATCCATGTGTTGTCTTGATTGGTTTATATTTCTATATATTACAGTGAAACGAATGTGGAAACTAGCATTTCTCAAATTCTGGGGCACATAACACAGCATATATGGATACAATCAATGTGAAGTCGACATTGTTTTCTCTCAAGCAACGAAAAATATTGACAATCAATACAAAACTTGAACAAAATGTTGGCGACCGCGAAATCTTGTATCAGTGCAATGTTGAATATTATCCTACCAGAAAGCCTAAATTTAACGTGTCATTGAATTATATAAAACTGTTTCTTTCGACATTTTTTCACTCTCACAATCGCAAATATGGGAAAATCAAGACAAATTGGGACATAATATTTGTGACCGCTATATATCTTATAAGTTTAATTTTCAGCTTGAGTTAAACATCACATACTGAGTTATGTTCCCTTGATTTTGACAAAATAACAATTCTTTTTTTTTTCATTTGAAACGATACAAATATCTACCTATAAATATAAACACATGACTTAGGCAAAATTTGGTGACAATCAGATCTAAATGAGTATGATTTACATCTTCATAAAAATCTTACATAATGAGCTGTGTGCCCTTGAATTGCCTATATTGCTGTTTTCGATTTTTTCTGTGTAACAGTTACAAGTAATAATATATTTTAACAAAATAATGGAGAAACGTTTGTGTTTATAAGAGTTTTGACATATTTGATCTTCATTGTGATTAGAACAGAAAGTCATGACTTATTGTACATTGAATATGATAAAATTGTCATTTTCGCCCGTGGCATTTAGGCGTACACGAGCGATTTAGGACCATCATCGCCCTTCAGTTTCACAATGTTCGCAGGTTACATAATTTTGTTATGTTTGTTGAGAAAATTCTCTAATTAGGAAACTTAAATGCGCACTTTATATTACATGTGTTTCATTTTACCTCACTTGTTTAGTCTTTTCTATCTTGATCCGAGTTATGTGTCCTTGAATTTGAAAGAAATATCATATTTTTGTATTCTGCGCTGAAATGAGCTCTCTTCACTTGTAGTTTTAAATTCCAATTGTTTTAAACCTTTAACAAAACGTTTGTTTTGTCAGGGGGAATGGTATTTGAAGATGACCTCTAATGGGTGCCTTTAAGATTTAACTGTGAAGTTCACACTGGGCGTTAATCAATTTGGAGAGTAAACAAAGTCGAAACAAGCTGCTTTCGATATTCAAGGGCATATGATTCCAGACGTTTACCTTCAAACGGGTCGCTTATAGTATACTAGAGGAAAGAAGAAATGCAATAACTATTTTTGTTATTTCTCTTCATTCTTTTATGTTATTGAACCAAATTTGTTACTAATTATTACAGGGAACTGTATCTTGATATTAATCTTTTCGTTTACGTTAGAACATGTCTTATATGTGAGATAACGTCAAAATAGACGTTTACGAGTTTATCACGTGAAAACCTTTAAAATAACCAAACTGTACATAAAACTCTTTCGATTGTGTATATGCACGTCGACTCGACAAAAAGCAGTGATTTGCGTTTAGATATTATCCCTCATATCATTTTGCGACTTATTCAAAGACGTCGTCCACTAGCAACTGTGATGTTTATTAGTGGAACATCTCAACCCACATTTGTGTACATCGGTATACAAAATATTGCTTGAAGTAACTTGTTAGAACGAACGGAACACCTTACGGTCGCCCAAAAAGCGGTCGTCAACGTCTAACTTCACGACGTCTGGACCAGAACATTCGCTTATTTTACCTACAGAAACAAATTGTCTTATCGAGAAAAACTGTTGATATTATTCATGGACAGTACAGCAATCACATTCTAGCAAGGAACCGTTGACATCAGTCTGGATTGCGTGTGTAAACGCATATAACGTTGACGCCAAACCGCTCTCATTTAAACGCATATTTTGATGGCACGTACAACCTGTGACCTTGATGAAAATTTAACACTAGAAAGTCAAATGATAAAGTTTAACTATGCATTGAAAAAAGTCTTCGAATACGGGTGATTTTCAGAAATACAACAACAAAACGTATGAACAAATTATTTTTACAAATATATTTTTAATCTTAAATCATGGTAAAACACAGACGATGATGATCGTAAATCGCTCACGTGAACTTGGATGTCATGAGAGTACAGAGAAAGTGTTCTTACTTTTGCTTTTTCTGTTTTTTGTCACAGTTTTTTTTTTGCTAATTTATGTGTCGCCCGGAAGTGTTGGTCATAATACAATGTTTGATAATTTGATTCTCCTTAAGTGCCTTTTTTATCTGTTCGCCTTAAGTCCTTTCTTATCAAGATAAACACTTAGGGCGAAAATCGTCATTGCTTTCAATTTCAAGTATTGAACCGTATGCTTGTGTAACGGATAATTAAAACCACTGGCTTTTAGTGCACCTGAGCACAGTGGGGGAGCTATTTTGGTCACTCACTGTCCATCGTTAGTCCGTTTGTACATTGTGGGCCCGTCTGTCTGTTCACAAGTCCAGTCGTTCACTACAGAGTGTCCCCCCAAAAAAAACGGAACCCTAATTCAAAGTCAAATATTTCAAAGCGTAAGCAAAAAATCTAATTTTTGAATTTGCAATACGGAAGATACATTATTTTTGCATTTGTGCTCCAAATTTCACTTAAAAATATGCATCGGTTCAAAAGTTATAAGCAAATTAATAATGACACTAAAAAACCGATCTGACATGATATTGATATTTGCGTCTTGTTTGTTCGTGAAGGCGCACTAACGGTCAGCTAATGAATTCTGTACCGTTGTACATGTATGTACCGATTTTCTCAAAATGTTAATATGTACACGTTCTGTACGTTCAAATTGAGTTCATAGGGGGGTTGTTTGAATTAATTTCAAATAATTATGTGATTCATTTTACATGGCGCAGTTTTAACTTTTATTTTCATAAATTACGAGCTTGGTATGCTTCCTAAAATTAGTCCAGTCTTAATTTTCTTGCATAGTATACATTTCTGTGGACTATGATTTAATTCGTTTCGGTGAATTTTGTGTTATTTGTGTTTTGCATAAAGGTCAGTGTCAAGTTAAATGAAACCCGTAATACTTTAAATTGAGCGGTGACCGGCATGTTGGTCAGAAATAAAATAAGTGCCTATGATTATTATTCATGAGTACGTGATGCACTTGGATATTTTGGTTGTATTCAGTTTAGTTACATCGCAGCTCGCAGCATTAACAGTTTATTTATTAGCAAAAAAGATGAAATGAAAATGCACAATTGTGAATACAATGTTTCAAAATCAAATTTTTGTATTGTATTGAATATATTAACCAATTGTATAACGTCAATTTATTCAATGAGTGTAGGCGCGCGCTGCAAAACGAAAAGATCGATATCGTGTTAAAATGGTTTTCCGGGTATATTCATTTTAATGTCAATATTTTCTAAACTAATCATTATTTTTCAATCAAATTTTAACTATTAATAGAAAACTGTCGTTGCTATTGCATATGTATATTTGGTGGAGAAATATTGCCTAATACATGAGAAATGTACTTTCAAAAATAGGTTCCGTTTTTTTTTTTGGGGGGGGGGACACTCTGTATTTAGAGTTTACACTCTAGCACCTACAAAAGCTTTAAATCTGATCACATTTGGTCATTAGATCTTGCAAGAGAATGAATCATGATATAAGTCTAATACATTACTTTAGACTTTTATCAAGCTAATTATCTAAAGCTTAAATCAAATCCAGATAACCCTACACATAATGTTGTTTTTGAACCTCTTTATGAAGAGGAATTTAATAAAAGGGAATCAGAAATTCCACCTCAGAAATTCCACCCTTTAGTTTACGTTGTAAATCTGAAATAGTATCCCTAGATTTCGATCTCGATGACGTGGCCGAACTTAAAATTCCAGACGTCCCTTTATGGTCGACTAAAAGTTCCACCTTTATTTATGATCTTGCTTCAACGAAAAAGTCTGAAACTAATCCTTCTGTGTTTAAAAATAAATTCCGTGAAATTCAGGAAAAGCACATGTTACATTTTCATATTTATACAGATGGTGCCAAGTCTGAAGAGAAAGTTGCTTAAGCTGCCATCTTAGATGGCTACAAATATCAGTATCGTCTGCCCGATAACTCGTCCATTTTCTCTGTCGAGCTTAAGGCTATTGACCTTGCACTCGAGCATATCATTGAAAATGGTTATTGGCGCTACATTATTTTTACAGACTCTTTGTCTTGTATGCAAGCGCTCGAAAAGGAAAAAAACGGACAATCCTATTATTGTTAAACTCCTCGAGAAGTTCTCTCGTATATATGCTTCTGATGAAGATACTGATATTGTCTTTTGCTGGCTTCCAAGCCATTGTGGTCTACGTGGCAACGAAGAAGCAGATAAAGCTGCCAAAGAGGGGTTGGCACTGGATATTTTACCTTTTAAAGTTCCTTTTACTGATTTTAAACCCCTTATTAATATTTTATTCATAATGTATGGGAGAACTGTTGGAGCGACGAGGCCAATAATCAAACTAAATTGTTTTGTTTAAAACCTGCACTTGGTGAATGGCTGCCGGGTCTTCGACCTGACCGCCGCGATGAGTTAGTTTTGGCCCGACTACGAATTGGTCACAGCAACCTGACCCATTCGTACCTATTAAAGGGTGAGGAGAAACCTCAGTGTATTCCTTGTAATGAGGAGCTGACTGTCCTGCACCTCGTAATTGATTGTATAGACTTAACCATCATTAGAAACAGGCACTTCAACGCTAACAGTTTGAAATCATTTATTTGATACTGTGAAGCCGGAATCAAATTTTAACTTTCTTAAAGAGTGTAATCTCTTTAAAAAGATTTAGCTCTTTTTTATTATAGTCTGTGATATCTGATCTGTGATATTTTAGTTATGTTTAATTTTCTATATAGTTATATGTTCTGTGGATTTTCCGGTCGAGTGAACTCGAACATGGGTAATCTATGATCTGGGAGGAGCCCATGTCTATTCGTCCTCACATCGGATTATTCATTGTGCATGGTTGTTTTGTTTCGTGTTTATTATTGAAGTATTAATTTGATATTTACAAGGTAATATTATCTACTTTGAATTGGATATATTTTCATTACATTTTACCTTTCTGGATGTTTATGTAACTATCTACATACCAGTAAATTTGTATATGTTAGCGGCAATAAGTAAAATCAGGTAATAAGCTTAATGCCTAAGCAATAAGCTATTGCCTAGTCAATTAGTTATTTCCTAAAAATTTCTGGCCCGAAATGTTTCGACCCAAATTTAGTATATTGCCTAACATATGTAAGCTGCAATAAGTAAACTCAGGCAATACACTAAATGCCTAGGCAATAAGCTATTACACTGTCAATTAGTTGCCTAAAGTTTTCAATCATTAGTTTTATTGAATGAAATGTTTCATCCAAAATTGAGTCTATTATAAGACCCTCTTTAATTGTCATGTTTAGGTATTGACTGATCGTCTTCACGGGTATATTTGTGAATTTAGGTAATTTAGTCAATCATCAAATAGAAGGTAATAGATAGGCTGTGATCTAGCTATTTGGCTACCTTGTGTAAGCATCAGTTGTGTCCAGAACAAACTTTGAATTTAAAAATGAAGTTCAAAATATAAATCTTTTAAACACAAATCAATGTAAATGATTCAATGCAAAGGTTGCTCTATAAAAATGACCTGAGATAGGTACCCTCCCTTGTTTTAAAGTGAGAGAACAGTATAAGGCCTGTAAGAATCAACTGCAGATGGGAGGACCTATTTTTCACCTAGGTTGTGGGTCTCATTCGCAGATTTTCTGTACAATTGGTTGAATTTGAATGGTGTTTGGCACTACATCAACAATTTTCTTGTCATAATGCAACTCTTGGTGCACGGTGCCATGTGTTCCTGACATTACTAGCACCATAACAAACACAGCACCCACTCAGAGCTAGCAGCTGATCATCATACTTAGTTGGTTAGAAAATAATTCATCTGTTTATCTTATTTAACTGAAATGTAATTCAAAGGGTTTCAAGATAATGAAATGACATAATGGGTCTTTGACTCAATGTAGGGGTCAAAAGCAACCAGCATGTTTTCAAGATCTAACTAATGGTGAAAATTCAATTTTATATAAGATTTCGAACAAGTAGTCATATTCAGTCGTTAGGCAATAAGACTAATGCCTGAATATTTTGGTCAGGCAATAGGCTTGAAACATGGGCATTAAGCTTAATGTCTAGAATGATTTAGGCAATAAACTTACTGCATAGGCAATAGCTTATTGCCTAGGCATTAAGCTTATTGCCTAATTTTACTTATTGCCGCTAACATATACGAGATCGTACATCCAGATATGTGGTGCGCCCAATATGACCTTGGTAGTCGACGGGCCTTAAAACACCATTCATTCATTCATTAGACTTTTCTATCTTCATTCTTGTAATGTGCCCTTGAATTTGAAACAAATCTCAATTTTCGAGTGTGTTCTGCACTGAAATGAACTCTCATCACTTGTCGTTTGTATTTGCAATTGTTTCCAGCTTTTAAAAAGTTTTTTTGTCAGAGGGAATAATATTTGAATATGACCTGGAATGGGTGCCCGTCAGATTTACGCATATCGGCTTAAAGAGTAAACAAAGTCAAGTTAAGCTGCTTTCGATATTCAAGGGCATATAACTCCCGACATTTACCTTTGAATAGGTCGCAAAACCAAGTTTGATCAAAATTGGCTAAATGCTGTTGGTACTGGAGTGAAAAGTCTTAAATGAGAACGGACGGAAGAGCAGCCACTAAGACGGACGGACAGGCATACAAAACCGACGGATGACGGACAGTGTGTGACCACAACGGCTAACCAAAAGTACTGTACTCCCGTGCTCTAAAACCCAGTGTTCACTATATGAAAATTGATTGTAATGACGATGTTTCGTCCTAAGTGTTCATTTAAAAAAAGAAAGGGCTTAAGGCGAACATAAAAATGGGCAATTACTCCGAACAAATGATAATGATTATAAAATAACAATAATAAAAATGAAATTAACAATAAAGATAAACTGGCGATTATAATAGTGTCAAAGATGTATCGATATGCTGACTATATTCTATTCTTACTGTAAAATGTCGTGGTAGGCATACTAAAGTAGGGGTTTCAGACAGTTTTATGGATAAAGAACAGAGTGTTGCAAAAGAGAAGTACGTTTGTCTTGATCGATATCATTGTTGTAACTGCCGTTGAAGACAGTTACAACATTGTCAGTTTGAGTTATTGCACAAGTCATCGGCTATTTTGCGGTCTATGTATTTTCAAAGTTCGTATATGAAACGATCATTAAAGGACAAGTTGAAGGCAGATCATATGGTAGAACTACCCAGATTTTCGCTAGCAGTCTAATGAATCTCGGCTTAAATTAAGTACCGTATAACACTTTATTTCTGCGGGGACATTATTTCTGCTATTTCTGCGGTCGTGGACGGCACCGCAGAAATAAAATCCGCAGAATATTAATCCTGAATGTAGAGGTTGTTGTCTGTAATTTTAGTCAGTACTTGGAAAAGTTAAACTGTTACCACCCGATGGAAAGAACAATATCATAACAATGGAGTGCTTTCCTATTCAAAAATTGTGTAACTACGGCTTTAACTTAGGTGTAGATAAGACATTTTAGTTCATCAATAAACAAAGATTTAACAAGTTTGACTGATTGGTAACAGTTTGACACGTCTTTCTCTTCACACCTATATGTGTACGGCATTGTTTCCCATAACGCCTTTATAGATACTGCTAAATACGTGGGATTATCCCTTTACGCTAACGGAGTAATTAGAATATTTGGTAAGCATCGTCTTACAAACTATGTCTGATACTGACAAAAATTTATTTAATAGCGCAGAAATAAAATCTTTGATTTTGCAAAATGTGAGAACGCAGAAATATGTTCCGCAGAAATTTAACCCGTCTGATTTCTGGAAAAACCGCAGAATTTGGACCCCGCAGAAGTAAAGTGCTATACGGTACCATAAATGTTGTAAAGTGGACAAAACCCGAATATCACAGCTCCTTTATTGCAAATTTATGAGACTTGTCGTTTTAGAGACAAGTTCTAACTCAAAGGGGTCGAATCTAGAGTGAATAATTCATATGTTATTTTGAGTGAATGTAATGTTCAGCTTGATAAAATGAATTAGACATATCATGAATTATACTCGTGTAGCATCTGATAAACCCTACTAATTTGCAGAGGGATTGTCTCAATCGGTCAGCATTACATTCGACTTTAATCTTATGTCTCACTCAACAGGGAATTTATGTTCTATTTTTTGTTTTGACCAATTGTGATCAAGACTGGTAAACTCTAAATAGTTAATGACTGGACTGGTGAACAGACAGACGGTCATACAATATACAGGACTAATGATGGACAGTGAGTGACCACAATGACTCGCCCTGAGTACAGTGCTCAGGTGCGCTAAAAGACATTAGTTTCGCGTGTTTGTGCTCATCCTTTACACCAGCACACGATTCACTACATGAAAATGGACAGTACTGACGGTTTTCGCCCTAAGTGATTATTTTCATAAGAAAGGACTTAAGGCGAACAGACAAAAATAGGCACTTAAGGCGAATAAAATGATAAAACATTAATTTATGGCCAGCACTTTCAGGACACACTTGTTAGATAAAATAACCAAACAACAAAAAACAACCTTTGACCAATGAACAGGACAAGTAATAGTAAGAATGCTTTCTCTGTAAAACCTTCCAGTGGCAAAACTACCTTTTCCGGGCTGGAATTTCAAGCATAGGAGCATTGTACTGGCGCATAATGGCAGGTCAGTCGTCCTCTGTTATTATCTCTTTTAAACGACGTGGGTCACATTAACACGTGTTTTTATAACTTGCGATTCAAGTCTAACCCGACTTTGTTTCTGCGCGTGCAGATCTTACGTAGACCAAGTAGTTCACCTAAAATCTTCAGAACACTTTAAGAATGAATGTCTCTTTCATATCTTTGAAGTTATATCGTTGGTCTTCGCTTGTGTTAACGTTTTCATTGTAACAACTATCTTTTCTGACAAACCAGAAACGGACCTACCGACTCCCGACCATCATTCAACCGACTTTTTGTAAATATGAATGGAAAAGTTTTTTCAACAGCGTCACGCCGTGTATATTGCAGAGCTCCAGATAATTTTTTGAGGCAAGGGGTATTTACCCCTCAGAATTTTTTCCAATGCGTATTTCCAGATAATTTTTTGAGGCAGGGCGTATTTACGTTCTTGTTCGGGAAAGGACTAAAATAAACCGGAACACCCGACCGGAACGACCCACTTTCATTTCCGGGTTCGAGGCCATCTAACCGCGGTATGTTTCTGACCATCGAGGTTTTTTTTCTGAACAAGATTACCATCGTGTGCTGTCTTTGCCTGTAGAGCCACTTCAGAACGAATATCGGCAAAATCGCCTAAAGTTACGATCTGCTCAACAGTGGATTTACTCGTTTGCCGGTTTGAAAAGAAAACAAACGCATTCGAGTTGTCATTTACGATTTACGGATTGACGCAATGGTCTGTTGAATCGGGTAACGATTTGCTTTCACGGAGATAACCGATTGATTGAAATTCAAACAAAATACAACACTCGGCATCATTCGGTAGATCTACGGGAAAGCCGATTGTCGCTCGGCTGGTCACAGTGGTGACGTAATTGGTATTCCCCAATTATTCAAGACTGTGATTGGCTGATTAAAGTCGTAATAGATATCGGATAGCTGACTGCCGTAACCTATTTTTTACAGACAAAAAGTTTGTGTTAATTGTTGGAATTTCCTAGTGTATGTTTTTTCTCGACATTTTCCGATCTTGATACGCTAACTGGCAATTATCAAATGCGTTTTCATTATTTTGAATGCGTATTTGTACGCATTTTTATAAAAGTTAATGCGTATTCAGACCAAATCAATGCGTATTTTACGCAAATACGCATCCTATCTGGAGCTCTGTATTGAAAGTTTCGAGCACAGCTTGGGTTACTCTACGAACCTAAAAAGATTCCATTGTATCATTGTTAGCTGACATGTAAACCCCTATATTGAACAATGTTTCTGAAGTGTGTAATTCTAGTTCGTTACATATTATTCTTTGTCACGACAGTCGGTTTCTGTTATACAATGATTTGGGAACTTCTGATAGAATTCAGAATGAAAACAAACAACTAGTTTCAGTATATTTCATATGTCAAACAGTTAATAGCATTGTTTTGTTTTTATTATTTTAGTCTTTCTAACTTTATAGTGCAAAAGAAGTACCATTCGACTTCCTTGATGGGAATTGAATGCCGTGAGCAAATTTCGCCTTAAGTGTTTATCTTACAAAAAAGGACTTAAGGCGAACAGGTGGAACTAGACACTTAAATCGAATGAAATATTGAAAAGGTAAATAAACGGCGACTATTGTCGGCCGGCTGGAACTCTGCAATGCTCGTTCAGTCAGACAAAAGATATCACGCCAATCAAAAGCCTTTGTCTTTGTATGACAGACTATATGTTCGTATATACAACTGGTTGACCAGAGGGGTCCTGACTTATTTATCGTTGAATTTGACAAAATTGCTTTTTTTGCTCTTGACATCAAAGCTGACGTGAGCGTTTTAGAATCACCATCGTCCTTTTGTTTTACAATGATTTAAGATTAAACATACCTCATGGGGAAACCTTTTCTTTTTTTAATTAGAAGACCTAAATGCGCACTTTATATTTTATGTATTTAATGTTGCCTCACTTGTTAAGCCTTGATTCTTTTTAAAATCCAGGTTTACATGCTGCTCACTAAAATTACAAAACAGAAAAAAATAAATATTGTATTGTTTGATTGCAGTTCAAGAGTATCACACACGCACTCGTAAATGGCAATTTTGTCAAATTCAATGGCTTTCATCTGAGGATGTAAGATCATGATCGAACTGAAAATTAGAACAAGGTAAGATTTGATGGTCCCTTATATCTTATCCATGTGTTGTCTTGATTGGTCAATATTTCTATATATTACAGTGAAACGAATGTGGAAACTAACATTTCTCAAATTCTGGGGCACAAAACACAGCATATATGGATACAATCAATGTGAAGTCGACCTTGTTTTCTCTGAAGCAACGATAAATATTAACAATCAATACAAAACTTGAACAAAATGTTGGCGACCGCGAAATCTTGTATCAGTGCAATGTTTAATATTATCCTACCAGAAAGCCTAAATTTAACGTGCCATTGAATTATATAAAACTGTTTCTTTCGACATTTTTGCACTCTCACAATCGCAAATATGGAGAAAATCAAGACAAAATTGGGACACAATATTTGTGACCGCAATATATCTTATGAGATCAGTTTTCAGCCTGAATTAAACATTTTCGAGTTTGTTTTCAGTGTAACAGTTACAATTAATAATACATTTTAACAAAATAATGAAGAAACGTTTGTGTTTATAAGATTTTTGACATATTTGATCTTCATCGTTATTAGAACAGAAAGTAATGACTTTTTGTACATTGAATATGACGAAATTGTCATTTTCGCCCGTGGCATTTAGGCTTACATGAGCGATTTAGGACCATCATCGCCGTCTAGTTTCACAATGTTTGAAGGTTACATATGTTTGTTGAGAAAACTATTATCTAATTAGGGAACTTAAATGCGCAGTTTATATTGCATGTGTTTCATTTTACCTCACTTGTTTAGTCTTTTCTATCTTGATCCGAGTTATGTGTCCTTGAATTTGAAAGAAATATCATATTTCTGTATTCTGCACTGAAATGAGCTCTCTTCACTTGTAGTTTTAAATTTCAATTGTTTTCAACCTTTAACAAAACGTTTATTTTGTCAGGGGGAATAGTATTTGAAGATGACCTCTAATGGGTGCCTTTAAGATTTAACTGTGCAGTTCACACTGGGCGTTAATCATCTTGGAGAGTAAACAAAGTCGAAACAAGCTGGTTTCGATATTCAAGGGCATATTACTCCAGACGTTTACCTTCAAACGGGTCGCTTATAGTACAAATCAAAGAATATATGCCTCTACTTGTTTTGACCAAGTTTGATCAAGATTGACTAAAAGCCTATGTATGTGCTAATCCATTACGCAAGTACCCGGTTCACTATATGAAAATTGACTGTAATGACGATGTTTCGCCCTAAGTGTTTATTTAAAAAAGAAAGGTGAAAATATATAACAAGGCACTTATTACGAATCAAATATTAATGATAATTTAATAATGATACAATAAGTAATAATAAAGACAATAATTGGTGAATTCAAAATAAATGGCACCAAGCATATTTTTTCATCTAGACTAAAAAGAATAGAATATTTGATCAAATTGCAAGGACCATGTGATGTGAATTAGTGTATTGTATGTTCATGCAAAATTTTATTGAAATATCTTTAACGGTTTTAAAGTTATGCCCAAAAAACATGCAAAAAATGTCTGGAGTGAAACGCTTTTTTTGTAAACAGAAAAAAACTTCCTTTTTTTGTAAATACATAACAATAAAAGAATAACAATATGTGTGTAAAAGTAAGACTTTTTACATTAACTTAAACATCTTGAGTTTTGAATTTTGTATGTGGTTAGTGTTTGTGTGAAAGGGGTTCGCTGAGGTTCACACAAGAACAAAAGTCGTGCGCTGTCTGGAGTGCAACAGCAGATATAGAGAAACTCGAAATAATTGAATACTGTGGGAATTCTATGACTGAAAAGTCAAATTTTTATGATAATCCATGTACAAAAATGTTTGTAGCCTTGAACAAATATGATTTTGAATACCTACATAAGGACAAACACTCCTGACTGTTCCTTAAATAAACTCACCTATGTTTGTCTGGAGTGTAACATTTGAAATTTAACAACCCCTCTTTCACTATATATTACTTTTTAATGAACTGTTGTTCTCTTTTTCAGATAACATAGACTCAAAGATTATTCACACCAGAAATCCAGTTTAGACACAGACTTGTGTTTGATTTAGACCAGTATTTATGTTGTCTGGAGTGCAACAAGTTTTTTAGCTTAATTAAGAAAGACCTGATCTAAAGAAAGTGTTATCATCAAGTACTGTTTTTTTGAAAGAGGATATATATTTAAACAATTTAGGCACAATTTTTTTTTCATCTTTGTGATTGGTTTTCATTTTAGGGGTTAGAAATTTAAATCTTAGAAAATTGAACTATCTTGGTATGATTACAATTGTTCATTGTTTGAAATACAAGGAAAAGATTAACATTGCTTGAAATAGTTATCACATGAATTATTTGTACCATTTTACTTGATGCCAATTGTATCATAAATTAGCCAATTTTGTCAACATGTGAATATGTCTGGAGTGCAACAAATTATTTAAAAGAAAAGAACTTTCCTTTCTCAACATTTATAGCACACCTATGTAAGATAATTAATTGTTCTTGTTTAGTTAGCTCCTATTACATGTCAAGGTATAATATAAGTAATTTTTCATACCTATCCAGGGCATATTTAGAAAAAACTATTCGCGAAAATAAAGATTTTCTTAGAAATTTGAACTATCTTCGTATGATTACAAATACTCATTGTTTGAAATACATGGAAGAGTATAATATTGTTTGTTATAGTAATCTTGTGAATTATTTTTACCATTTTACTTGAAAAAGAAGTACAAGTAGGATCATAAATTATCCGAATAGGTTAAGAATGTCTGGAGTGCAACAACTTTGTGACAAAAGATGCAAGTTTTGGATTGTCTAGATTTTAGTCCAAACATGGCAATTGTACTAGTTTTTTTGCAGACATGTTCTGAATTCATTATATTGTTGAGAAAATTGGGTCTGAAGTCTATATGAGGCCAAACTTTATCATAATAAAAACTTTTTGACCCATGTATGAAAAAATCACTAGTAATTTTGTGTAAAAAGTCATATTTTCACCAGATTTATGACAGAAAAACTAGGTTTTTTGCTTAGAATTCCTTATTGATTCACAAACTACAATTTGGATTGAAAAAAATATTATTTTTCGTATAATTATGTGAGGGTACACTACTTTGTAAATATTGTATTTTCATGTTTTTCTGTTGATTTTCTTCAATTAAAAAATCTGAAACTTTTTTATGTCTAAATATTTTTCAATGCCGTTTTAGATTATTAAAATTTGATCTATGTACAATATTAGAACACATAGACAAAAATGATCAATTGAAATTTTAAAATCGGAAAAAAATAATTTTTTGGTGCCATTTTATTTGAATTCACCCTAATGGTGATTATAATGATACCGAAGATGTATCGATATGCTTACTACGAGGGCTGTCCCCATAAATCGTAGACAATGCCGATAAATCAAAAACCTCTAGATAGATATTTCTAATTTTTCCATAGCTTAAGCCCACACCTTTTGACGCCACTTTGACAAAAAATCAAGTTAAATGCTTACATTATACTAAATACATAGAATTTTTTGCAAAGGCATGCACCGACCCGCGGCGCACGTCACAACGTCATGATGTAACAACGTCACATTTTAACGGGAAACCGAACGGCATTTTCTTGTCTTGTGATTGAACTTTGTAGCTTTATCGCAGATACTCTTGATTTTTTAGTAATTTTGAAATCAATAATTGATAAATTAATTCAACCAAATGTATTCTTCATCTCAAAGTCCGTTTTATATTCGCCATACTCTTGTGCAGTTTCCGTTAATCGTAATCAGTGACTTCTTTTTACCATTTAACGCCCGCTCTTCTAAACAATCTCGGCCTTCTCCGGGGGCAATATTGAAACGTCGTTTTGAGACTTTCAAAAAAGTGTCCAAACATGTGCTATAAACACGTGGCTGTGTATTTTGATTAGTTTCATCTTCATTTAAGATTCAATGTGTTATACTGCTCTCCACACCGAAGAACGGACAATTTTACAGTGCGCCGCAATTTTCAACAACGTCGTCTTTTTACGTCAACGACATTGTTATTCATTTTATTTTAAAACATATTAGTTGGAAAACGAATAACGTCAACGCTTTGAAATTTTGCAAAATTACAAAACATAATTTACTCGATGCGGCTGTGTCACTTTTTTGACTGAAAATAGAAACCAAAATTGTTTTATTACGACAGTTAATCAGGAACGACAAGCGGGAAAGGCATTATTTTTTACGTGCGCCGCACGACCATTATGCACTTAAAATAATTGGGTAAAACTGGATATAAAGGAAATATATGAAAAGCTAATGAATGAAAATCAAGTCAAAAATGGACAAACAATGGTCATACGGAAAATGAACATTGTGCAACGTTAATAAGACAAGTTATCGAATGTGTCCACGATTTATTGGGACAACCCTCGTATATGCCATGCCTACTGTAAAATGCCCGAGTACAAGTATTAAAGTAGGGTTTTCAGACAGTTTTATGGATAAAGGGGAGAATTTTGCAAAAAGAGAAGTAGGTTTGTTTGTCGTTATCATTGTTGTAACTGCCATTAGGAACAGTTACAACATTGTCAGTTTGTGAATTATTGCACAAGTCACCGGCTCTTTTGCGGTCAATGTAGTTTTGAATTTCGTACATGAAACGATCATTTTGCTCTTGTAAGACGGAACATTCGTACAGCATGTACAGTTCATCCAATATTTCAACATTACATAAAAGCAAAGTTGAAGGTGTATCATATGTTAGAACGACCCAGATATTCGCTAGCAGTCTAATGACTCTCGGGTTAACCAAAGTATTATAATGTTTGTAAAATAGACAAATATGATCTGATTTATGCAGCAGCCTGAATTAATTGCAAACTCGACATCAATGTTCATCCTGCGTTTCATTGCCTGAGTTGCAAAACGATCTACTACTGAACTTAATATGCGTTTCCATGCACATTTGGGTGGTAATGGACTAGAATGTGAAATGCATGAGTGAACTGTGTTTGAGTCTCATTATTTTCTAAATATGTTTGATATATCTGGGATAAACCCGAACATTACATTGTAGGTGCTTGTAGTGTGAAAGTCGCGCGAATATGGACCTAGTTCGTAAATTTGAGACTATAAACCACCTTTTTACTAAACTCTAAACAGTGAACGACTGGACTTGTGAACAGACAGACGGGCCTACAATGTACACACGGACTAACGATGGACAATGAGTGACCACAATGGCTCCTCCTGAGCACTATGCTCAGGTGCACTGAAAGCCAGTGGTTTTAATCATCCGTATCGCGTTTTTGTGCTCATCCGTTACACGAGCAGACAATTCACTACATGGAAATTGAAAGCACCGACGATTTTCTCCCTAAGTGTTTGTTTTAAGGACAGATCCTCCAGTTGTTACTGCGCAACTTACTGCGCATATCCTAAATAACGAAAAAAGCTGTTTCAGTAATTGGTCTTTTTAAGCAAATGTATTTCTTACATTTAGTTTATGTTTGGTTGATAAATGGCAAGACTCTTTTCGGTTGTTTCAATGTTCTCTGTTTGGTCAATTAAAGTGTAATAGTAGTCGGATGGTACATTTCTTTCTGTTACGCGTTCAACATGTGGCGTTAGCGATAGGAAACGGAGCAACAAAAGCAAAGTGGTGTCTTTATGAGCTAGTCCGCTTCAGATGGACACAAACGATGCCACGTTTTATTATCTAAAGCTGGTAATAAGGAAGAAAACGGATAAAAGTAGTGAAACAATTTCGGACACAGCTGCAAAAAGTAAACCAAATTTTACTTATAACTAAAAAAAACGCATGGTTTGATTTATTTTTCTTTTTTTGTTTTTGTAGGTATGACCATGCACTATGTCTATTCCAAAAAGAAAGAAATTCTTACCGCTGGAATATTTTTTATTATTAGAAACGTTGCGAAAAAAGAGCAATTTCAGCTATTTTTGAAAGAATGTTTTACTAAAATTTTCAAAATCATCACTAAATTTTCCCAAATTTGTACTGATTTAGACAGAAACAAACATATTGAACTCAAAAAAGGCTTGTTTATGCAATCCTAGTCATTTCGAACACCTTTTTTGTGGGTATTTAAGTGACACCTCATTTTTGCAATTTTAGACGAGAGTAGTCTCCCTTGAAATCCAATAACTTTTTAATTCGCTTGGTGACCTATAGTTTTGAAGTCATTTCTTTACTTCTCAAATATTTCAATATCAGTACAGAAAAAAAAATCTTACCGTGGGAAATAAATGGAGGATCTGTCCTTAATAAGAAAGGACTTAAGGCGACCAGATAAAAAATACTTAAGGAGAATCAAATTATCAGATATTGTATTATGGCCAATACTTCCGGGCGATACTTAACATAACAAAATAAACTTTGACCAATGAACAGAAAAAGCAAAAGCAAGAACACTTTCTCTGTACTCTCATGACATCCAAGTTTACGTGAGCGATTTAGGATCATCATCGTCTGTGTTTTACAATGATTTAAGATTAATAATATCTCAAGGGGAAACCTTTTCTTTTTTTAATTAGTAGACCTAAATGCGCACTTATTTCATGTATTCAATCTTGCCTCACTTGTTTAGCGTTGCTCGTTTAAACCCGGGTTAACTCTCTGCATATCAGTATTATACTACAGAAAGGTTTAAATGTTTGTCTTGTTTGATTGCCATTTCAAGGATTTCCCACGGACACTCGAAATCGGCTTTTTGTCAAATTCAAGGGCTTTCATCTCAGGCTGTAAGATCATGATCAAGCTTAAAATTAGACCCACGTAAGATTAGGATTTTACCGTCCCAAAAATCTTGTCCAGGTTTTGCCTTGATTGGACAATATTCTATATGTTACAGCGCAGCGAATATGGAAACGAACAGTTCTCAAATTCTGTGGCACATTTCACAGAATATATGGATACAAATTTGAAAATCGAACTGATCTGAAAACTTAAATGACCATTCATATTGTTCTTAAGTTTGTCTTGATAGTCGATATAGAAAATGTGGTTATTAGAGAGAAAACAAAGATAAAAACGACAATTATATCACATTCAAAATAACATAAATAAAAGAAATAGTCTGATAAAATTAAAATCAAAATCCCGATAGACATTATAATCACCAACATGATGTCCAGGTTCTACCTTGACGTGATGGCCCTTCCTGTATTTACTAAGTGTTATCAAGATTGACAGCATGATGTCGGTAATAATAATAGAGTTATAAGCAGAGAGACGGGCAAACAAGTACTCAGTTTCGTTACAACAATGTATTTAGGAACTGAAGACATATTCAACCAGATTTGGACAGAAGATTCCGAGTTATATGCCATTTGATTCTTAACAAACTGCCATTTTTGCTCATGTCATTTTCCTTCAGGTGAGCGCTTGATTATTTCGGATAGTTATTGTCATGTTCTTGTTTTTATATTTTCACAACGATCTTGGCAATCTTATTATTCCAATAAAAACGAGCTTATTTGATCTGTATTTTAGTTTCCTAGACGTCGCGAACTTTCGAAAACAATGAAGGAAACTGAGAAAATGCTGATAAGCAGCATTTCCTCCCTTTCCTACATATTATTTTCTGGGCTCCAATTCAGAATTAATTCATAATTTGGTGTCTGTATCGCATTTGAATTAAAATATTATACGCCCGAAGGGTCGTTTATTTTATGGCTCTGGTTGTTCGTACGTATGTCCGTCCGTCCAGACCAACCTATTGGTGTTTGTGTGCTTTAATCCGTCCCTAAGGTATATGAAATATCAAATGAAAGCGTGCTCTTTTATAGGGAATTTTCAGCATTGAGATTAAAGAAATAACATTTGATCCTAATTATGGACGGATTGAGGCACACTAACACCAATAAACCTGTTGGCCCGGACGCTTGTCTGTCAAAAGTCAGAGTCGATCAATTAATGGAATCCCTTGTGAAAATGGTATTTATCTTCAGTATTATCGACTTCAATATTGTATAATCTTATTTCGAGTTTCGTCAGCTAAAACCTCAGTTTCCTGTCATCAAGATCAAGATGAGACCTCCTAAAACTGATACAGACTTGCCATTTTAACACATACACATATTGTACAAATTCGTAACTACAGCTTCAATCAAGTTGTTATTGCGAATTTTAGAATAATACCAACGAAATGCTGTTGATTGTCCGGAGTAACACCGTGGTATTAACTTGATAGAATTGAACACTATTTTGACAATTTCGTTGATATTTTGCTAGAACACTAGTTTTTGTTCGGGTCTTGCATTTCAAGTGGTTTGACATATTTATAGCACAATATGTCACTTTTTATGCCACTTTGGGTATGGAGAACTATGTGGAAAATAAGACAATAATATTATTGCTTATAACTGGCGATAAAAACCTTTTCACAATTATTTTACAAGGAAAGAGTTGGCAATTCATATTTTCCCTTTTTCCATACTATAAGCAGATTTTGACATGCCCAATAGAAAGGAAAACATAGAATCAAAAGATCAAAATTGAAAACAATGACCACCATTTTCTCCTATTTGTAACAAACTTTTTGTGCTATATTTTACATTAATTGGAAGACGGCCCTTAAGGGGGGATGTTTTTTGTAATGCGCATGGAGTATTTGGGAGCCACCATTTTACTCCATTTTACTCCATATACGACTTAACTTTGAAATGATAGAGTTGGGAGTCGTTCATGATTGTGAACGCTAATAAAGATTCTTTTAAATTTTTCAAAGTGTCTTCAGGCGTTTATAAAGCACACTTTTATTTCATATGAACCATCCGTGTTTCAATTAATGAATGCTCCGGTCACGTGACAATAACAAACCTGAATTAAAAGTACAGTATCGATTCATTTAGCGAGAGTAACAGAAACGAGGAAAAATTGACTTTACAACTGTTTGACGATGGTAGTGAGAAAGAGCCTTCCAAAATGAAATATCAAGTTATCACTTCCAATAATAATCCACATTGTACGCAATTAGTTTAGCTGTATTGACTGTGTAGAAGAACCGTTTACATTTCTTTTCGTGATGCTTGACTGTAAGCGAGAAAGGAGCTTTAATCAATAGCATAATTCGGCTGTGCTAAAAATAGAACTGTTATCAAACACGGCCTTTGTGTTATAGAAAAAGTAAACAAACTCGGCGATCGCGAATAAAAAACTGGTTGATTATGGCAGAAATTAACTTAAAACAAAAATCAGATGGAGTGAAACACTGTTGTTATGGTACTTGTAACAGTGATACCAGGTATCGGCACCGAGATGGCATGAAATACGTCTTTTTTATTCCTTTTCCAAAGCCTATTACAAAACGGGAAATGTGTGAGCGTTGGATAATAATAAAGGCTTGCGGAAGGCCTGGGAACGACTTTAACATCAACAAAATTAAAAGATGTACGTACATATGCAGTAAAGATTTTGTTGGAGGAAAGGGACCGACTGCCGAACACCCAGATCCCCCAGCGCTACTGCATACAGATGAACAGGTTAGTCACTACGGCATCGTAATTTTTCGTACCTAGGCCTAGTGCCCGGCCTGTGGTCCATACATGTACAGAGTGTCCCAATAAAAACGGAACCCATTTTTGAAAGTGAATTGCTCATGTATTAAGCGACATGTTTCCACCAAATTCAAGTATGCAATAGAAACGACAGTTTTCTATCAGCAGTTAAAATTTGGTTGAAAAATCTTTACTAGTTTCGAAAATATTTGCGTTCAAATGAATGCACCCGGAAAACCATTTTAACACGATATCGATCTTTCCGTTCGCAGCGCGCGCCTACACTTGACTCTTCACAATTGTTTAATACAATACAAAATTGATATTGAAACATTTTACTTACAATAGTGCATATTCGTTTCATCTTTACCGCTAACAAATAAACTGTAACCAAAACAGAAAATGAATACAAACAAAATATCAAAGTGTATCAAAGATTCATAATACATGTAATTATATGCAGTTATTTTTTTACTCTGCAACATACCGGTCAGCGCTCAAATGCCATGTACATTAACCCTTTCCCAAACAAGACCTGATTTTGACATCCATGAGAGAACTGGTTTGAGAAAGTATTTAGACAAAAGAAGAAAATGATGGTCACCACCATTTTCTCCTTTTGCCTCTCTATTTTCTGTGCTGTATTTTAAGCAAATTCTGTCTTTATCAGCGTCAATTTTGTCATCATCAGCAGCTTTCAATCCAGTCCACCCTAACTTTTTGTGGTCTGGGAAAGGGTTAAAAATATTTCAAACAACCACCTTACGGACTCAATTTGCACATGCGGCACTTTTACATTAGTAAATTTTGATAAAATTGGTACACACTTGCACAACGGTAAAGAACTCAACAGCTGTCCATCAGAGCGCTTTTACGAACAAACAAGACGCAAAAATCGATTTCGAGTTAAAACTGTTTTTCAGTGTCTTTATTAAATTTCATATAACTTTTGAACCAATACATATTTTGAAGTGAAATTTAGAACACATATGCAAAAATAATGTATCATTAGTACTGCAAATTCAAAAATTAGATTCTATGCTTTCGCTTTAAAATATTTGACTTTGAAATAGGGTTCCGTTTTTTTTTTGGGACACTCTGTAGACATTAAGCCATTCGCAGACAAAACCTGGTTTTAACTATCATGAAATGAGATCAGAGAAAAGAAAAGTATTTTCTTTTCCCTCGTCAGTTACTGTCATTTTTAATCTTAATCTCAAAGTTTAGTTCTCATTTATTTTTCGTCTGCTACGGGAATTCAGTTTGGACAACGATTATGAAATCAAGGAAAATGTTTCCATTGTGTGGCAGGAATTGACTGTTTATTTAACAATCCAATTTATTTCGGCATAACCCTTTTCCCAAACAACATAATATTAGACTGGTCCATTAAAATAAATATTCCGGATTCCGGATGATAGATTATGAATGGCACAAAATAATATTTTGTATAGCATAGAAAACACAGAGAAAAAAGGTAAATGATAGATCTTATCATTTTGTTTTTCCTTAATGTTTTCTGCAGCTTTCACTTATCAGCACATCAAAACTAGTTGTTAGTCGCTATTCGCCAACTTGTGACAATGTGACATATGTGTATTTCTTTTCTCTACGAATATCTCAATATTTTGATAGGTCAGAAGATTCCAAAGGAAGAGGAAAGCGCTGACCCCAAGGAGCAAGCCACAGAAAGCCAGTAGGGCTGATGTACAGATCGCTGCGGAAAGCCTAATTGAACTCTCAAATCTGGAACCTTTGCATATGGTAAGGACATAGATATCCTTCTCCCAATAAGACTCTGTTTTGACGGCTCTGATATAAAAATGATTGGAAAACATTGTGGCAAAGGAAGGAAATGCTGATAACCAGCATATATCCTGTTTTGTGTCGGTATTTTCTCTGGGCTTATATAGTTTTCAAATTGGAACAGTCTAGATGCTTTTTGTGTTTAAAGGGACATTTCATTCCAATTTCATTTTTTAAAGTATGTCTTGATGCCAAGAGTGGTTATTCTAATAAGTATAAATACTATAAGTTTTTTTAAGTTGTTGCCAATAAGCGAGAATCACGCATTTAACCCTTTCCCAAACAAGACCTGCTTTTGACGTCCTTAAGAGGAAATGTTTGGGAAAACATTGAGGTAAAAGGAGAAACTGCTGGTTATCAGCAGTTTCTTCTTTTGTCTTAATGTTTTCTATGCTATATCATACATAGATTTAATCATTATCAACATCCATTTTGCTGTTTTCAGCAGCCTTTGAATTGGAACACCCCAAAAATTGTCGTTAGGGAAAGGGTTAAAGTTGAGACATAATCGATAAATTGCATGTAAATCTGAACTGTTGTCCACAACAATTTGTTCAATTTTAACACAAAAATATAAATTTCTAGTAAACGGCTCAATATTTTGGCTTAAAATTTTCAGAACTTTCATAAGGAAATATGCTGTTTCAGATGAAAAAAAAAAAGTAAAATGTATGACAAAAAATTCTGAAATGTCACTTTAAGGGGGAAAGCGTTGAAAATGTGCCACCTGTATTTAACATTTAAAACTTCTTTTCCCTATAGGTTTATGCTGATACAAAATAATTTTGTATCAGCATAATTTTGTATCAGCATAAACCTAGTATAGGTAAAAGAAGTATTAAATGTAGAACTATAAAAGTCTCATTTTCCTTCAATATTTTCTATAAATCATAAGTATACCAATGTCTTTGTAAAGATGTTCTTTGCAATTTGGAATTGCAATACAAAGAAAATATTATATTTAATGACAGACTTACAGAGGGGAAAAAGAACAGTACATGTCATATATTTCTATCGTTTTAATAAAGAAAATAATTATGCATATATGTATAACGAAAAAGTATTAACAAATTATAGCATGTAAGTACACATAGAATTGGTAGATCTATAATGATTATAATACAACTATTCTTAATGAAAACCACATAAATGCTCTCCTATTAATCTAATATTAAAATTTCTTTTCAGCCCCAAGACTTGGACAGAACACCAGCAATTGACAGTTCAGTGCAGGATAAATGTACCCAGACTGACCGAAGGCCATCAAGGGACGCAGACAGCCATACTGTTTATCATAATGAATTTCTCGGTGCCAAAATTGAAAACATGATTTTAAGAAATAATGCCAAACTGGCAGATACTGATGTCGACTTGTCAAAGATTGAATCTAGTACTGGTGCTATTTTATCCCTAAACAGTATAAAACATGATGATTCAAAAATGAAATTATTCATCAGTCTTTATTATTGTCAATTTTTGGCTCTTCTTATTTTTTAGGGGATTGTGCACACAATTTTAGCTAAAAGTTAGTGAACATGAATTTTAAATATGATTTGGGCACTGCCTAACCATTTAAAATATATTTTAGCCATCTTAATTCAGAAATCTGGATGATATTCTGTAAAAAATAGCTGTTATTCTTAAAATTTAAATGTCACACTTTGGTCACATTTTTTTAAACCTGCCCTTAGATAAGTATTATAATCCCATTGCCAAGATTATTATAACTTTTGATGTTTAATTTATTTTCGATATGTTTTTACTTTATTATAACTTTTGATTTTTGATATGTTTTTACCTAGTAAATATGTTTTAGATATGTTTTTACTTTATTATAACTTTTGATTTTTGATATGTTTTTACCTAGTAAGTATTGTAGATCTAGTCCCATTGTTAAGATTGTTATTACTTTTGATATTATGTTTTTACTATCTCGCCTAAACACAAAGAAGTTTCCAAGGCAGAGATATTGTGATTGCCCATCTATCAGTTCATATTTACAATAACATCTTTTACTTCCATGATGTAAAATGTTATGACAATTAGATCCTGCGTAATAAAAAGTTAAAATTTCATCGGATCCACGTATCTTGAGAATGTGCCCTTGTATTGCACCTTTAGATCTCGGAAGTGGACTGTTGAAACTCAGGTGAACGATATAGGGCCATCATATCCTTCTTGTTTATATTTCTAGTCTCAACATTATTAACCCTTTCCCAAACAGAACAAAAATCAGGGTGATCCACTTCAAAAACTGCCAAATGACAAAATGGATGTGATTAAAGAAAGAATTCTTGTAAAATATGGCATAGAAAATATTAAGACAAAAGGAGAAAATGCTGGTTATCAGCAGTTTCTTCTTTTGTTTCAATGTTTTTCTCAACATTTTCTATCATCCAAACCAGGGCCCGGTTTCTCGAAAAAAATTAAATGCGTCCTCAAGCTCAAATATGAGCACCGTGCTCAAATCGCAGGACATCCACGTGAACTTCAATCGAATACCCTTCAACATGGGAAAGTATTCCTTTGGAGTTGAGCATGTTCTCATGAATCTGTGCTTAAGTTTTTTTTCGAGAAACCTGGGCTTGTTCTTGTTGGGTACAAGTACAAAACTCTTTATTGACTCTAGGTATATTGTTGTACAACATGAGACATGTATATGATTATCATAATTAACATAATCCAATTGAGGTGGAAACTTGAATAAGATTATCATAATTAACATAATCCAATTAAGATGGGAACACGTGATTTGTCCTACAGCCTTTTAAGTAATTTTATCATTGTTTTGGCGTGATATTTGCGTGGCTATATTTTGGGAAAGGGTCAATAGTAGTTTAAATACGGGTTTTTGAAAGTTTTTACTACATTATACTTTTGATACTACAGTTTAACTTTTGTTGGTTACATTACAATAAAGATATTACATTTTATGAATCGTGCTTCTTTCCTTTATATCCTTTCAATTTAAGCCTGTAAAGTCATGTATCCATTTATAGAAATGGCTTTGGAAAACATTGAGATAAAAGATGGAAATATTGATGCCATTACTTTTTCCTTTTCTCTCCACTCCTGTCGAATTGGATCACCCTGAGATATTGTCGTAAGGGAAAGTGTGAAAACCCTTTACCACTGGACAATGAATTAGGTCAAGAGAGTTCACACCAGCGAATTCGTCATTGATGGTTACCAAATATTTGCCGTCTTCTTTGATGCAATGCATCAAAAATTTGTATTGTTTCATCTTTATCAACACCATTTCGTCATCTGCATAAATTATCCACCGCATTGGAACGATCTAACTTATTGCTGTCTAAGAGAGATTTACCACTGATGTTAATACATTGCTTGTTATCATTCCAGTCAAAATGACCAACAGAGTGATGGACATCAAAATGGTTTACGCGTCCCCAATCAACATATATTTAACACCGTGTTTCACAGTAACATAAATGACCTGACAGAGAATCTCTTAAGGTTGGGGATGCTCTTCCAGGTCATTTATCGTTAGATATAGCTCATTGCATCTCAATTATACAGCCGAGTAAACTAAAGCTATTTACTTTTTTCACATGGCAAAAATCGAAAGGCTCAAATTTAAAAAAAAATGCTGCAGAGAATTTATATGGTTGTTAATAAAAAATATTGTAGGACTTGTGAACAATATAGCTAAGAAAATTTTGAGACAAAAAGAGAAAATACTGGTTATCAAGGTTTTCTTCTTTTGCCTCAACGTTTTACCAGCCTTTTTCTAGTTGGAATGTTAAAACTAGGTGGGGCCTAGTTTTGGAAACTGTTTTAACCATTAGCAAATGGCAAAGTTCTAGCCTGTTCAAACATGAAAGATGTTGCAGACGATAATTTTAGGGAATAGAATTCTACATATGTATACGTTTAAAGGTAGAAACATTTTTTTTTTCATAATTTATCTAGTCGGATCTGGTTACGTATCGACCAGAGTGGAAGATGAACCCAACATCCTCATGCCATGAAGGTGGAGTCAAGCGCTCTAGCAACTGATCTATCATGGCACAACAGGGTATATTTCCGTCTCGTGAGCTATGACTTGTATTAGCCTACCACCCTACCACGGGAGTAACGTAGTAACGTATGTACCTTTTTAACCAATTAATGTTTTCGAATTTCACGTGTACAACATGAATGATAAAACTCAAAAAATGATAAACAAAGGTACACGTCACTCCTCCCATTTTAGGATGGTTGGATAATACATCGGTCCAAAATTTGTTCGGATTTTACGGAAGAAGTACACAACAACACAACAAATACACATGTTTGCAATATTGATTTATTGTAAATTAGGTATCTTTTATTACAAGTTTGCAAATGTTACACATAGCCCTACTATGTAGTAAAAATGTTTTTTTTTATATTTTAATTTACGAAAAGGGAACAGTGAAACGGTTTAAACCGTAAAATAAATAAATAAAAAGAGACGAAATAGCTTGGTCCAAATTCAAAGGTGGTGCAAACAACAAATAAATGTTTTGATAAAGATACTGTTTCATAATCATCATAGCATGGTGAGCAATGAGGAAAAATGAGAAAAAGATGCTCGATCACCTTTCCTTTTTTCACTCAATGCGTTCAAAGACGTTCTCTATTTATGACATAGAAACCCGTAAATTATGCAAATATGCTTTTTAAATACTGCACACTTATACATGTATGTGCAGTGGTCCCATAACCTACTTATTACCGCCCAAACACATATTTCTTACATGTGGACGTTGTTCTAGTTATAGTTTCGTGAATAAACACGAGTTTATTACTCGTCCATTGTGGGCCTATATTTGTTACTTATTTTGAAAGGACCCTATCGAAACAAACCGAAAGTCCTCCATAATACAAACTATGTGTACTGTTTTATGACCTGCAATGAGAAGCATTACTGACATTTCGGATAATATTATCACTTATAGAGTCCGAATTAAAGTCAATTGACTTTAAAAGAAAGTCAAAGGAGATGCCGCCTGACTAGATTAACACACTTACATTATTGCCTAGATAATAACATTTTGCCTAGTCATTAAGCTTATTGCTTAAGGTTCTGGAACTGTGATTGGAACAAACACTGCTTTCATATAGATCTCTACGAGAGTTGGATAATAATGTTGTAAACATCAAAGAATAAGAATATCATACCATCTTACTTTTTATATGTTTTGAATCCAAGGGGAGATAAATGGCTTTCAAGTTTGTATTGCAGTCAATGAAAAATATCTATTTTATCAAAATTTTCAAAAGTATGCAAATTTTCAAAATATTTAAACGGTAGAAAGCGGTCGATAATTATTGACCTTTGTAACATGCAATTAGATAATATGTTTGATAGTTTCATTTGCTATATACGTTATAATAAATCGTTTGATGCGTTGCAGTGTATTATATTTGATATTTCACACGTAAGGCGTATTTGTATAGTGGCTAATTTTCGATAAGATTTTAGAACTGTAATAACTGTATTTCATTCAAAATTGGCTAGGATACAAATATGTCTATTTGGCGACATTTTGCCTCTTATTGGAATACTTTTCAAAAGTTCATAATGCCCGTTTCTTGCTTAAGGCCTCTGATATTAGTCTTATGTACTTGTTATGAAAGACAGCCGTTTAATATTTCAAATGTATTTCTTCTTTTATTAAATTCGTTTTAGATATTTATATTAACAGTCAATTGGTAGATATTCAAATTAACTGTCAATTGGTGACAAGGGTAAATCCAGACTTCAAAAAATAGTTCCAAAAGGACAATGGCAGATGACTAATGTTTTTGTTTTGTGAATGACATGTTCTGTGCCACATTTCCTCAACACCTCGGTATATGACATAAGAGCAAATAATGAACATGATGTCGCTAAGTCGGTAAGAGGTATAGCCTCTTACCTACTTAGCGACATCATTTTCATAATTTGTTCTTATTTCATATACCGAGGTGTTGAGAAAATGTGACCCAAAACATGCCATTCACACAACCAAAAGTTTCAAATTAAGAGTTATCTGTCATTGTCCTTTAGGAACTATTCTTTGAATTCTGAATTTACCCTTCTCACCAATTGACTGTTAACATTAATACTTAAAACGACTTTGATTACAGAGGAAAACAAATTGAATTTTAAAATGCTTGTCTTTGATATAAAACACATGTGGCTGATATCAGAAGTCATAAGCAAAATGACATTTCACAAGAAAATGACTTGGTCAGCCTTAAGAATTCGGTCAAAAGTTGAATATGTTCAGGAAAAGGTTTACTAAAACGAATAACTCTCAAATGTTTACATCAAATGGGCCAATATAAACAATGGCGGAACAATATTCTGAATTATCAAATCAAATCTGTCAACTAGACCTGTCAAAAAATAAGAAGCAGGCAATATGAATTTTTGACAATTTCCCCAATAAGAGGCAAAATGTCGCTTATACCGTTAAGCATCACATATCAATTAAATACATAGCAAAACAACAAACGTTTTTGTTATGATGCGAATAGTAAATAATCAGTAAATATTTCTGATCTGGAAAAAAATTATACCCCTGTAATGTTGATTGTATATTATGAAGGGAAATAATATTTGACTGTTTTCAAGGTTGGAAGGCTAGCTTATATCTTCCAAAAATCGGCTTTGGGACAAAAGTTGATGGGCTGCTAGACATATAGCAAAGCATCTTGTGTCGATGAAATAATTTCGTCGAGATGAAAGCAAAATAATTGGAACAGTAGCTCAAATTACTTTGGATGATTCTTCTGTATAATCAGTAAGGAAAGAAAACATATCTGTATCGAACTCCAAAATTTCCTTTTTACAAATGGTTGGTCTATTCGGCTATGGGACAGAAGTTGATGGGCTGCCAGACATATAGCGTTTCCTTCTATGTCTATGAAATAATTTCGTCGAGATGAAAGCAATCTGTGTTTGAATGCTTTTTTATCTTTCATGGTTTTAAGATTGAATTTAAGGGTCCATCTTTACATGTTCCATCTTCATTCTCGGTCATATCACAAATGCTCTTCTCTAACATTGCGAAATTGGATCTTTCGAACATATCAATTGCCGATGTGCATTTTACCACAGCTTTATTGCAATATGATTTAAATGATAGGTAGAGTCTACGAAGCATCCTCATTCCTCACATTAGAAATTTCCTCTTTTCATCCAATTGTCGGAATCTCTTGTTACATTTTTATGATGGAGTTTTCCAAATCTTTTTATTACTGGACATTGTGTGCATATTTCGCCGGTTTCGTCAGTTAGGAAGGAAGACATTATATCGGTATCGAACTCCGATATTTCCTCTATACAAATGGTTGGTCTAATCGGCGCTGGGACAGCAGTTGAGGGGCTACCTGACATATAGCATAGCCTCCTGTGTCTATGAAATAATTTCGTCGAGATGAAAGCAAAACAATTGGAACAGTAGCTCAAATTACTTTCTGTATTTCCTTTTCTTTCGGGAATAATATCTGTCTTTGCATGGTTTTTATCTTTCATATATTTAAGATTGAATTTAAGGATACTTTCTTAAAGCATCAAACGCCTTAACTCATTTATGTCGTGGTAGGGATAATGTCGTATTAACTTCCTCTTCATCCTTGTGCATCTTTTCAATGTGCTTATTGAGTTTCGACATGAACTTTTAGCAGAATGGGCAAGGTCTGTGTGGTTTAATATTGTGTTTCTTTGCAGAACAATAAGTATCAAATTTCCCTTCTGTGGATAAATCTTCTGTATAATCAGTAAGGAAAGAAGACATTATATCTGTATCAAACGAAATTTCCTCTAAACAAATAGTTGGTCTAATCGGCTCTGAGAGGATAGTAGTTGAGGGACTGCCAGACAAATAGCATAGCCTCATGTGTCTATGAAATAATTTCGTCGACATGAACGCAAAATAGTTGGAACAGTAATTCAAATTACTTGTTGCATTTCCTTTTCTCTATCTTTAAATGATTTTAAAATTCGTGATTTTAATTGAATTTAAGGATCCTTTATTTTTTAAAGCTTCAAACTCTTTCATGTCGTAGTACGGATAAAGCCTTTTTAAATTCATAGTTGTGCATGTTTTCAATGTGCCTACTGTTCTTTTGCATGTACTTTTGGCGGAATTGACAAGGTCTGTGCGGTTTAAACCATTACCACACAGAGAGATAGAGTCAACGGTAGTCTTCAACAGAGTATAGATAAATTATCTACCTGAGCTGAGTTTCAATAGTCTTAAAAGATAACAAAGCATACTTTCACATCATTTTAAAAATTAATGTAAAATATTGTGGGTTTACAGACTGTTTCATGGTGAAAAATAAAGAAGGTGAAGAAGAGCTTAAAGATCAAGGAGTGAAAAAGAGCTTCTGAGTTGTTATGGCCTAATTTTGAAAATATTGACAAAACGACACTTCTCATTCCTTTAAATGCAAACTTTAAAGGCAATTATCTCCCCTTGGATATGCACAATTTTAAAAAAGGAGGATGGTAAAATATTTCTATAAATCGATGTCTACAGCATATCCAACTTTCATAGAGATCTATATGCTAGAAGCGTTTGTTCAAATTGTAGTCATTACAGTTCCGGAACCTTAAATATACACTTATAGTCGCAAACACATATATATATTTTGCACTTAGCAAATTGATTACTACGGGCGGTTATAACATGTCTTTATTACCCAAGAATCCTAATCATCCACCTAAAATGACCATATCATAAAATTTATTACATACATACCCTGTCCCAAACAGCCAAAATTTAGACTACTCCAATTTGAGGGCTTCTGAAGAATATCAATTGGGCGTCGATAAAAATAAGATTTGCGAACAAAAGACAGAAAATACTGAGACAGAATGAAAATATGCTGGTTATCGATTTCTTCACTGTATTCTTTGTATTATTTCCGAAGGTGTTTGTTAACAAAAAATCAAGGAAACTATTCGTAACGAAATTATGTGATTGGTACCCATTACATCGTCTAGAGAAATATTTTGCATATAATGTAAAGAATAATGACAAATAAATCTTTCCTTCGTGTACACAAACACACTTACGCTCACATATACACAAACAAACATGTACACGTACACAAACGTGACTGATATGTAGATGCGAAATAATGAGTATTTTCATATAGATCTAAAGGATGGGTTGCAACAAGGGTTCAGATTCTATTCTGTGAATTGATAGGGTTACATAATATTAATCTTTAATTTGTATGTGTAAAAAATCTAATAAGGCCTTCTTTTGAAGATAATGGCTAACAAAGTGGGTGGGGTAAATTGACATGAGAAACAATTTTTACTTTGAACTCAAATAATTTTTTCTGTATTGAAGGTCAAGGTCAAAAAACATTGTTCTATGCAATGGATTTGAACACAAAAGTTTACACATATTTGGTTACTTCATATACATGTAGCTCATAAAATATCATATCAAACCATACAAAAATAAAGGTTGTAAAGATAGTTTCGTAAAATTAGTACATCAAAAGTAAGCAAAATCTAAAACTGAAATCACCCAATTGTTTGGTTGGTTAATTACCAAAGTGCTATGAAAATAACTTCTAAAAAGATATTAGATATACTTTCTTAAATAATAACACTTATCTTTGAATCTCTCTGCTGTCAACAAATACTGTACAAGTTATCAAAAAATTTTCATTTTTCACTATTAGTCTCTCACTATTGAACCAGAAAGGCCACTGAAGCTTTATCAACCAAGTACACCAGGTTCTACACCGACTAATTAAGGTGCTCGTGTTGAAGCTAGTTTCGCACATACAACACCTGCCAATAGTCCAGTTTGCCTACCATCATCATTAAAAACAGCAACAACTCAGTCTGAGGATTCCATGCATGACCAAATTTCAATTCGATCTTATCTATGCAGAAAAAGTTATTTAACTTTAAAGTAAAAAAAATGCCTCTCATGTCAATTTACCCCACCCATTATCTTCAAATGTAAGGCCCTATCAGATTTTTTACACATACAAATTAATAATATTATGTAACCCTATTATTTCACAGAATTTAAAGAAAATCTATTATTTGGACAGTTTTGAGTCCTTGTTGCAACCCATCCTTTTATACAATTTGATGGTTAAAGGGACATAACATTCCAATTTCATCTTTTTAAAGTATATCTTAGTGCAAAGATTGGTTATTCTAATGAGTATAAATGCTATCAGTTTTTTAAGTTGCTTTGAATATATAAGCGAAAAATACCCCTTTGAATTTGAGATAGAAATGACAAATTCCATATAAATCTGAACTGTTCTCCACAACAATTTGTTTAAATTTGCACAAAAAAAATAAATTTCTTGTAAACGGCGCTATATTTTGGCTTTGAATTTTCAGAACTTTATGCTCTTTCAAATAAAAATATAAGTAGAATTTATATGAAAATATTGTGAAATGTCACTTTAATACTAAACCCAATTTTAATAACAGAAGGGATGAGTATAATTCAGTCGCATACGACCCTTATTAATTCAACAATGTTTAATCACACCCTATTACGTGCTATTACTCGGGCCGTTGCAAACCTCGTGCAGTATCATCAATAAATGTCGGGTGTACTTGGAAGGTCATACTTTTTCCAATTTTGTTTTGTGTTAAAGCGTTCCTCGTCAATATTTTGTAGTGCACTAGGCTGACGGTATATTTGAGTACCTACATGTGAAATATTAGCCCAAAGATTTCTCAAACAACAAAATTATTCAACAACAAAGACGTAACTTCACATATTTTTATGTAAAATCCACCTTTCCATGCAAATTGCAGAAAAACACTAAAGTGAATGTTAGAAATTTTATTGCAAAATCGAAATCTAGTATATTATCTACCAACTACTCGTTTGCAGAGACGACCACCTATTCCGTTATATCGTTATAGTCAAACAAAGTTTGGTGAGGAGGTACAAATTTATACTATCACGAACAGCACATAGGGCTTCAATATTCTGTTCGCGACAGCCAAATCGGCATAAGTTTTCAATTTCATTCGATCAGTCTGAACTTAATTCAATTCAAACATTTTTTCAATTCATACAGTCTAAGAAATTTGATTGACTTTTTTAATTGTTATATGAATTCTAACGATCACCTTGTCATTTTCTCATTATATCGACTGAAAGTTGGATATTACATAAAAATCTGTGAAGTTACGACTTTGTTGTTGAATAATTTTGCTGTTTTGAGGAATCTTTGGGCTAATATTTATCATGTAGGTACTCAAATATACCGTTAGCCTAGTACACTACAAAATATAGCTGAGAAGCGCTTAAACACGAAACAAAAATGGGAAAAGTATGACCTACCCAGTACACCCACCATTTATTGATGATACTGCTCAAGGTTTGCAACGGCCCGAGTGATATCAGGTAATAGGGCGTGTGTTAATCATACAATGAAAAATGATGTAGAATACTCAAAATCATAATCCTTCCAAAACAATATAATTATATCGTCGTTGTAAATGCAAAACCTCGTACCTCGTTTTTGGAAATTTTTAATGGGGAGGGAAAAAGGAATAATAACTTTTCAAAAACTAAAATGTTTTACTTGAAATTTGAACATATTGTTCACAAATAATCTGTCATTAATACTGATTAGTAAAATATCTAAAAACCTGTGACAATTGTCTAAACTGGGCACACAAGTTTGTACTTTGAAAATCGCAAAGATCGACATACGAGGTTTTGCATTTACACCGACGATATATTGATGCTGACATTATTTTAAAGCAGTTGCAGTAGGATAAGATAATGATTGAAAGTTTATTCATTCGCATAGACAGAATTAGGTGAAAAAAGAAAATATGGTTAACAATATTTTCTTCCTTTCACATTTAATTAAGTGTGTAAGCATTACCAGACAAATTAAGTACGCGTAGATAGAGAACGAATGTAGGTTATCTTATAAAAAAAGACTGAATTTAGCAATCAGTCTTTATTTTTAAGATTCATTCGTGTTGTTTTTCTTTCATTAAAAACTTTTAACTTAACACGTTTAACACGTTCCTTGAAGTTTTCTTGGTTCAAAACCTGGGGGTTTTCTTGAAGAAAATGAGTAACTTCCGACTTTCCTGAAAAAGAAAATGACAAAAATAGATATATTATAAAGATGTATATTTTATGTTTTTGTACATTATTTAATGAAACATACGTACAATAACAAAAGAAACAATAGTGCCATGGTCACAATATACGCCGCTCCAGAGACTAAGTTTTAAGGGGGCATAACTCAGGCAAAAATCAATGAACCATAAATTCCTTCCTTCATGCACATCTACCAATTGAGGTGATAACACTGACCAAGTTTCAAGAAGATCCAGCCAGAAACTTAGGAGGAGTTGCGTTGACAAGAAAAGTGGACGGACGTACGGACGGACGGACGGATGGACGGATGGACGGACGGACGGACGGACGGACAGACGGAGAAGATGACGCCAATATACGTCCGCCTCCGGCGGCGTATAAAAAGTAAAATGAATTGTAGAAAAGATATTCAAATCGACGAATTTTGCGTTTTAGTTTTATTAAAGCATGTATTTGTGTTTTCGAGGAGGAAAATCAACAAAATAATTTTTTAGAGCTAAATGAAATATAACATGAACTTTTCTACCTTGCATAGCAGTTGAAAACGGCGTGAAACCTCAATAAACCAAATATTTTACCTGGCAATCTTCCTTTGTTTGAATCAAGGTTGTCCAAAGAAAAAATGAACTCTTTGAAGTAATCTACGACCAGCTTTGTCTCCTCATGACTCCACTTATTATATGGTCTCTCTGGAAAACAAATATTTGTGATAATCAGGGTACAAAATGCCACCGCAAATGAACAACAAACTTGGTGTGTTCAAATAAAAGAAATGGTAATGTAAGAAGGGTCAAATCTATTTTTGTACCTAAATGACAAATATATCACAACATAAATGCCCAGATAATTTCTTTTTATGTTCTTAGCAATTCGAAACATTTACATATTTTCTTTAGCACATATTGTACACATGGGGAAGCAATATTATAAGTATAAAAGTCAATGTCTGGGAAAATTGCGTTATCATACATACTTTTAGGTGTGGCTGTTGCACCTTCATTCTTTTGAGGAGTACTGTCTGAATATATATCATCAGTTCCTGAGGGATTGTCCACTGTTTCGTTGTCTTAAATATAAATGAACATGTATTTCTTTACACACCAAATGCCATTAATTTCACGTATGCCCAACAGAACATTAAGGAAAGTGATTAACCCATTAGAAGACGAAAAATGTTGGACTGGTCCAATTTGAAATGTGTTGCAGACGACACTTCCATGTTGATAAAATTCAAATAAAACTTAACATTTGTTGAGAAAACGTTGTGTAAAATGAAGAAATTACCTTTCACATTTTTATGCCCTTTACTTGTGATGGGGTCGAAAGGCATAACTGTGCAGTAACAGGTAATCCTTACCAAATCAATGTCTGGTTTTGACGTTTATAGGAGGACGTATAGCATGGAAAGCATTGAGGTGGAAATAAAGACTATTCATTAACATTATATTTTCAATCAATGCTTTCTTAATCGTTCTCTAAATATGTTAAAAGCAGGTTTTGCTTGGTAAAGTTTAAAGCATATTACAGATATTCCAAACCTCCTGCAAAACATCTGCGTGCAGTCTCTAAATTTAGTCAATAAAATGTCTTGTGTATTTTGGAATATTTTGGGCAGAAATTATGTCGATTAGAAAAAAAACACAGCATTTTCATTTAATCATATATAACTTTCGGACGATTTAATTGTGTTTCATTTTGCATACGTATGCACAATCTTATATAGAAATTTCTTAAATTGGATGTTCTAGTTATTGATATACTTCCTTGTTAATTTGGTAACGTGTCTTTTCACGTTACATTGCCCTTTTGTAATATTAGTAATTGAGTTACATTCGAATTACCTAATTCTTCCAGGCTCTGGATCTGTTCATTGCATGGAGACGAGTGCATAGTCTGTGTCTTCATTCTGTCCACGTCGGTGCCTGGAGTCAAAAGAACATGAATGATGTGCTATTTTGCAAGGAGAAATTTGAATAGTGTCATCGATTATGTTATGACATAGGAAACAAGAAGGTATATTTATTGTGAAGCTTCAAATGAAATATAAATGATCATAAGTTGGTAAATGTCAATAAATAAAATTACTAGAAATAGTGAAGATGAAAAAGATTTAAAAGTACAGCGGGGATTATGATTAGACAGTTTAGTGGTAGCTTCATATTTTATTAAAGTGACACATAGTACATTTATACAATGTTAAAAACAATAAAATGAATTAATTTGGTTATCCACGTTAGATATATGCATTCGTTCGGATGCTCATAAATACTATCATTCACACACCATATACACACAAACGCACATGAGAAATCAAATAATATAATGATCAAACAAAGAGTACTACCCAGCCATACGAATGACTTATGAGTCACTAATGACTAGAATATTTTACAAGAAAACAGCAATTGGTATTAACAATTCATGATAATTATATAATGAGAAATCAGATTTTCTAATTATGTCGCTTAATTGGGTCGTTTTTGCAAGGACGACCAACCGCTATTCGGGAGTTGTTTATCTAGCAATCACGACTCAAACGTATCATAAGATAGTCCTGAATAAAGATAGCAGATTTTCTTAAAATATCAAACGCTTATCTGTAAGCATATTTTTAATCTTTTGATGTATGTCATGTTGGTAACATTTTAGAAAAATGCCATTTCGGGGGCATTGGTGTTTCACAAAAACTTCTAGTTTAAAAGTTTGTCTTGATGTCAATATTATTTATTTTAATCCGTTTATTTTGCTGATAAACGCCTTTACAGTTGAAACGAAAATGATAAGTTCTATTTATATTTGAACTGCTGTATACACCAATTAGAAAAAAATGAATTTCTCGTAAACGGCGCCATTCTTTTGTTTGAAATTTTCAGAATTGCCATGAGAAAATATAAAAATAAAATAGATTAGTAAATATAAGTGAGATGTCTCTTTAAACAAAGAACATTAAATATTGCGGAATTTTATAAAAAAAATATTTGCCTTACCCGTGAGTCGATGTTTAGGCTGTTCACGCATGTGTAATTCTATTGGGGTCCATGATATTTTTCTTTTTGGATTTCGATTACCTGGTTGATGATCGAAAAAAATGATAGAATATTTGATTAAAGTGTAATTGATCATTATGCGAGGCTATTCACATAATCATATCGTTTTTTATTGTGCGGAAGAATGTTCGCTAGACTTAATCTTGGTTGTAATGCTCATTTAAATAACAACCTGCTTATATGGAAATTCATTTTAAAAATTAATTCTAGGGGGGAGTCACCATGCAATGAACACTCTTGTTTTCATTTAACCAGTTTCATACTTGTACGAGAATGTATTTTGTATCTTACTTTCGTCCATTCATTGATAATGATTGTGATGATTGTGAAGTGACGTGAATCTTGAAAAACATTACTGAAATGTATAGGTATATTAAGGTAAAAGAATCCTTTTCTTGGATTTAATCACCAGATAACGAAATATCTGCCAGAAAATAAAATAGGTTTCACCTGTAGTAGATGGGGTCACTTCGCCAAACGGAACCTCCTTTCTTTGTGCTGTGCCTGGCTCCTTACTAGGAGACGAAAATGGCCTTTGGTACGCAACTGTAAAATGCACAAACTTTTGATAGAACAAGTATCTGGTGTTGTATGCAACACATAAAGTCCCCTACCGGCTTCACATTGACTCAATATGGTAATCAATAATCAAATTAGCTTACTTAGTTATTAAGTTATTGCAGGATCCATTTTTTGCCATATTTTCACTATTTCCGTTACCATAGCAACCGCACTTTTCGTCAAAGAACAAAGATAAAATGATGTGCATAATCTACACATTGCCATCTAGTCATATACCAAGTCTCATCAAATTAGCTTGCTTACTTATTAACTTATCGCAGGATCCAATATTTTTTGCCATATTTTCACTATTTCCGTAACCATAGCAACAACAATTTTAGTCTAAAAACAAAAATAAAATGATGTGCATAATCTACACATTGCCATATAGTCATATACCAAGTCTCATCAAACTAGCTTGCTTAGTTATTATCTTATCGCAGGATCCATTTTTTACCATATTTTCACTATTTCCGTTACCATAGCAACCGCACTTTTCGTCAAAGAACAAAAATAAAATGATGTGCATAATCTACACATTGCCATCTAGTCATATACCAAGTCTCATCAAATTAGCTTGCTTACTTATTAACTTATCGCAGGATCCCATTTTTGGCCATATTTTCACTATTTCCGTAACCATAGCAACAACAATTTTAGTCGAAAAACAAAAATAAAATGATGTGCATAATCTACACATTGCCATCTAGTCATATACCAACTTTCATCAAAAACGCTTGCTTAGTTATTAAGTTATCGCGGGATCCAGATTTGAGCGGACAGACGGACGGACAGACGGACGGACGGACGGACGGACAGACGGACGGACTGACGGACGGACGGACAGACGGAGGGCAAACCTATAGTCCCCTCCGGTGTGAACACCGGTAGGGGACTAATAATAAGTAAAGATAATAATGTTATTTCAAGAGTACGAGATTCGAGTTCAAATCTATAGAAAATAAACTTGATACAGATGTATACCGTATGGACTTGGATATGTCCAAAATTTAACGGAGACGAAAACTAGTACATAAACATGAATACGGTTCGCAAACATTGAAATTCTTGAAACAATCTCGTTGTTAAAGAATGAGAAGATCAAGTACATTAGAAGCTACACGATGGACTATCAAACTGGAAAGATTTACGTCTTCAAAATAAAAAAAACGATTTCTTGCTGCATTCATGAGACAGATTCACAAAAATACAATCATATAGGATGTTGTGAACACATTAATCGAATTTGACATAAGTAAAAAATATAATTGGGATTTGTATCTAGATTTAATCACCCGATAACGAAACGTTCAATGAGAAAACAAACATTTTTCACCTGTAACAGATGGGGTTGTCCCATCCGAAGACGTTTCCTTTTCTTGTGATGTGCTTTGCTCTGTGCTAGGAAATGATAATGGTCTTTTGCATCCACCTGTAATTTAAACAAACAATAAGACCCTTGACATGTTCAAAATTTAATCGAAGAAGAAATATATCTGTAGAAACCTAAGATTTGTTTGATTTCTCAAAATTTTTGTTTGGAGTACACATTTCAAATGCTTTGTAGTCGCAAAATATACTTTCAAACTGTGAACTGAAAGGGAACGTTTTAATTCAGGGGTGAGTATCATGAATATAGCATTGTATGGTGAAATGTTATTATGGCAAGATTTTTTTTTTAAACAAAAGTTAATTTGATATGTATCTAAAATTGGAAGGAATTATTCTCTTTACGAACTTCAACTTGAGAACACTTTTTCTATGTTCAAACCTACAATAGGACTTGTTCATACATATGTAGTGTTCCCCCAAGCACAAAAAGCTGTAGGGTCCTAGCTTCAAGAAATCAGTGTAATGACAGCTTCAAAGGTACCCCGGTACTTTTTTTTCAAAATTATCACAAGATCACAAGTGTCATTACAATTTATTGCATATCAAAAACTGATAAATCATACATTTCTTTAATAGTAGATGCAGTAAGTCTGTTTAAGAATATTATTGGTATGGACTAAATTGCTCAAAATAGCAATTTCTTAATTTCTCATTACATTTTATCCACGTATATCACTTGTATCAAGTTTTACCGAAATCTATCTAGTTTGCCACTACAGCTTCAAATCGTTCTGAAGAAAACATTGTAAGTGTACAATAAACGAATTGCACATAGGGTGTAACTATTTTTATATACCCTGGACGAGATTAATAAGCGCCGTATACGATTTATTTAAGATTTGTATCCGAATCTAATCACCAGAATGATAACGAGAAATGAGAAAACAAACATGTTTCACCTGTATTAGATGAGATTGCTTCACCCGCAGACGTTTCCTTTTCTTGTGATGTCCTTTGCTCTGAACTAGGAGATGAAAATGGTCTTTGGCATCCACCTGTAATTTGTACATACGCGTATTATAAAAAATTCGATAATTTGGGCATTTTAGTTTTGGGTCTTATGAATATAAATAATGTTAAATTAAGCTCGGCTGTAAAAATCAAACCAAAACGTATTCATCGGGTCTCATATCTATTAACTTCATCTGTTAGATTACCGATTGATCAGAAAAAAAATTAAACGAATCGTAAGCCTAAGTAAATAAATATTACAGCCTTACCTTTTTGGTCTAATTCAAGTAGAAATTTTCCAACTTTTGTAACTTCTAGTCTTGATGGCGGGCATTGATACACGTTCAAATTTATGTTTTCGGCATGGTCCATGTGCAAAAGAAATCCTGTTCTTTCGGATGTTGGAACTTCGTGAGATGCATAAAAAGTGGCAACTTGGTGTCTTCTATTTGTCGCAGTAACGGTTTTGCTACAGTTTGCCAGTATACAGCATTTGTTAACAGCATCCCAGCCTACGACATGTTTTTTTGACAGCTCAGTATTTGGAAATACATAGACATTATCTTTGCATATGCCCACTCTATCTCGAACTTCGGGATCAGCCAATATTTGAATTCCCTTCCAACAGTCATCTATTATTAGCAGAGGTACTAATTTTCCCGTTTTTCCCGGTTGGTAGGCTAGTTTATACCTTCCAAAAAGCATTTTATCTAATGGATCCTCTATGGTTTCGATCGTATTTTCATCATGCCACATATTTCTGTCTGCTTCGTGCCATTCGGTTAATTTAAGTCGACTTGGTTCACCACCCCGTCTCGCATTGAATAACGTGAGTCGACAAACTAGCAGGTCCCGTAACAAAACAAAGTCATTTTTTCCAATGAATTTATAAGTGTCTTTAGAAATTTCGTTTATGCTTTTAACGGTGAAATCTCTCAATCGTTCGACATCATCCGCCAGGGGGAGGTTTTGTGGTTTGCGTGAGGAGGATTGACAAACCTTTTTGACAGAGTATTCTGACTCAGCAAATAATCGAATCCAATGGTAATTCAAAAGTGATTGGAATTTCTTTATTTCTTTAGCCTTAGCATCTTCCTTGCTTGCATAATAATCTCCCAAAATGAAACTTCCAGTCTTTTTTAATAAGTATCCCATACCAACTTTCATTCCATCTTTACATGTTCCATCTTCATTCTCGGTCATATCACAAATGCTCTTCTCTAATATTGCGAAATTTGACCTCTCGAACATATCAATTGCCGATGTGCACTTTACACCAGCTTTATGGCAATTTGATTTAAATGAAAGGAAGAGTCTACCAAGCCTCCTCATTTCGCTCATTAAACTTTTCCTCTTTTCATCCTTTTTGTCGGAATCTCTTGTAACTTTTTTATAATGGTGTTTTCCAAATTTTTTTATTAATGGATCTTGTCTACAAATTTCCCCAGTTTCGTCAGTTAGGAAGGAAGACATTATATCGGTATCGAACTCCGATATTTCCTCTATACAAATGGTTGGTCTAATCGGCTCTGGGACAGCAGTTGATGGGCTACCTGACATATAGCATAGCCTCCTGTGTCTATGAAATAATTTCGTGGAGATGAAAGCAAAACAGTTAGAACAATAGCTCAAATTACTTGCTGCTTTTCCTTTTCGTTCGGGAATAATATCTGTCTTTGAATGATTTTTATCTTTCATGGTTTTAAGATTGAATTTGAGGATACCCTTCTTTCTGAAAGCATCAAATGCTTTAACTCGTTCGTGTCGTGGTAAAGATAGTGCCTTTTTAACTTCCTCTTCATCTTTGTGTTTTTTCTCAATATGCTTACTTAGCTTTGACATGAACTTTTGGCAGAATGGGCAAGGTCTGTGTGGTTTAATATTTGGTTTCTTTGCAGAGCTGTTAGTATCAATTGTCCCTTCTGTGGATGAATCTTCTGTATAATCAAGACTAGTTTCTTCACCATTATGTGTAGAACTTCCCGCACGGTTCAGTTCTAAAAGTATAACAGAATACCCAATAATGACTAACATAAGTAATGCGAAAATACATTGATTAATTTAATTATCGAAAGCTGCTTATAAGGCCATGTAAAGTGTAAAAACAACAACATATCGATAACCATATTTAAAATCAAGCCTTTAGAAAACAACAGATCTTTTTTTTTTTTTTAAATTTCGAGGTTTCAAGTCGATAGCTTGTACGTAATCAAACTTGAATATTGCGACAAACAAATTATGAAGAGGGACTGGAAAATGCAATCATTGATATCTATAATTTATCATCGATAATTGCCTGATTTTAATAGTTTGGCAGTATAATGATAGATTTCTATCAATGCGCTGACTTATAAAACAATTAGTTTCAACGTGGTAATACTTTAATGGATAACGGTTTATAGCTTGAGTCTCAATTACAGATTTTTTTTCTTCGATTTCGATTCGATTTTGAGTCAGATCAGACAAGGAAATCTGGATTTATGTGCCCTTGAACGTCAAAAATGGGACAGGGGGTGGCGGTCCGAGCCAAAATTATGGTCAAATTATAGTCAAAATTCAATTTTCGGCCGATGCCGGGGGTCCGTACTCCCCCCTCCCCCTCTAGATCCGCCCATGATATTAACCGATCAAAATAACTTGGACATAAAGTTGATGCGAATTTCTTTATCAGAACAGAGTTATATGCCCCCTTGACTGTGACAAAATTGTTGTTTTCTTCCACTTAGTTTATACTGTAACAGCTACAAATATTGATCATTCAAGATTATGAAAGCAGTTTTTAGCTGGATCATAATCTCGCATCTTAAATTATGTGCTCTTGAACTTGACAATATCGTGACTTTCATTATATCTAGGTGCACGTGAGCGATTAAGAACGATCATGGTCCTCTTGTAAACCATAAGTACTGACTGTTTTAAATTGTTAACATAAAACTGCAATACCAAGAACTTCTGGTTGTATGCAAAATAAATACAATTATTACAAAATAGCGATAAAGCCATCCTATCGAAACACATGGCGCGTTGAAGATGGTCCTTTTATAACAGAAACACAGAAGTCGCTAGTTGGTCCTAACCAAATAAACTTACAATTACATACCATCTGACGGAACAGGCAAAAATGGTGTTGTTGGATGAGTTTGACCTCTGGCTGTATCAACACAAGCTTGTTCCTGTGACATTGCAAGTGGCACATCTTTAACTGCAGAACTTGATGAGAGGCCCTGTGCATGTTGATGCACTTGACCGTCTGGAGAATCAGGATGCACTTGACCGTCTGAAAAAAAAAAACATTTTTCGTTTGACTTAATTAATGGAATGATTTGCAAACTTAGCATAAGAAAATTGGGAGAAGCTTTCAAAAAAAGCTAAGAGGAAACAGGAAACTCTCACTTGAATGATAATGGATTGCCTGTAATGTTCTAATCTTCTCATTGTAGCTGTAGTAAACTTACATTATCATCTTACTGTTTCATTGAATCAATGGTTATTACTGCAATATACATTTGTATGTGCATACCGTAAAATGAGAATGAAAGGAAATGAAACTTCGATGGAAGTAAAAGGTATACAGTCTTAATGAATTATCTAAAGCAGAAATCATTCTTACCAATTGAAGGATGACGAGACAAATATGCTTCAAACGTTGGGACAGTGTCTACCAACGTGTTGACAACCCATGGATTATTTATTTCTTCAACAGCTATTCTTCCTTTTTCGGTCATGTTCTTAAGAAGAACTGAATACACTTCTTTGTCTCTTGGGTGGACAATCACTGGAATATCAGCAACTGAAACCTTGTTTAAAAAGGTGCCAGCATCCTTTTGATTTGACGTAAGATATGATCTAAGAGTATCGTGATCGATGAGGTGATGGTATCTTCGAGGAACTAAAGAGCAGATTGGGCCTATAGGTTCTTCGTCATATAAAGCTACAAATAGGAAAAAAAATTACCATAAACGTCATAATGTCATTGGATAGGCGGCGAGTTTAACAAATGATAAACTACTGTTATTTCCAGATAATCCACCGACAAGCATTAAAGAAATTACGCTTCTCTTGTTGAAGGCTACAGAGGCAACACTACCTCAATACTGAACAACGTGAATTAATTGTGTTATACGATTGTGATATTGATTCGATTATTCAGAATCACATATTCCTTTAACTTTGAAATGATATAAACATTACTGTTTTATATAAAGTGTAAGTATTTGATTTACATGGTAAAGTAATTCTTATTATATATGCAGTATCCGTACTTACATGAAACGTCTTTAAAATTCTGTTGTGAGGGTTTGCGAAGGGTTGAACACTCATTTATCTTTGTTTCGGCAGGTACACAATGTATTTTCTTTACCGATATCGATGTTGGGGGTTGTTGCAAATTTTGGTCGTTCATGGAATCTTCATTCAATACTTGTTGAGGGTATTTAGACGAGGCTACCTCATTCGACAAGCAAACTGATGTTCTGTAGGGTCGTGCTAGATATATTCCAGCTTCCTGGCACTCTACCTCTTGTTGTCGAATGATGTCCTCTTGTAATTGATATTGCTGTATTTTTTTTGCAAGCGTGATTGACTGTGTGAACGACTGTATGTCGGCTGTTCCCGCCTTTGTATAATGGTTAGTATTATTGTCAAACTGAGTTGTTGCTGTTGTTGATGATGATGTTAGGCAAATTGGACTATCGACAGTTGTTGTATGTGCGAAACTAGTTTCAACACGAGCACCTTCATTTGTCGGTATAGAACCTGGTGTACTTGGTTGATAATGCTTCAATGGACTTTCTGGTTCAATAGCTGGAAAGAAAGTGAGAGAATAAAAGTGATAAATGAAAATTTGAACAAACATTAACGATAACTTGAACAGTATTTGTTGACAGAAGAGAGATTCAGTGTAGTGATCGATGTGATGATGGTATGTTAGAGGAACTTAAAGCGCAGATTAGACCTATAGGTTCTTCGTTATATAATGCTGCAAATAGGAAACATTTACCATAAACGTCACTGCGGTAGAATTTTATGTGGAGGATAATCGTTTTTCTCAATGTAAGATCGATATATATTTCATTGAGTGAACGAAAAAGCTTTATTTCCAATGTAGTTTTCGTTGTTCATGAAATGAAATATCAATCCTTACTAGAAAAACAAACGATTTTTCTTTTTCTTTAATGCAAAACATAGACAAAATGCGAAGATTTCATTACAAATTTTCTTAAAGCGCGTCATTTTGCACGTGACTGCTATGCAACGCTTATGATGACGTCGCTTATTTGACACTGTTTATATAACATCAGATAAGGTGAAATGAACGAAAGCAGGGCACACGTTTTTGATTATTTTACTGGATAGGCGACGAGTTTATCAAATGATATTCTACTGTTATTTCCCGATATTCCACCAAAAACATTAAAGTAAATACGCTTTTTTGCTGAAGGCTACAGTGGCCACAATACCTTAATACTGAACAAGGTGAATTAATTGTGTTATAAGATTGTGATATTGATTCAATTATTCGGAATCACATAATCCTTTATCCTTTTAAAAGTTATAAACACTACTATTTTATATAAAGCGTAAATATTTAAACATGGCAAAGAAATTCTAATTATATATGCATCATCCGTACTTACATGAAACGTCTTTAAAGTTCTGTTGTGAGGAATTGCGAAGGGTTGAACACTCATTTATCTTTGTTTCGGCAGGTACACAATGTATTTTCTTTACCGATATCGATGTTTGGGTTTGTTGCAAATTTTGGTCATGCATGGTATCCTCAGACTGAGTTGTTGCTGTTGTCGATGATGATGATAGGCAAACTGGACTATCGACAGGTGTTGTATGTGCAAAACTAGATTCAACACGAGCACCTTCATTTGTCGGTATAGAACCTGGTGTACTTGGTTGATAAAGCTTCGGTGGCCTTTCTGGTTCAATAGCTGGATAGTGAGAGAATAATAGTGAAAAATGAAAATTTGACGATAACCTGAACAGGTTTTGTTGACCGCAGAGAGATTCAAAAATAAATGCACGTACCATCTTATGTTATTATTTAAGAAAGTATATCTAATATCTTTTTTAGTAGTTGTTTTCCTAGTAATTTGGTAATTAACCAACCAAGGAATTGGGTGATTTCTTTTTTTTTTCAATCAAATAAAAGAGGTAATAATATTTGGTCGTTGAGGTATATACCATTTTTAATTATCTGGCAGTGTAAGAAGAATCTTATCTTGTATTTAACCCACTCCCAAACCGCAAAACTTTAGGGTGATCTACTTCGAAAAATGCCACAAATGACAAAATTGAAGTTTCTTAAGATAAAATTTGTGCAAAATATGACATAGAAAATATTGAGACAAAAGGAGAAACTGCTGGTTATCAGCAGGTTCTTCTTTTGTTGCAATGTTTTCCCAAGCCTATTCTCTTAGGGACGTCAAAACCAGGTCTTGTTTGGGAAAGGGATAATACAACAAGGTTTTAGAGCCGTAAACAGCTCACAAAGGTATATATGTGGAATAAGACTGGCAGATAAAACACATGAAAGAAAAAGAACAATAAGCAAAACTTATATTTTTCTATATTGATTTGATTTGTAGATCTATAGAGCGTAAAAGCTAGGGATATTAAACACCCATAATTTGCGTTTATTGTCCTAAGTACCCTTGTAAACTACGTTGCAGAATATATCTATTATAAACTAAGGTATATGGAATTGCTCTTTCTCATTTTTTGCAATATTCATTTCTTACCTAACATATCTTTTGTTTGAAGACGTGGTAATTTTACAACGCACTTCTGAAATGAAAGAATATGTAAATGAATGTTGGTATAACGAATGAGTCATATATCACTCTCTGTCCGAAACTCTTTGATTATATCCAAAAAAAAAAGAACATCATTATACGGAATTTTATGTTCAAATATTGAAAATAAACATACCTTCAACCCATGATACTGCTTGATCTTGCATTGTCTGGTTATGCTTTCTTTCATCTTGTCTGCAAGGGGAGTCCTCTTCTTTCTTTTACTTTCAAGAGAGTCCTATGTGATAACGTTAGAAAAATAATCAGTAAGAAAATTATCCATTAGATTCTAGACGTATTACAATTGTAATGAAATGATCTGGTAATTCGTTATCCCTTTGTATTATACGCAATTATTATCAAAACTAAATTGTACAACGCAAGATTGATTTGTTGATATCTTCTTTTCAATCTTTCCTATCCAATTAATTTAAAAGAAAGAAAATATAATTGAGCCAGGATCTGGAAAAACGTCCCATAAAGCCTTTGAGCCCAGCATAGATCCAGATGGCCTGTGCATACGCACAGTCTGATCAGGATCCACGTTGTTCTCAAATAGATTCTTTGCGACTTTTAGAAACTTAAAGAGAGCGACATGGATGCATATTTGGCTGTATTTGACAACAGGCTGACCTTTAAACTCAATTTCTAAAAATGCTATAAGGGGCGTTTTTCCAGATTCCGGCTCATATATATATACATGTATATGTGACCCATCACGCTAAAAGGGACCTTATCGGATGTGTGAAAAATATCGACCCTAGTCAGTCTGCGCAGTCCGCGCAGCCTGACTAGGGCCGACAGTTTTCACTTTTATGTAATTTTCGAAATCTAGAATGTTTTCCCTATCTTATTATATGTTCATTTTTCGCAAACAATATCTGGTTGACCTGTGCTGAGGCTGGTAAGCCTGTCAAAATTTGGATTTTTGGAGTTCGAATAAGGTCCCTTTTAGCGTGACGGGCCACATATGTGTAAGACATGTTTGTACTTTGTGCTAAGAGGTATATATTATATATATATATGTTACCGTTGTAATTCGATTAATTTTTTTAGATGTACAAATACAATTTTTATAAGGTATACCGTTTTCTTTCGCCAAGGTAAATTTGGAACTCCATAGTCAAAACGGATCTCCTCGTCTTGCTGAATATTTCGTGCTGCAAAGACAGCTAGATGTGGTCGATTGGAGATTTCAACAACTTTCACTTCCGCATTCTTAGATGATCCTACACCATCGTTAATAAATCTGCCTTTGCGTGTTGAATATGTTGCATCAATGCTATAAAAACAAATATGATTCACAGTTTTCATAAAGAAAATTGCATGTATCCTTTTTCATAGAAAAATCGCAGACATGAGACTACTTACAAACTGAAAATTAATTATTTAATTAAAATTGTGTAGATCTCAAAACATTTAGTGTCAATTAGTATCAATTCAATGCTGACACAAAACAAATCGCCTGTGCTGCCCTGAAAAGCGATGCCAACGTAAGAAAAGATGAATCTGTGTAGACATCTCAGATAAACGGAGTCGAGTCGGAGTCGGAGTCGGGGGCGTCAGCTGACGCCTTCACGGGCACAACGCATCGTCGACCTCCATGCTTCTTGGTCCTCCATCAGTGTTTGTATTTCGGCTATGTCTTTTAGCCCCGTGTCCCTCATCAGAGTATCTAACCAGATAAACAAATCTATAGTAACATCGATATAAAAGAGAAAATACTAAAATATAGCGCGTTCTGTTCTTTATCGATGTTTGTTTTTTCGTCAAGTGCACATCAATTAGAACTGAGTGATATACTTGCATACTTGAATTTATTTTGGAGTCCAAAATGATGTTGTTTGGGAAAGGACATACCATTTAGTATGTACTGATATTGTATTAAATCTAATATACCGTTATTTAAATGTCAAACGTAGGTCGGTTTTGCGTTTCCATTTCGGTAATTTTTAGCAATCAAATAAATTTTGATAACACAGTCCTTCTTTATAAGACGATCTTGACAGATGCATAGTCTCAAGTGTTTCTTTACCTATGGAGACCCTAAAATGAAACAGTCACGTAAATAAATGCAATCAGATTAACAATAAAACCAGATTTTTCACCTAATTTCATGCAATAATATGTGGCAATCACCAGTCTTATGTCATTTTCAATGACCCCTCCCCCGGAACTCACCACAGCCGTTTTCCTTTGTGTTTGAAGAAGTACATATATGAACCAAGCCGCTCTTCATAGCTCTTCTCTCTTTTACATGCTATTTCGTCTGTAATGATTTCACCATGATATTCTACCAAAAAGTCTCCATGGTAAAATTTTTTTGTGGCAAAAACTCCTTTACCTTCAAAAGTATAAAGTAGTTATTAATTGTTTGACAGAAAAATGATTATTTCAATCGGCAAAATCTATTGGAATGAATTCCAACCTCTATTGGACCTATTTATGTCCATATATATAGTGCTTGACATTTAACGTGCCATATATGTCAACATCATTTAAATATCTTTCTGAAAAATAATATTGGCTTCTTTTTTTATAAAATGATAATCTATATTAAAAACTATTATCATTCTAATTAACTTTTTGGCCTAACATAATTTTAAATCTATCTTATACAGACACTCTGATAGGGCCTACCTCAAATATGTTTTATTCATTATGGCCAATTCTCTAATAGGTCTTTAGAAAAAGAACGTGATAATCTGATTTTACCGATTTCTTCATCAATGTCCTTTACAACAAGATCATCTGTGTCTCTTTCTTGAAGTATACTAGACTTGCACATGTCCATTTGGTCGAAACGATCTTGTTCTCTCTGAAAAGATCCATGAATTCGGAATATAATTGAGTACCCAAAGCCGAGGTGTATCAATTAAGCCATCAACTATCTGTCGAAATGGAATGAAGAGATAATGTGCTCTGTTTTAAGAGAGTAATACTTGAGGTGAATGCGATGTGTTTACAGCACTCAACGGTAAAACTGCCTGGACTAGACAATAGGGCGAATAGCTGAAGCGTATTGTTTTATCCCTTTTATCCTTAAACAGGCTATAACACTCAAATATATCTAATAGTTTGGTGGTCTATGGTCACATAAAGAATGGCAACAAACACAACATTAGTGCCAGATTGGCACTGTAATCGCTCACCCGTGTTGTTGGTGTATATATGTGTTCGGATTACGAACAATATGATTTTTTGTAAATAACAAAAAATGTCACATTAGATTATTGTGAATTAAGTTTTCAAAATTCGACAATGAATGCAATGAAGTCTCATTTGTATTCAATCATATGGCATGTAGTAGCATTTCCAAACATATTTACTATTGAATACCAAGCTCTGTTCTAATTTGTTTTTCGATACGGGGGCATATTGTTTTACTCGTGTCCGTCTGTCTGTCCGTCCGTCTGTCTGTCCGAAAACCTATCATTTTACCTTTTCCCCAAAAGTATTGGACATACAAAGCTCAAATTGGGTATGTAACTTCCACACCAACATTTATTTGTCTATCGAACATTTACAACCATGGTTGGTTTTTAAAGAATTTCCTTATGAATTCTTGAAGTCTGTTTCTTGAAGTGTGATAACCCATGCCCTGCCACGTCCCGTTTTAACGAATCTAAAGTTCATGAACAAGTGTTAAAAAGAGTCACTTAAGAAACTTTCCTGCTAAGTTTTGTTTTAATTGATTTTCAAATAATTTTCTTATAAATTCGCTTAGTCTGAAAAGCCCCACCCTACCAAGCTAACACAATTTGACAAATCAGAAATTTGCGAATAAGTTTTGAAAAGGGTTACCAAAGAGCATTCCAGTAATGTTTGGTAACAGTTACTCTCTGTACAGAGTTCATTACCTTTTCGTTTAAACTATGATGTAATTAAGTCTGATAAGCCACGTACTGCGTGCCACACCCACAATTTTTTACCAATCAAAAATTTCTGAACATGTATTGAAAACAGTCACTAAAGAAACATTCCCCGCCAAGTATGGTACAAATTGGATCAAGGATTGGTTTTTAAAGAATTTTCTCAGGATTTCTCTAAGTCTGATAAGCCCCGCCCTGCCGCGCCCACATTATTTGCACCAACCAAAACTTCCCGAACAAGTTTTGAAAGGCCGTGCAAGGAACACGCCTGTCACGTTTGGTCAGGATTGGTCCAATGGTTAAGGAGAAGGAGATGTTCAAAGCCATTGTTAACGACTTCCGACGAACGCCGGACACAGGGTGATCAGAAAAGCTCACATTGAGCATGTTGCTCAGGTGAGCTAAAATAGGTAAAAAGCAATTTGCAAAAGAAAATAATCGCATGCCTCTGATAAAGCTTGCACCCGTAAATTTAAATTTTGATTGTCTTTCACAACAGATTGATAATTAATTACAAGACGAAATGATAACCATTTCCAAAACAAGACCGAATTTCGTCGACCCAATAATTAGTTGAGAGGATGCTGTGAGAATTATTTATAAAATTGCTGATTATCAGCAAATCCTCCTTTCCCTCAGTGTCTTCTATGATATAAATAGCACATTGATATCTGTTCATTGCAATAATATTTTTGTTTCTCAAATTGTGTAGTTGCGATGAAAAGGGCTGTGTTTGCTGATCTAGAAATACATTTCCGTAGAAGCCAATGTCTGTAGCTATTCATTTCGTTTCGGATTGGACACAGACTCATATTGGTAGTCTGATCCCCAATAAGAATTGTTTCCCTTGCACTTGATCCGAAAAAGAGCCAAGATCAAGGGGAACAACTCTAATTTCCATTCAAATTTACATATGATACCATTTTTACTTTCTTGTGTGTTTCTTTTGTATTATATCATATGATATTCAATATTTGTAGTGGTATGGAGGCTCCGAGCTGCACTGATTGATCATTCTGGAACCTTTTCGATCAGGCCGGAAATCAAATTGGCCCCCAAATTGTTTTTACACAGTAAAAAATGAGTATTTTCCATCAATTATTTCATTTTTGGAGAAACCCCCTTACAGTCAATACAGTTACGTTTGAGATATCTCGTGCTTTCTACCCGCTATAAGACGTTTTTGTGGGCAATAAATCGACCCTTTTAGCCCGAATTTAAACATAAAACAATCAGTATCGAGATAAAATAGACAGTACGGGTTCAACCGTCAAACAAGTAGCTCGAACTACCGACATTCGAAGTCGATCTAAATGTAGTAATGAACAGTCACGGAACTGTTCATTACACCATGTCCTTGTGCAATTTAACCCTTTCCCAAACAAGACCTGGTTTTGACGTCCCTAATAGAAAATGCTTGGGAAAACATTGAAACAAAAAAAGAAACTGCTGATAATCAGCAGTTTCTCCTTTTGTCTCAATATTTTCTATGTCATATTTTACACAAATTCTATCTTTAATAACTTCCATTTTGTCATTTGTGGCAGTTTTTGAAGTGGATCACCCTTAAAATTTACCGTTTGGGAAGGGGTTAAATCCCTAGTGACGAAACTTCAATAACTGAACAATTTGGTAATAAAGATTTGAAACATTATGGTAACAACAATAATAAAATTGACCTGTTTAACCCTATCTCAAACAGTACCTGGTTTTTGGTCTCTCTTCTCAAATTGGCTTCAGAATACAACGAGACAAAAGCAGTAAATGCTGGTAACTAGCATTGTATCCTGTTGCCTTAGTGTTCTGTGCTAAATTATTCACAAATTATTTCATTTATTTATTCAACATTCATTTTGTCGTCTGCTGCAGATTAAATTTTTATCACCCAAAAGATTTCTGTTTTGGAATGTGTTAAGTTAAAATGTGACCATTGTTACATTCATGCATATCTTACGACATTGAATCTCATTAATTGATAAACTGTTGTTTAATGAGAAAAAATCTTTTAGTTTAAAATATTAAATTAACATCGATTAGGGCGAAATATAATTATAATTTATATGCTAATTTTATTCACTCTAGAAGAATGCTTTTGTTAAATGTACAAACAACTATTCAACACTCAAATACATGCATATATGTTCTTCCGTTTCAAATTGCATAATTAATAATTGGGACAGATAGCCAGTAATTTAAGGCTTGTGAGGTTGTTCCATATAGAATGTAAACATTAATATAAGCCGACTGCATAAAATTTTTCTCATAAATAATATATCTACTTACTAATCTTGAGGGAGTAAACTTCTTCCTCTTTCCCCTGGAATACATATCTGGATATGCGTTTTCTGCAAAAAAAAAGAAAATAGAATCGAATTATGAATAATAATCAAAATTGCTGGTGAAACCTTCGATTTGTAAATAAATCAGTCTTTCATTTTTTTCTTCGGTTTGGTTTGAAAATTACGTTATTTATTGTAATAAACAAGTTTTTCGAGATATTCAGTCACAATCTACAAATAATAGCCGCATTATATTGTCGGTGTAAATGCAAAACCTCGTATGTCGATTCTTCCAATCTTCAAAGTACAAACTTTTGTGCCCACTTAAAGACAATTCTTGCAGGTTTTGAGATATTTTACTAATCAGTATTAATAACATATCAATTGTGAACAATATGTCCAAATTTCAAGTGAGATATTTCAGTTTGGGAAAAGTTATTACACTTCTTCCCCTTTAAAAATTTTCAAAAAAAACGAGATACGAGGTTTTGCATTTACAACGACGATATGCTGCATATGATGTAATAAAACAGTTCAGAAGACATCCAATTTTAATGCTGAATTAGTTGATTTAATCTTTATCTGAAATAACATATTTTCTTATGAAAATTCTGAAATCAAAGTATTGCTCCGTTTACGAGGAATACATTTTTTCTGTGATTAATTTAAGTGTGGTAAATAACAAATCAGTTGGTACCCAGCGGTATAAATCAAATGTGTCGTTTCCGTCTTAACTGTTATTTAAAGGACTTTTCTGGCTTATCGGCAAAATTAAAAAAATCTAATAGCATTAAACTAATAAGAATAACCAATATTGGTAGCGTAAAATCTGAACAGGATGTCTTTTAACATAGCTGTTTTTATCATAGTTAACAATGATTATAATATATAAATATGAAATATAACCAAATGTCAACTTTTGGCTCTTTAGTTTATACATTTTTGTGCTATAATATACATAAGTTCCATTTTTAGAAATAAACATTTTGTCGTTTGTACCTTCTTTCTATTGGGAGCACGCCAAAAGTTTGGCGTTAAAGAATTCTATTTCTCATCAACAGTTTTTGAATGTATAGTCAGCAATTAACTCTTACCCAAACAAAATGATTTTGACATTCCTTAATAAACGAGCACTCAGGAAAAGGATGATCTTGTTGAGAACAAGCATTTTCTCTTTTTCACTAACATATAATCGATTTTTTATTCAAATAAATTTTTTATCGATTAACATTAATTTTGCTGTCCATAGTAGCGTTGAATTTATTCTATTCTAAAAATAATTTTTGCTATTTGCTATAAGGGAAGTTTTAAATGGTAAATATTGAAAATATATTCTTGATAGTGTGAAGCTAGACAATTTTGTCTACCCAGTAGCTTTCCATTTCCGAAAAGTTGAAAAAAAAATCTGTGTAAAATCTGTAAAATATCGAGGCAATACTCTCCTTGATCTTTTTTATTCTGTTTAATTGAAAATATCAAATTATTCTTATTTTATCCAAGAAAACTCAATAAGAGAATCTAATAAATCAGTATAAATGAATAACATAAACTAATATTGCGAAAGAACTGAAGTTGAGAACATAGTAAAAATAACGATTCTACCAGTTTTTATTTACCAAATTTTATTTATACAAAACAAAGAGTGGACACTGCATTTTCACCATGGATAATAAGCCGAATATACACATGAAAATATGTAAAGTGATGTTGTTGTAAATACAGTAAAAATTACGAGAATGCCTTCTTTCCACCTCAATGTGTTTAATGCTATTTAACAAGAAAAGTGCCTTTAGTAGTAAGTGAATCTTGAGACTGTTAGATAAATCAATTAGAAATCGAGCAGATTAATTTCAAAGTAAGTACTTGCCTATGATCTTTATCTTTAATATCCATAGTCGAAATTGTCGAAAGTCGAAAGTGAGAGTCGATCTAAATTCAGCGGTATATATACGTTAAACTTCTCATAGACAGGATATACACATTAACACATTAACACTTCGGGCGATCCCTTTGGGAGTTTTAGCTCCCCTCAGAGAGGAATGTGTTTCAACACTTCAGCATTTTCAACACTTTAGGCGAATTATGCCCTTTCGGCGTGATGTTAGATAAATCTTGCCCATATGATGGTAAAATATGTGTTTTGATGGCAAAAATATTAGCAGACAGATGTCCCATGGAAGGACTGATGGGCGAAACGGCGAGTTGGAAAACATGACGATTTAATCAGCCGTATCGGACTTTTTAATCTATACACAAATTCAACTGACTACAGATTCTTTTACTTGGTCTATGTCTGTCTGTCTGTGTCTGTCTGTATGCAGCCCTTGCAAATAATCAATGGTTTTGACAACTCAAATGATAAAAGAGTTGGAAAACATTGAGGGAAAATAAAAAGATATTGATAAACAGCATATTCCCCTTTGCCTTCGAAGGTTTTACCCTAAAGTAAAACACCAACTATGAAAAATCTTCGAAAAGTTGCAAGTTCAAACCCCTCTACTAGCTTACCTTTTTTGGGGGCGATACTTAAAAAAAAATGCATGTAAGATTTCAATGTCTTGTAGGCACAACGCCAAAACAAGTCATGCTCTGGACAGCTATTATAGGTTTTAAGTCATCTGAAGACATATGACTCATATATCATGTTGAATCGCACTACACCGGTAGTCTGTTCACCAAGCAGGGAACCCGAAGCTCCGAAAACGCGCCTCAAGTCCGAACTTGAGCAAATGAAAGAGGACGGTATCACAGTGAGGGTTGATGAAGCAAATGACTGGGTCAACTCAACCGTTTTTGTCGAAAAGCCGAAAGTCGGGAAAATGAGAATTTGCTTATCTAGCCTATTTAGAGCTTAACGGGGCTATTCGCAGACCCAACCAGCCAATGCCTACATTACATGATGCCACTGCCGAGCTGACTGATGCATTATCCTTTAGTATCCTGAATATAACGCGTGCATACTGCAGCATTAGGCTCGATAACTTATCGTCATTGTAGGTACCTTTACCTGAGATTGGCATACGGAATAACGTAAAGCGGCGAGAAATTCCGTCCCAAAGTAAATGATTATCAAGCATACATGCTATAGTAGACGATATCCTTATCTACAGCCGAACGTGAGAAAAGCACGACGAAAATTTGCAGTACGCTTGAAACGCGCACGGATAGGTCAACCCAGAAAAATGCATCATTGGCGTCATGGAGGTACGTACTATTCTTTGGTCACGTGATCACTGACAAAGGGCTAAAGCCTGATCCACGCAAGGTCGAGGTTATGACAAATCTCGAAGTCCCGGACAGCCGAGGTAAATTATAGACATTCCTTGGGATGGTAAACTGTACGGAATTATGGGATGATTCACAAACCCAAGCATTCCAAAAATTACGGACGTGATGACAAACGCGCCGGTATTAGGTTACTACGTCCCCAGTAAAACGCTCACCTTTGTCAGAAAATGGTAAGCTGGTTGCGTTTGCGTCAAAGAGTCTGACAAAAAGTTAGAATTTTCACGCTACAATAAGGAAAGAGTTTAGGGATTCTAAATGGCACTTTAAAAACGTTTTCACCAATTTACATACGGTACACAGGTGACCTGCTACTATGATCATAAACCGATTGCTGCTATTATGAAACATCCTTTATCAGCAGAACCGACGCGACTACAACGCATGTTAAACGAAAGATATACCTGTAAGCAATTTTCGAGACATCCAGTCAAATCATTTGGCCTGATTCGATCGGTGGCCTTGATCTTCATGTACACTATGTCAATTTAACAGTAGGTTTTTTGTGACAGACGTATGGTATACCGAATTTGTCAAGTTCGAAATCCACAATGATACACAGATAATCAATTTGTGGGACAATGCTCCAGTTTACTATTTCCTTTCCAAATAATAGATTTTATCTATACTTTGCGTCTTGAAAGTACTTAAAAATGAAATGAAAATGGATGGCCATCGATCTTGATTAAGTTTTATAGTCAGTCAAATGTCATACCCCTACAGCTAAAAACGCACAATTTCTTGCACCTGTCAAAGGTTACTTAAGTACTTAAAATGCTGTGTAATCATCGTTTAGTTCCGGAAAGGAGTTTAAAGTAAGGCCTTACATTTAATGAGAACAGAAAATTCAAAATATGTGCTGTTATGAACGCGTAGACGTTAACACGTGTTCAGTTAGGTCAACGAATTTTTTGTAGTTCGCTTTTTCGACATTCTCTTTTTGACCATCTCTTTTCGTTTTCTGACCGCGATAAGGATTTGGTGGGCACTTTCATTATATTATGTATATCTAATGTAGTGTTTTGTAAATGAGTAAATGTTTGCAGATTGTCAACACATTGCCATTAGCCTTTGCCCAACCTGGCTTTGACATCACATGCCAATAAGAAAAAGTATGCAGTTAAAAGTAGTGTATTGAGAAAATGAAAATACTGATAATTAACTTTTCCACAAAATATTCTATAGATCTTATATATTATTCACGATATCTTTTTTGTCATAAAAACCTTTGACACAATCTCATTTCAAATGAGATCTGGCTAGATTTTTGCTGCTTAGAAATGGGTTGATGAACAACATAATTAATTATGGCATCGATTTATGTGAGGTGTCTGACTGATATTTTTCATTTTTATATTTGTTTCTCATATTCATTTCTATTGTTATAAACTTATCTTGCTTGCCTGTGTGGCGGAAATAAACTATAAAACTAGAAACTAGGCCAAATTCCTTAAGAGACTAAATGGTCAAGAAAGTACATACATACCGCGGTACCACCTTATTATGACAAAACAGTTCAACGTGTTATAGATAGTATACTTTGCAGACTTTGTTCTTCAATGTCCAACCTGCCTTTCGGCCGCGGCCTTAGCGCAGTTGGTAGCGCATCTGACCCTCATTCGAGAGGTCCTGGGTTCGATACCCGGCCGCGGCTAATACCCTTTCTGACAAAATTGTCACCCACCAATGGGTTTGAAATCGTTAATCTAAGTGGGCGAGCAGCTGGAGGCTCGGTAAGGGTGTTGTGGTAGTACTGGTTTGAGAAACAACAGGAATCCATGGGTAGGTGCTCCAGCCGCCGCGATATGACCCTGGTAGTTGAAAACGGCGTAAAACCCCAATAAACTCAAACCAACCTGCCTTACACATCGAGATTCGAACGCACAAAAACCGATTATCGCGATAGAATTTACGGAACGGCCAAACCAAAACCATACCAAAAATGGTACTGATGTATTTCATTTCGGCGGAAGAGTCTAGTTAGTCTGCTTACAGTAGATTATTACTACCGATTTTTTGAGGTGGACCTTTTACATGACACGCGAGCGGCTAGTGATGGTACATGTATCACTTAACGGAATATACGACATTCTTGTTAGCGATAACAAACCTCAATTTTCAAGCTCTGAATTCGTAGATTTCGCGAAAGAATGGTATTTCAAACACATGACTTTGTCGCCGTTACCACCCATAAGGTAATTCAGTTGCAGGAAAAAATGATGAGAAAAGCAAAAGATACTGGTCAACGCTTTCTAGAGTACAGAAATACATCAGAGTGTGGATACTCGCCAACAAATCTTTTTAGAATAGAAGAACAAAGTCAAGTTTACCAATTACAAGCTTTGAATCCTTAAATGATAGATGATATCAAGTTACGAGAATCCTCTCTCTAAGTTGGTCCCAAAACAAAATCATGACAAAACTTCTAAACCATTAAAGGGACATTGCATTCCAATTTCAATTTTTTAAAGTATGTCTTGATGCCAAGATTGCTTATTCTAATGAGTATAAATACTATTAGTTTTTTGAAGTTGTTGCCAATAAGCGAGAAACACACATTTAAAGTTGAGACATAATCGATAAATTGCATATAAATTGGAACTGTTGTCCACAACAATTTGTTCAATTTTAATACATAGATATTAATTTCTCGTAAACGGCGCAATATTTTGGCTTGAAATTTTCAGAATTTTCATAAGGAAACATGCTCTTTCAGATAAAAATAAAAGTAAAATTTATGACAAAAAATTCTGAAATGTCACTTTAACGTTTCTCTATCTTTAGGTGACTCGGTTAAAACTCAATTTGGCAAAATATGGAGATCTGGGAGAGCTGTGCAAATTCGACCAAATAAATCATACAAACTAAGGATGGTGATAAATACCACCGGATTCGCACTCAATAAACGCAAATAACCTTTACGATTTTAAAATTTTGCCACAATGCTGAATAGACTAAATAAAGATGATTACGTTTGACAGGTTATGTGAATGGAACAACGTTTTGTATGTGAACTTTCAAGTTAAGCCTCATATTGCAGCTGATAAGCAATTATAGGTGTGGACTAAATTAATCGTTATACTTTCATGTATACTTTAGATTTAATATTTATTTTTAGCAACTCGGTGTTTAAATCTGATTGCACATTGATATGATCACACCAATTTTCTTAAAAGAAGGTAAATGTATTATATTGTATACCTGTTACCTATGTTACTGCACATGACTAAAAATGTACATATTTTCCCTAGCGCAATCACTTTTGGAACAAATTTCATTACAGAAACACGCATGTGTACTTTTGTTATCAACTATTAGTCAAATTATACAACAGTTTGTACGCCTTTTTACTTTTGTCCTGCAGTGTAGAAGTTCCTAGTTTGGGAAAGGATTGGTGCTTTAGTTCAAGTGAGAAATAACATCTATAATTTATCTAAATACATGAACTATTCTAATTCACTTTGAAGCAGAGAAGGCTAATCGCCATGAATTTAATTAATATTGAGTGATCTTAAAAAATAACTGATAAGAAGTTATTTCATCTGGTCAAATAAAACGTTAGCTAGTCATTAACCTTTTAACTGCAGAATTACCATGTCCAGCTCATAATGTCCGACATATTTCCGTCTTTTCTGAGTCAAGTCATTTTTAAATCGGTCACATTTTAACAGAATTTCTGAATATGCGTGTAGTTGTTATGTCGCGTGATTCCCCGCCGTGATTATGTCTATTGAAGATTATAATCATTATTTTATGCCCCCGTATCGAAAGACAGAGGGCATATTGTTTTACACAAAAATCCGTCTGTCTGTCTGTTCGTCCGTGCGTCTGTCCGAAAACTTAACATTGGCATTTTCTCCAAAAGTATTCGACTTACAAAGCTCAAATTTGGTACGTAACTTTGTTTCAATGATATCTATCTGTTCAATGAAAAAGGTCATCCGTTGACCTTATTAGCCATTTGCACGAAAACGTAACATTTTAGAAAAATGGCCACTTGGCCACTTCGGGGCAATTCGTGTGTCACAAACAAATCTTGTTTTAAACTAAACCTGGCCCCGGTTTCTCGAAAAAACTTAAGTTGGTTTTCATGCTGAAATTTGAGCACCGTGCTCAAGTCGCACGAAATCCACGTGAACTTCAATCGAATAACCTTCTACGTTGGAGAGTATCCCTTTGAAGTTGAGCATGTTTTCAAGAGAATATACTAAAGTTTTTTCGAGAAACCGGGGCCTGGTTTATCTAATTATTATATTTTCTTACTTCAATAGTTTCCTAAATGTATCTTCGAGACTCTCCGTCGTGTATTGACACGAAAAGCATGTGCATAATACAAAGTCACAATGCTTCCGTTCGACAGCGTACGATTGTTTGCGAGTATTGATTACTCCGCGTCACAATTAATCATTTAAAGGCCCGGTCACATACGATTCCACGGCCGTTCCGCGGCCGTATCACGGCTAAAATAAATCCCCCGTAGAATGGACGCTGTTGGACGCGATGCGGCAGTGATACGGCCGTGCTATGGCAGTGGTATGGGCGTGGTAGGACGCGGAATGAAATCGAAATTATTTTGGACGTGGTAAATTTTTTTGAACTGCACAAAAATGTTATCGCGGCCAAACCACGGCTGACAGAACGCGATGAGGCAGTAGAACGGACGCGGAATGGCTCGGAATGGACGCGATAAGCAGTGCTCCGGCAGTGCTATGGACGCGGTAAGACGCGGAAGTTAAGATGTATTGAAATGAATAAGCTTCTATTGCATCTCTTTGCGGGCAATATCTTAACTGAGAGCAGCAGTAATAGGAAAATGGCTCCTCCCTGTACTATCAACATTTATTTACCAGAGTTTATTTTCTAGTGATAAACTGGTTCTGATGAAAATCTTTGTTTTCTGATCTTGTAAATCTTATCGTTACGTTATCTGAGCTTTTACAAGTCCCTAGAACACCGAGTCTTAAATTTATATACTTCATTTTGCATGCTTTTCATGCACATACCCTACCTCTGGCTACCTATTTAAGTTTTTTTTTATAAGATTTTTCTATATTCTGCCCCAGTTGCTTGAAGGCTCTAAAGGTAGATCTTACAGCAAACAAAACTGAGTACTTTAACTCTTTCTTTCTCTTTCTATCTTTTCTATAATCATTTTCTTGAAGCCATTTTCATTTCATTTTGGGATGTAAAATCTTGGTCTTTGTTTAAAAGATAGTTCTAAGTCTAATAAAAGTAAACAAAATTATTTCTTGTGTCTCACTGTATCCCAAAAGAACCTGTGAACCTGGCTAGGCCGGTTACACATTGGTATTCAAAATTTATGCAAGAAAATGGTTTCTCATTTGTTTGTTTTGTTCCAAAGAAGGAAGAGGTGGACTCGTAGCCACAAACCAATACCGATCATCATGCTTTTGGCTACGATATGATACATTTAAAGTTAGTCTGGAAAATATACGATTTGACCTGGACAAAATTTGAACAGAAATGAAATATGCACCATTCTACTCGGAAAGTATCGTCCTTTACACAGAAAAAAATATAAAAAGATCCATCCGTTCGGCTTTCTGTAATTTGGGGGCAAAAATTTGGGTATTTTGCTGAAAAATGAGAAAATATGGAATTTTCTATTTATTTAATAAAAATGTTTTCTTCAAGTTTTTGGTTAAGAAAATGTTATTAAATATCGATTACATTGATACAACAATAGAATTAAGCTAAAAACCTTAAAAAATGATTTTTTCTGATTTTTTCATCAAAGGTGGGGGGGGGGGGGGCGTCTAGGCGGGGGGGGGGGAGATTTAATACTATCATAGTAATAGTTTTCATTTCTTTATATATTGGAATTTCTATTTTAGATTATATTGAATTAATTGAATTTGGATTCAACATTCAGTTCGGCTCTTCTCTTTCATATTATTGCAGTTTTCGGTGCACCTGGCCATGTTAGTATTATATGATTTTTAGAACTAGGCTATTTTTGTTTACAATGTGAAATGTGACGTTTATATGAAACGAACTGCTATTAGACATCAATTATATTATAATGTAAATAAAATATATGTTTTTGGTTACAAAAATCAAATTATATGTATAACAGTGAGATGGGTTGACTCCTGTAGAATATGAAAAAAATATTGATACGGATAACAAACGCTCCCTGTAAAGGTACTAAATTATATTTTAGACGAAAATAGTCAAATTATATTTTTTACCATGTGGTGCAGAAAATCCTATATGATATATAGCAATTGGCGTGGTAAAAAAAAATATTGATTCTTCATTTCTAACAATGAATATCGCCGTCTTAACCCTTTCCCAAATGACAAAATTTTAGGGTGATCCACATCAAAAACTGCCACAAATGACAAAAATGGTTGTTATTAAAGATAGGATTTGTGTAAAATATGGCAAAGAAAATATTGAGACAAAAGGAGAAACAGCTGGTTATCAGCAGTTTCTTCTTTTGTTTCAATGTTTTCCCAAGCCTTTTCTACTAGGGACGTCGAAACCAGGTCTTGTTTGGGAAAGGGTTAATCAGCTGAAATTCTGGACCAAAAGGCTGTTATGTTTACGAATAATTGTCAAACATACCGAAGTCGGTCACGGTGTGAATCAGTTTACAGCTAAAGAGGTACAGCGAATAGACAGTTTTGGATATTCAGCGACACAAATAATGGAAAGATCATTACATTTAACAGTCATGGGGATTGTTTTAATTATTTGACAAACGGCTGAGGATGTTCCTAAACTAAAGGGATAGGCAGCAGGAAACTAGTTTCTGTCAACGTATAGTCTACTCTAATTTGTGGATCAATGCCAATGAAACGATACTCCTAATATAAGTCATGGCATAGCCAACCAATGTCTTTCTTTGACATATATGGCGTCTTGCTCCAGATAAGTTCATTTCCATTACAGAGTAAATACAAGAGGTTGCATGCCAGACATGTCCATACCATCTGAGGCACCGTCCGCATAGTGCCGGTGAGTTTTATGGGATCCTAACCTCTGTATCTATAAACCCTTCGTCGAAATGTCGTCTGTGGGTCCGTGTTAGACTCCAAAATACCCAACATATCACAGCTGTGTCATTTTGACGGATACTGCAAATCAAAAGGTTTTAGGTTTGAAACTCTCACTACTGAAGAAGGGTAGAATGCGCAAAGGCATCTAAGACCCTCCATGGAACCCATACTCATACGATGTCAGGAGAGGAAGGGGCTTCTTGAACTATGCCCCAAGCAGCACTGCATTGGTTGTGATATCAGTATTTCCTGGCGCATGGGCAGCATGGCCCTCGTGGGCCAAGATACCCGCGGGTAGATTGCCCATGAGTGTCAAAATTTCAAAATTTGCCCGCACCCTTGGTATCTTGACCCCAGGGAGGTGGGCAAGATACACCGGTTGAGGTATCTTGGCGACCGATGACCAAACATTCCTGTGGTATCTTGGCCCTCTCATGTTATAGTATTTCTATAGGAACTTCAGGTATTTGTAACTATAGGTAGCTCGTTTGATTATTGATTACCCACTTGAACTTTTACTTGTCTATTATTGGCATATTCCACCTTAACTTTGTTTTTACCATAATTATACTCGTATTTATCATTTACTAGGTTGTTTTCTATTGTTTGTGAAATTTACCTTTAGCATGCCATGATATAGGGTGGGCGATTTGGCCAATTTAATGAAAAATGAATTTGATCAAAACACATTAAACTTTGGCTTTTCTTCACATTTAATTGTAATATAGGTTAACATTTATAAACATAGCTTTGCTCTTATTTTAAAGATTGCAGCTGTGATACCTGAACCAGGAACAAACCAAAATTGCACAGAGTCGTTGTTAATGAAGTTTTGTAACACAGTCAATCATATGCTCAAATAACCTCATGGTCATATGCTCAGATCCGCAGTAGTTGGTGCATGCAAGAGAATCACCTTGGTATTTGTAAAAAATAATGATAAAACTCATCTTCCAGTATTAGGGATTAGGTCTATGCCACCAGTGACATATAAAATAATAGGTTACTGCCTGAAATGGATCAAGTTTTTCTGGCAAGGCGTAGGAATTTATTGGATGAGTCGAAGACGAATCCAATAAATTCCGGAGCCGAGCCGGAAAAAACTTGATCCATTTCAGGCAGTAACCTATTATTCTGTTTATCCTGTTACATAGACGGATTCGTAGTAAAAGAAGCAAAACTCATTTAGATTTCGTGAAATGGAAATAGTGAAGTATTTTGCGAGAAATACCACTTCTAAAATGACGGATATCGCAAAACGGTTATTGAGCCAAAGAAAATAGTTCCTGTAAAAACGTTCTTTTTCAACTTAAAATACTGATAGCCGTGGGCATGGCCTATAAGAAACTTGTTACATTCCGATTTTTAAATATGTACACGTTTTCTGTAAGCTATAAATGCATGAATGGCGAGTTACAAAGTAAAATCAATGACTGCTTGCTTGTGTTCTAGGCGGGTGGGATTGGAAGGACGTCCTTTTAAACGAAGACAAAGGTTAACTGTTAATTCAAACTTGAACAGGAAAATAACTAACCTTGACAAGAACACAAAATCCATACCACAATCCATTTCACTGTTAATCCATTCCAATCCGTTTTCCTAAATTCATCTTTAATGTTTGTTCGCTTTTCGACATTGTCCATTTTGGAATGTTGTAAATTCCAAGTCTCGATAAAAACAACAAGAATACCATTTCTTGAAACGAGCTGTCTAATCACTGATCTCAATCCTCTCCTGTTAAGAAAATCCCCTTTTAATTCATTCCTTTATCCCTTTTATCCTGTTCACTTGACATGTTGTAAACATTGTTTACAAATTTCGTTCCAGGAATCAAACAAATTACGTCACAGATTAGATCATGGGGTGCGTTCCATTCGGCTGTTCGGAACTGTTCTAAATGTGCTGTGCAAGTCATGCCGAATGGAATGCTCCGGAACAGAACACGTGGGGGATTGTCTAAAACGCAGACAAAACTCTGCAGACCGGTCTAAAAATAAACCTTGACCACCTGCTGATTGTCGTTTATTTGTCATTTATGGTCTTAAAATGGATAATTTACCAATATTTGCTGAAATAATTTGATTTTTATTATACGGTTTGATTGGAAACGTTAATTTATTTCAATTCGCCGCAGTTGAAATCGAAAGTAACCATGCTAGTGACGTCACTGTTCTGCTTGCACCACCTTTTCTCCGGGAACAAGCAGAACATGTTCCGAACATTGTTTTGTGCCATTCCATTGAGTACCGAACTGTTCGGCACACTCGGAACAGCCAATGAAACGCACCCATAATGTCTATTACGTCATCAAATAAACGTCATCGATTTTAAAATTTGAGGGTCTCAACGGGGGATTTCCGAGAAATATATCGAGGGAAAAGGAAATTACATGAATTTAGTATTTATTTCAATTTTCAGATTATACATGCTACGAGTTATAGAGTTAAACTCGCATTCTGCTTTCTTCTACAATTTATGGTCGAAATAATGCATTATCAATCTATATAATGATCGCTGGTTTTCTAAAGTCAATTAGAATCTAGATAGATCTAGATTTGTTTACGATTTTAATTATGAGACATAGATTCAATTTTAAGGCTTTTATTGTGATTAATATGAATACAGACATTATTATTTATTAGAAATCGTTAAGGTTTTCGAACTGAGAATGAAATGCAGAGCCAGAGATGAAATTTGAAAAGTGCCAGAAATTCCTAATCTGTGTTACATTTCCCTTTCAAATACAAATATAAGCATTTTGTATAGATTAGAATTTTGAATTAATGCATACTTATGGAAATATTTGACCAAAATGTTCAAAATTACCTCCCTTGCATATGAAAATAGAGTAAAACAATATTTGTAAATTATTATCTTCTTGTAGTATAATCTTGGATTCCGGCCTGGTGAATCAACTTTGAAATTTGACGCATTTGGTATGGCTAGAAAGTGGTCAATCTGAATGAATCCAGATAACATAATTTCATAATGTTACATCTGAAGATCGCGCATTAGGGGTCATCTTCTGTGACCTGGGAATTTCCATTTTTTTCTATTTTTACACCAACAAATCAAAACGCTCGTTGCAAACGCAGGTCTGTTGTCCCTGACAACAACACCAAAATGGCTGCGGTCGATAGACACGCGCTTGACACCGAGCAAAGAGCAAAGTCCGTTAGTTTTGAGAGCAAAGATATGGCATTTATTAATGAAGTGGATAGGTTTCGGTATATTTTTGGCACTGTACTAAATGGCAGTTTAGTGCGATCATTGTGCTAACCCGAAGTAGAGCGGTGTGTAATTTTGAACAGAAATAAACTATATATTGACAATTGGTACACAAATTTAGCAATAGTCAGATTAGCTCAGTTGGTAGAGTTGCCGACTCGAAAACCGAAGATTAGAGGATCGAACCTCGCGCCGACTTCATCTATTTGTCCCTCTATTTTTTATCATCTTTATTACATTTTTCCATACCAAATTATTCAAGAAATTGCAAAAACGAAATGAAAATACAATTACCAATTATGTTTTTATATCCGTGATTTCTAGAAACTTTTAGTTTGAAAAATATAAAATACATAGATCTAGTAGGAAAAAATATGAAGCTACTTAAGGTGGGAGTCGATCCCTGGTCATCAGGTTTATAGGACGGACGCTCTACCGACTGAGCTACTGGGGATATTTTTTTTTTGTCGATTCAAATTGCCGATATATAGTTTATCGTGGATGGGGGGTTAAAACCTCGTAACTACAGCTTGAAAAAGCTGGAGTTACGAGGTTTTGACTCCCCACCGACGTTATACGTTTTTTAAGTTAACATCGCTTTGTTTCGGGTTGGCGTGATGATCGTGTTGAACTGTTGCTGCCATGCAGAAGACTATCTGCTTCATAAATGCCATGCATTTGCTCTCAAAATTGACGGACTTCGGTCTTTGTCTTTGTAGTGAAATCACCACACTGGAGGCGTCCATGGCTACTAGTTATCGTTAGAAACGGAAGTGTAGTGTGCACGGTAGTGCGCATGCCCGTGCGCATGCGAAAAATCTTTCAACTTTTCCAAATCAAAATCTGATTGGTCCAAAGAAAGGTCACAGAAGATGACCCTCAACGGGTCGTCGTTAGATCCTACTGAAGGATAGGATCTATATTTCAATTAGATTGGAAAGTGGTGTTTTCATTCTCAGTTCGTAAACCTTAAGCGGGTACTGGAAGAAAATAGTTCCGACAAAACAAGTGACCGTGAAAAGGAACTTCCGGTACTATTGACCGTGAAACATTTTAGTTTTCACGGCACCCCTTTTCACGGTCGATATTACATCATGTGACAGGATAAATTACTATCATTAAGGTCATCTTACTACCTCTATCACCTTTCTCTTTAATCGGAAATGATCCTTGAAAGGAATGAAGTTTTTCTACTCTCCAGTTCGCTAGGAGCCTTATGGATCATGCAACACGTAGCTTAAGGAGGATGTGATGTTAGGGCGTCCGACCATCATAAATTATTCTACGTTTAAAAGCTTTGCATAGTGTGCCAACCACCAGCCCTTCTTTATCTTTCTAACAAACTTCTCGTCAACAACACCCTGTTTTGCCTTGCACATTTTCTTGGCAACATTGAAGATCTTTCATCTTCAAGGATAAACATGCTAAATGAAAGCAAATATACTAAATCATGATCCACATTCAATTGTTTTTATGATATACAGGTACCATCATTATATTGTAAGGAACATCAGATCTACCCATCACAATTGAATCAGAGAGTGTCTTGCTAAGTGAATTTTTTCTTGTTCCATAGATTATTAAAACCGAGATAAATATATAAAACCTAATGATCTATGTTGCGAATTACTAGGAAAGTAGTTGTTCATCATTTTTCCCTGTTGCCTCTTTAAGTGCCAGGTACAAAAATAGGACTTATTCACGGTGGAGATTGTGCATTGTGGGATGGGTAAACCTACTGACAATTTTGCCTAGTTTCAATCTAAGACTTTTTGACATAACTTTCTTATTTCTGTGTCAATTTTCAACCTTTTTTGCGTGAACCCCGCCTTACTAAACTCTTTCCTGAGATGTATGGCTTACTAGAATTCTCCTTGTAGTTATTGTAAATATCAATCCCCACCGACCAGAAAAAAACAGGTCGTTTTAAAAAAACAGGTCATTTTTCTGGTCGGGTGGGATCAATATTTGCCAAAAGAATAAGGTGTTTGCAATGGAAAGAGCTCAGTAAGTACATGCAACAAACTGCTTGAAAATTGACTAATGAATAAGAAAGTTTTTGCACAATTCCTTGCCTGAAGCCTGGTTAAGTTGACCGTAGTCGTTATCATTTCGTTTTCTAGTCGGTTAGGATCAATCTTTGGAAAAAGTAAAAGGATTCAACAAATAATTATACATCTGAGAAAAGAGCTCAGTAAGGCGGGTACATGCAAGAAACCTGTTAAAAATTGACACAGAAATAAAAGAGTTATTGCAAAATGTTTGATAAGATTCAAGGTTATTTGGTCCGTAGTCGATATCCATCCCACGATGCACAATTTCACCGTGTTATTGTAGAACCTTAAAATTTGGGATATTTTTACTATCAATGATAGGATCATTGGTTCAAGGGCTACCTTGGTCAAAATCATTTTTCTCCTTTCACAAAAGTTGTTTTCTTTCAATACAGTATGAATCATTTACTAATGACCAGCATGATCGATCAGATTGGAAGTTGTGTCTGCACTGATACATGAAATATCAGATAAACATGATCAGGTGCACACCTGACGTCGCAATATGACTAATAATTTCATGAATGGAGAATTTAATCATAATTTCACTCATTTATTCAATTAAAATACCTTTGTCCAATAAAAAAAGATTCATCATTATGCTAGTATCAATGCTAGTATCAATACCCCCCCCCCACACACACACAATAGAAAAATCATAAAAAAATCATTTTACTTATGTTTTATAGCTAATTCTTTTTTGGAATTAAAGAAAATCATATTTGAAAACATTCCTCACATAATAACTACACAAACAATAACATTTTTCACAAAATGATAGATAATAAGATTCCAATTTTTCACATTTTTTTTGCAAAAATACCCAATTTTTGCCCCAAAATTACAAAAATCCGAATGGAGGGATTCTTTTATATTTTTTCTATGAACAGTTAGATACTTCCCGAATGTATTGGCACAGGTTTCAATTCTGTTCAAATTTTGTCCAGGTTGCACCAATATTATTTTAGTTTGACCAGACTGAATCTTTTTGTCGCCTCTTACCTATAGAGTGTCCCAAAAAACGGAACCCTATTTCAAAGTCAAATATTTTAAAACGAAAGCATAGATTTCTAATTTTTGAATTTGCAGTACTAAAGATACATTATTTTCGCATATGTGTTTTAAATTTCACTTCAAAAATGTATTGGTTCAAAAATTATATGCATGCAATTTAATAAAGACACTAAAAACCGTTTTAACACGAAATCGATTTTTGTTTCTTGTTTGTTCGTAAAAGCGCACTGAGGGTCAACTGTTGAGTTCTTCACCGTTGCAAATTGAGTCCGTAAGGTGGTTGTTTGAAATAATTTTAACCCTTTCCCATACCACAAAAAGTAAGGGTGGACTGGATTGAAAGCTGTTGCTGATGACAAAATTGACCCTGATAAAGACAGAATTAGCGTAAATTACAGTACAGAAAATATAGAGACAAAAGGAGAAAATACTGGTGATCTTTATTTTTTTCTTTTGTCTAAATACTTTCTCAAGCTAATTCTCTCATGGATGTCAAAACCAGGTCTTGATTGGGAAAGGGTTAAAGTACTTGGCATTTGAGCGCTGACCGGCATGTTGGTAGAGTTATAAAATAACTGCATATGATTACATGTATTATGAATCTTTGATACACCTTGATATTTTGTTTGTGTTCATTTTTTTTTGTTTTGGTTACACCGCAGCTCTACTTTAACAATCTATTTGTTAGCGGTAAAGATGGAACGAATATGCACTATTGTAAGTAAAATGTTTCAATATCACTTTTGTATTGTATTAAACAATTGTAAAGAGTCAAGTGACGGCGTGCGCTGCGAACGGAAAGACCGATATCGTGTTAAAATGGCTTTCAGGGTGCATTCATTTGAATGCCAATATTTTCTTTTCAAAACTGATAAACATTTTTCAAGCAAATTTTAACTGCTGATAGAAAACTGTCGTTTCTATTGCATATTCAAATTTGGTGGAGATATATTGCTTAATACATGAGCAATTCACTTTCAAAAATGGGTTCCGTTTTTATTGGGACACCCTGCACATAACACATCGGTTATAACTGTAGACTTGTATACAAACACTTTTAAACCAAATATACAAGTTTAACATTTACAAAACCATTTATCGTGAGCTAAACGAGCGAATTAATATCCTTACTCGTTTATTGTGAAAAAAGAAAATGTTTTTATTGGGTCATTTTCAACAAGAAGAAGTAAAGTGTTTGTATACAAGTCTACAGTTATAAACGCGGAGTTATATACATTATAGAAGGCCGGAAAATATCAGCATCTCAATTTAACTCTTTCCCAAACAAGACCTGGTTTTGACGTCCCTTATAGAAAAGGCTTGGCAAAAAATATGGCCTCTAAAGTGAACGCAAGGTTTTTCTTAGATTTGACCCCATGACCCAGTTTTTGACCCCAGATGACCCAATTTCAAAGCTGTCCGAGATTTCATCAAGACAACAATTCTGACCAATTATTAGGTTGAATGGGCAAAAAATGTAGCCTCTAGAGTGCACACGTTTTTCTAAAAGTTTTTGACCAAAGGTTACCCAATTATGAACTTGTCCGAGAAAATGATCTAGCCAATCATTCTGGTCACAATTTAGGTTGATTGGACGAACACTATGGCCTCTAGAGTGCACACAAGACAAGATTTGACGGACAAGGTACGACGGACGGCTAACGACGGACGCCAGACACAGCAGTATCACAATAGCTCACCATGAGCACTTTCTTGTCCAGGTGAGCTAAAAGCAGCATTTCTTTATATTCAAGGGCAGAAAACCCAGCACATTCTGGTCCGATCAGGCCCATAATTAAACTTGTCCAAGAACTTAAGATTCTTAATGTTTTGGCCAAGTTTGATCAAGATTGGCTATTATTTGTGAATGCTAGAGAGTTAACATCAAATTGTGGATGGATGGATGGATGGATGGACGGACGGACAGACGGACGGACAGACAGACAGACGGAAGACCGATAAAAACCAACCACAATAGCTCAGCTTACGCGCTTCGTGCTCAGGGGAGCTTAAAATGGCCGAGATATAGGCTAGGTTAAAGTTTTGAAAAGTAGGTCAAACTCCAAGGTCAAGGTCACTAGGTCAAATGTCATTGTTCGAATGAAAGGGCTTGGTAGGAGATATTCATGCGTGAAATATCAAGGCTGTATATATAATAGTGCATGAGATATTGGCAAGGTTAAAGTTTTTTAAAATAGGTCAAACTCCAAGGTCAAGGTCAAAGGTCAAAAGTCATGGTTCCAAATGAAAGGCCTTGACAGGAGGTATCCATGTGTGAAATATCAAGGCTGTATCATGAATAGTGCATATGATATTGGCCAGGTTAAAGTTTTTATAAAAGTAGGTCAAACTCCAAGGTCAAGGTCACTAGGTCGAAGGCCATGGTCCTAAATCAAAGCTCTTGGCAAAATGTATCCATGTGTGAAGTATCAAGGCTGTATCTCTACTAGTGCCTGAGATATAGACCAGGTTAAAGTTTTTGAAGATACGATTCTGACGCTGTGACACTGGGGCTGTGACATTAGGTCCCTGGACATAAAGTCCTTGCTCGTGACATTAGGTCCCTGGACATAAAGTCCTTGCTCGCTTTAAGTCGATCAAATACTCCGTTTCTCTCAATATTTGCTATGCTATAGCATCCACATTTTCTAAATCATCTCAAAATTCCTTTCAATTCAGGATGATTTAAATCTTGACATTTGAGAAAGGCTTACACAAACATAAGAATATGTAATCCGTAATATGTGAGTTTGAGTTTAGTGGGGTTTTACGCCGTTTTCAACTACCAGGGTCATATCGCGGCGGCTGGAGCACCTAACCGTGGTTTCTGGTATTTCTCGCACCAGTACAACCACAATATCCAAACCGAGCCTCCAGCTGCTCTCTCACATGGATGATTCACACCCATTGGTGAGAGACAAATGACTTTTATCAAATGTCAGAATGGATACTGGCCGAGCCGGGACGTAATATGGGAAGAAAGCGTGAAAGAGTGACATTTTACTAAGATGGCTGGAAGACAATTTAATTGTGTTTCATAAAGGCAAACATGTATACTAAGAGCTATCAATAAGAGGTAGTAATGACTTTCATAATAAGTTGTTTAGCTTCATGTAAACTCTGAAACAAGAGGACCATGATGGTCCTATATCGCTCACCTGAACCAAGATGATATGAGAAACAGTTTTGTTTGAATCAATTAATATTTGTGACTCAAGACTGAAAACAAAGTTATGGTCACTAATATTGTGTCCAAGTTTGATTGGTCAATATTTGTAGATGTTAAATAACAGTAAAAACAAAGTGGAAAATAGCAAATGACCTCCATGGATAAGGCTTAGAAATCTCCCTAAAAGGCTCTAATGGAAAAGCCAATTTTCAAAACATGCAAATTGATAATTATTTCGGGCTGTATTGTTAGATGTATATGTCTGAGTCCAAATTGGAATCTAAGCCAATCCGGAATCGGCCTAGATATAGACCAGGTTAAAGTTTTTGGAGACAAGACTGGACGCCACGCGACACTAGGCACAGGGGTCAAAGGCTCAGGAGCAATCACATGACTTTGTTATGATATGCTTTCCTAACTTATGTAAACTAAAATATTCGGTAGGTACAGATTTTTCTCAAATTTTATACCAGGTACTTATCTCTCAGTATTGAGATACTTACCATTCTAAACGTCATACTCTTCGGTTTATTTTGATATCAAGATCTTCCCTAAAATCCCTGTAAAAGCTGCGAACATTTGTGCAAAGTGCAAACATGTTTTAAGAAAATATATCACGGCATTCAAAAATGCTTTGCACGAATGTTCTCAGCTTTGACAGTGATTTGAGGGAAGATCTTGGTATCAAAATAAACCGGAGAGTATGACGTATCGAATGGCACGTATCTCAATATTGGGTGATAAGTATTTGATTTAAAATTTAAGAAAAATGTGCACTTACCAAGTGTTTTGTTTACAAAAGTTAGGAAACCATAGCATAACAGTCACGTGATTGTCACCTGTGTTAGGGCTGTGTAGCTCGCCCGACATAAAGTCCCGGCTTGCTAAAATAAGGGTTGTCTGCGGACTATGTAGCTCGCCTATATGAGAGCTTGACGCAAAAAAGGAGTCAAGGTCAATAGCTAAAAGGTCATCGTCTCAAGGTCAAGGCATGATGTAACCATATCTGAAATACCAAGGCTCTACCTGTTATAGTGCATAAGATATAGGCTAGCTAAAAGTTTTTTTTAAAGTAGGTCAAACTCCAAGGTTAAGATCACCAGGTCAAAGGTCATGATCCCAAATGAAATGTATTGGTGAGAAGTATCCATGTGTGACATACAAGGCTCCATTTCTAATAGTGCCTGAGATATAGACCAAGTTAAAGTTTTTGAAGACTCAATGCAATGCTGACGCAGACCCTAACACTAGGGCGGTGACATTAGCTCCACAGACATAAAGTCCCAGCTAGCAAAAAATAGCAAAACACAGCAACTGTATCAAATTCAAAGTGTGCATAATTGATTCAAAACTTTCTAGTCCCATCAGACTGAAAATCAAAATCATTCGAGATCATTATAGTCTCAAACATTTTGTCTTGATTGGTCAATAATTGTAAATTCTAGAGTGTAAACAACGTCGAAAACAGACGAAAACCAAATTTTGTCAAATTCGAGAGCAAAAAACCCTCGACTTTCTGATCCAATTAGACTAAAAATTAAAGTCATATGAGATCTTATCGTCTCTAATATTGTGTCCAAATTTATCTTGGTTTGTCATATTAGTATATTCTTTCTAGAGCAGGGTTACCACTAGTCAGAGGAAACAAAATTCCCTGACATTTCCCCGAGAAAATTGGAAAATTCACTGATATGTTTCATTGCTGTATTTTGCAATAACTCGCGATGTCTTGAGACAATTTTGAAAGGCGAAGTTGAAACAATTTATTTTATGGCACTTCAGGTTATTTTTTAAACAAGAGTTGTCCACGTACAACGTAGCTAGCCTATATGTGAGCTTGTCATAAAAAAGAGAGTTAAAGGTCAAAGTCACTACGTCAAAGGTCATGGTCTCAAGGTCAAGGTCATGGCATGAGGTATTCATGTGTGAAATATCAAGGCTCTGTCTCTAACATTGAATGAGATATAGGCCAGGTTAAAGTTTTTTGAAAGTTGGTAAAACTCTAAGGTCAACGTCACCAGGTCAAAGGTCATGGTCCCAAATGAAAGGTATTGGCAGGAGGCATTCATGTGTGAAAAACCAAGGCTGTATCTGTAATAGTGCCTGAAATATAGCCCGGGTTAAAGTTTTTCCTAGTGAAGATGCGACACCGATACTAGGGCTGTGACATAAGCTCCCGGACATAAAGTCCTGGCTCACTAAAAATTCCCTGACAATTCCCTGACATTTGCCATTTTTTTTTCAAATTTCCATGACAGTTCACAAAATTCCCCGAACTTGAAAAAATTAAAATTTCCGTATTTTTTCCCTGGCGAGTAGCAACCCTGTGGAGTGTAAACAAGGTCAAAGACAGCAAAAAAAAAACGGCAATTTTGTCAAATTCAAGGGAACATCATTTTAAACTTTCAAGTCTGATTGGACTGAAAATGCAAAGCCATCTGAGATCTTTTAATGTATAACATTATGTCCAAGTTTTGTATTGTTTGGTAAATAATTGTAGATTCTAGAATGTAAACAAACAAGAGGGCCATCAGGGCCCTGTATCGCTCCACTGGCTTTTAGACTTTTAGACTACGAAGTTCTTCAAGGAATACAATAGAGGTCTATCCAAAGAATATTCATGCTACATCACAATGAAATCCAATACGTTGTTATGGAGAAATGTTTTTTTTTTTTAAATTTTCTTAAAATTACACTATGTTTCATATAGTCAAAAATAAGCCTAGCCCAAAGTGGCCACGTTTTTTTCCCATCAATTTTTTTTCACAGAATCTAATGGAGTTCTGTACATTCAATATTGAACATTCACGCTTAATTACAATGAAATCCAATAAGGCCTTTTGGAAAAGATTTTTAAAAAAAATTTCAAAAATTTAATTAAATTTTAATTAAATTTAAATTTCAGTTCTACACCGAATTTATTTTTTTGAAGGAATTTGGAAGAGATTCATGCAAGAAAGATTCCTGTGAAGTTCGGTTGAAATTTGTCCAGTAGTTTTGGAGAAGAAGATTTTTAAAGATTTTTTGAAAAGGGGGTGTCTCAAATCTGCCCACGCATGAATTTTCTTTTAATTCTGCATGGTGATAAAGGACCATATACAAGCTATGAAAATGCATTTAGTTTCTTAGAGAATCCAAACTGGATTCCAAAAAGCCACCTTGACTTATTCCCACTATGACATGAAACATGGCCCCTTTTTCATGTGTCGCAAAACTTTAGTTTTGTGTATTTTTAAGATCTGTCAATTGAATTTGATCCGAGACACATAAGGCATTACATTCATACCAGAAAAGGTATTTGAGGAAATTATTATGAATGTTTTTTATTGAATTAATCATGAAAAAATGCATATTTTTCAGCAAAATTTTGGAAAAGAGTAAAATTGAATTCCAAAGTTAAGTATGTTGGGGTCTTTGTCAAGATTCCATATCATCACAAAACATGCTACATATTTCCTCTTACTTTGAGCCAAATTATATAGAAATCCAAAACCGGTAACAATGTCATATAAAACATATTATTGATGAAGGTGATGTTTTGGTCCAAAACTTGTATTCAGTAAAAATTTGATTGTGCTCCTAAAAACATTTTTATATTCAGTAAAATCAACTGTAGCATACAGTACAAACCTACAGCAATATTCATGCCCAAAATACTCATTGGAAAAAACATAGAATTAATATAAATATTACTTATATTTACAAAATTACATGTATGGAAGCCAAGATAGGCATACATATACACATTGCAAGTTTGCTTTACTATTTGGTCAGATTGTCTATACACCATTTTTAGTGAGACTATGACTTGCAATAAATGTAAAGCCAAATGTTATGAAATTGAAAAGACGCTTAGAACCGGTACGGTAAAGCATCAAAAGGTGCCCTTCCGGGTAACCAATACATAACCAAATATTTTTGCTCTAAGCGCCCCTAATGAACTAACATGATATGGAAGGCCCCTATGATTCAGTAAAAGACTGTTACAGCATTATATCTTGTCAGTTACACAGTTGAAAATGTGCTTTTTTATTTCAAAACTTGGCCCTATTGGGATAAAACAGAGTGCAATTATTTCCTCAAATTATTTTTTTGACCATAGCTTAACCTGTATTGATACACAATTTATACACATTTCAATGATGTCATATGATTAACATGTTGTTTAGACATCAATAGCCCTAAATAGTCACATGGGAGCTGGATTATCTGTTTCTTATGCATCACAATATTTTCATTTTTGCACGATTGTCAAATGCCATCAGAGAAATCGGTTTTTTTCTTATTTGCTTTCTCATGTTTCAAAAGATCTATAAATAACTCTTGTTGTTAGCTTTCATGAATCATGGCTGACTTGAATAATTTAAAATGATTTTTATAGAAAATTTCCTCTCTTTTTTTTAAAGTAGGTACACATAGGACAAGATCTAATGTGACCCTGGACAAAAATATTGTAACCAACTTTGAAGTCTACCCCTTAGCAAACTTACATACAAAATTCAAAGCCTCGTGGCTGTGTAAAACTTTTATTATAAGAAATGTTTCCACTTTTATGCTGCCACAGCGACAAAGGTTTATGACGAAAAGAAATTCTAATACACAGAGTTGTACTCCTTTAACCCAAGGATACTTTTTATCAAGTTTCAAAAAGATTTACATATTAGATTGGGAGAAAAAAGAATTTTTGAGAAAATGCCAACAGACAGACAGACACACAGACAGATGACAGGAAATAACAAAAAAATGCCTTGCATCTTGATTTATCCTCAGGTAAACTAAAATAACCAAAAAAGTAAACAAAACATTTGGAAAAAGTCACTTTTAAAAAATCTTAATTTTGTCCATTCTTGGAAATGTGCACTATTCAGGGGGAAATTCCAAAAGCAACATTTTACCGGTTTTATTTTTTCTCGATATTTCACGATAATCATCAGTATATGTGTGCGCAAACTTTTACATAATTTTCAAATCTTGACAAAAACTGGAACAAAGAAAATTTTTGAACAGAATTTGCTTAAAATATTTAAAACAATGAATTTTTGGGTTACCTCCTTACATCAGTTGATATTAAACAATTTTTTGTACATAATTATATATATTTTTGTTTCATACAGCATCACTGACTACTTGGCATTATTTTTAGAATAAATTACGCGATGAAACTAACAACCAGAACGCTTGCACACTGTTTTAATCGGGGTACCCTCTTTTTTCAGGTCGAAAACTTAAAATTCCGAGAAAATTGTTTTCTGGAATGTGCGATTTGAAACATTTCATGAATATGAACCGTTATCTAGTGTACTAACTTCACGCCAAATTTCATTAAATTCCAAGCGTGGGCAGACTCCCATGTTATTTTTCCTATTCGTGAGACACCCCCTTTTATTTAATTGATTCAATTAAAATTTAAGGTTTACGAACTGAGAATGAAATGCAGAGCCAGAGGCGAATTTGAAAAGTGCCAGTAATTCCTTAACTGTGTTACATTTCCATTCCAAACATAAACATATTTTATGGTATAGAATTTTGAATCAATGCATACTTATGGAAATATTTGGCAAAAAATGTCCAAAATTACCTCCCTTGCATATGAATATAGAGTGAAATAATATCTGTAAATTATTTTCTTCTTGAAACATATCTTGAAATCCAGCACGGTGAATCAACTTATGTAAAGTGTATTTACAAGTTTGTGTAATTTGATGCATTTCGTATGGCTAGAAATAGATGTTTTCATTTTCAGTTCGTAAACCTTAAGTTGCTGTTCTACACGGAATTCATTTTTTGAAGGAATTTAGAAGAGATTCATGCAAGGAAGATACCTGTGAATGTTGGTTGAAATTGGTCCAGTAGTTTTGGAGGAGATTTTTCAAGAGTTTTCGAAAATCTAATTCAATTGATTCAATTAAAATTTAAGTTCTACACGGAATTTATTTATTTTAAGGAATTGAGAAGAGATTCATGCAAGGAAGATTCCTGTGAAGTTTGGTTGGAATGGGACAGTACCAGGTTCGAAAGATAACTCTTATTTACCTATCAGATAAACTCCCTTGAATCTACTGGGTAGTTCCGGCTGGATTTTACTCTATATCACTGGTGGTGAACTCGGACAAAGCGAGGAACATTTTTCATGAACACAAGGTACATATACTTCATGTTTAAATGCGCGTTTAAAAACCAGTTTTACTAATTTGGGCATGTTCACAACGATTTGCACGTGTTTATCCGCCAAAAACAATATGGACGAATCGGTGAGACACTTAGAGGCTATTGTACGTTTTGTTATTTTATTTCTCTGACTGATTGTGAAGTTGGTATTACAATTCTTAGAGTAGAAGTTTTTTTGCGATGTGAAAATCGTAGTTAACGTTTTTTGAAGGGGACTTGTACGGTTTATTTATGATACCGTGAACATTTTCAATGGCTGTTCGAATTGCAATGACTTTTGTCCTAACAATAGAATGGGTTTTCGGTTAAATATGGATAAATCGTGGGTGTTGTTATAAAATCCCGTAACTACAGCTTCAATAAAGTTGAGTTTGTGACGTTTTAGATTTACACCGACGAAGCACTAGTGTTTGTCCGAAAAAACGTCACTAGGTCTATATATAGTAGATAAAATTCATTCTTTTTCAAAGACGAATTAATGGTATACCATAATCATTTCCAAAACAATAGGCATATCTGGTATTGCAGCCCCCAATTAGAAGGCTTTCAGTAATGACCACCATATAGATAGTGCTTCGTTTGCCCGTCCGTCCGTTTTTCTACCCGTCCGCCGATTTGTCTATCTGACTGCTATAGATGTCAAAATACATTGGTTTTATATGTTGAGAAGTTAAAATGTGTGTACTAAATAAGAAAATATGAAAGAAAAATATTAAGAAAAAAGGAGCCAAATTATTTTCAGTATAGATCTATTCTTCTTTTGATTCAATGTTTTTACAAACCTTTCTAATTGGGGGAAACTGTTTCGGAAATACATAATGTATTTCATTGCTTCGTCTTTGAATAGGGGTCAATTGTATCGAGAAAACTGATTAATTTCGGACAAACGATGGCATTCCGTAAATGTAAATGTAAAACGTCGCAACTAGAGCTTGTTTGAAGCTGTAGTTACATTTTATACCAATACCAACAGTTTATAAAAACAGAACAGTAACCAAGTCTATTTTAGCACACAATTGATTGCCATAACCGATATCTCTTATAAATTCATGTGTTCTTCCTATTGATAGGCTTTTGCAACCAACATGGATCCAGATCAGACTTTGCATGTACACTGTCTGATCAAGATCCATCTTGTTCTCATTTAATAGCTTATTCTCCATCTGTACCAAATTTAAGAAGGCATAACGAAAATCTTACCGGTGAAACTCCAAGGTAACGATAAAAATGATGATGATGATGATGATGATGATGATGATGATACCTGGTGCTCGAATTTGATGCCGGAAATCTATGGTTAGATGCTCAAACCAGTGCGATATTACCGAATAAATGTTTAAATGTGCCGTTGAGTCCAGTGCAATCGATTAATTTATCAAACATGTTCTCATAAAACACCGTAGCTGGAAAAGATAACATCGCAAACATGCTGTAACGTTGTCACGAAGAAACCGCACAATGATTTTCAATGACATGACACCGAAAACTGCCATTTACAGCCTTTATTTGTACATTTATATGTCTGTTTTGTTTACTTGCAATGCAAATAGATGAACATAAACAGAGATATCGTACCATTTCGTTCGGGCGATTAAGATCAACCCACATGATCTCAATATGCGCTTTATGCACTTGCAATCCATTTATACCATTTGAAAATAATGATCGATAAAACTGATATTTTCGTGCGTATTATAAATCATATCTACATACCTTAGTAACTTCCATTTGAGTGCACCCTTTAAAAAAAGACGGAAAGAGAAGTAAAAGAAAATGCCACGTGTATTGTTTACAAAAATCTGGGTGTGCAATGAAGTAGCTGTACCTTGTGTTCATGAAAAATGTTCCTCGCTTTGTCCGAGTTCACCACCAGTGTATATGTCTATATAGAAATAGTGTTTATTCTAATCATCTGACATCATATAAGCAAACTAGATAGCCCTGGCGGTCTGAAAGCGCTCCACAGGCCTGATTGTTTGTCTTGTTGAATGCAATTTCAAAGGTTCAGGCTGCGCAAACGAGCAAATGCATGACCAAGCTGAAAATTACAAGCAAGTAAGATAATATGGTCAGTAGATTCTGTGGACGTTCTGTATTGATTAGTTAATACTAATGGTTGTAAAAGTGAAAATAAAGCCGAAAATGGCAATTTTGTCAATTTCAAGGGCACAGAACTCATGATATAAAATTCAGATCAAGCTGAAAATTACACCAAGGCAATATCTTATAGACACCAACATTCTGTACCAGTTTTGTCTTGATTGGTCAATATTTGTAGTTGCTAGAGTGAAAGCAATGTCAAAATAGAGCCGAAACTAGAAGACCTGAAGGTCTTGAGTCGCTCCACATGCCTGAATTTCATGTAATATTTAATCCAAGTTTTGATTAGATTGTTCAATGCTTGTGTTTCATAGAGCTAAAAGAAAGTAACAAAACTAGATTGTTCAAAATGTGTGGTTCTTGAAGCAAAGAAAGTAAAATTACATGTTTGCCATTTGAGAAAAAGTAAAAGGAAATGGGAGAACATTCTAGCTTAGGACGGCACAAGCAATTAAAATTTTCCTTCTTCCCAGCAGATCTAAATTAACAGAACATTAATTACTCCAAAATATTTCATATTTCTAAAAATAGATTTTGAGCTAAAAATAGATTCTGGGAAAAAACCTTTTTCGAAAAATAATGCAAATGGCTGTCAAACCTGAATTTCTTGTAATATCAAGTACAAGTTTTCACTAGATTTTTCGATACATGTTGCTCTTAAAGCAGTTGCAAAGTAACTAGAAAGCTGAAAATACATTCATATAAGATCTATTAGTTACCAAGCTTTGCAACAGTCTTTATTACAGTGAGTTTGGCTGTTAAGAGTGAAAAAAAAGTCACAATTAGCAATTTTGTCAAATTGAAAGGCATATAACTGATGATTTTATATTCCTATCTAGCTAAGAATCACACTAAAGCAAGATCCTAACTTCACCTACATCATGTTTAAATTTTGACCTGATTATTCAATATTTGTGGGTGTAAAGAATGTAAAATCAAAGTCGAAAACAACAATTTTGTCAAATTCAAGGGCAGATAAATCATGATTTAAGATTCATATGAAGCTGAAAATTACACCAACACAAGATCTTATGGCCAGTAAGATAATGTGAAAGTTTTATGTTGATTGGTGGATATTTATGGTTGTTTGAGTAAAAATAAGGTCAACAAGAGGACCATGATGGTCCTATATCGCTCACCTGAACCAAGATGATATGGGCCACAGATTTGTTCAAATCAATTACTTGTGACTTTAAGACTGAAAACAAACTTATGGTTAACAACATTGTGTCCAAATTTTGTCTCGGTTTGTCGCTATTTGTGGTTGTTAGAGTAAAAACAGTCGAAAACGGCAAATTTGTCAAGTTGAAGGGCTCAGCAAACTCAGCAAATTCTACTCTAAGTAAGCTAATTCAAACTGATGCAAGATCTTATGTTCAGCAACATTGTGTCCAAATTTCTTCTTGATTGGTCAACAATTGTAGATGCTAAAGTGTAAACAAAGTCCGAAACAATCGAAAACATCAATTTTGTCAAATTCAAGGGCATATAACTCATGACTTTCTAGTCTGACGAGACTGAAGTTCAAGCTCATCCAAGAAATTATGGTCACTAACATTGTGTCAAAGTTTCATCTTAATAGCTCTATAATTGTAGATTCTAGAGTGTAAACAAAGTCGTAAACATTCAAAAACGGGAATTTTGTCAAATTCAAGGGCGTATAACTCATGACCTTTTGATCTGATCAATCTGAAAATCAAACTCATACATGATCTTATAGTCCCTAAGATTGTGACCAAGTTTTGTCTTGATTGGTCAATAATTGTAGATGCTAGAGTGTAAACAAAGTCAAAAACAGTCGAAAACGGCAATTTTGTAAAATTCAAGGGCGTATAACTCATGACTTATTGATCCGATCAATCTGAAAATCATACTCATACAAGATTTTATGGTTCCTAATACTGTCTCAAAGTTTTGTCTTGATTGGTCAGTATTTGTAGAAGTTAGAGTGTAAACAAAGTCGAAAACAGTCGAAAATGGCAATTTTGTCAATTTCAAGGGCACATAACTCAAGATCTTCTGGTCCGATCAGACTGAAAATCGAACTCATCCGAGATCTTATAGTCACCAACATTGTGTCAAAGTTTTGTTCTGATTGATAAATAATTGTAGATACTAGAGTGTTAACAATGTCAAAACTAGCTATTTTTCGCATTCAAGGGCAGATAACTCCGGACTTTCTGGTTCGATCTGACCCATAATCGAACTCATCCGAGATCTTATGGTCATACATGTTTTGACCAGGTTTGGTCAAGATTGGTCAATATTTGTAGATGCTAGAGTGTTAACACCAAATTGTGGACGGACGGACGGACAGACGGACAGACGGACAGACGGACGACGGACAAAAAGTGACCACAATAGCTCACCTTGAGCACTTCGTGCTCAGGTGAGCTAAAAATGGTAGTATTGCCAAATTCAAGGGCACATAACTCAAGACGTAAATTTCAGATCAAGCTGAAAATTGCACTCAGGCAAGATCTTATCAGCACCAACATTCTGACCAGGTTTTGTCTTGATTGATCAATATTTGTAGTGGCTATAGTGAAAACAAGTGAAAACAGCCGTTTTTTAATTCAAGGGCAGATGACTCCAGACTTTATGAATCAATCAGAATTAATTGAAGGAATCTGATAGAGGACCACCTAAGGATCATTCCTGTGAAGTTTGATTGAAATCCATTAAGTAGTTTTTGAGGAGAAGATTTTTAGAGAAAAAGTTGACGACCGGACGCACGCACGCACGCACGCCGGACACAACACCATGACAATAGCCCGCTGGCCTGAAGGCCAGTGGAGCTAAAAAGCAATTTTGTCAAATTCAAGGGCACATAACTCATGATGTAAAATTCAGATTAAGCTGAAAATTATACCAGGCATGATCTTAAGGTAATCAACATTCTGTACAAGTTTTGTCGTGATTTGTCAATATTTGTAGTTGATAGAGTGAAAACAAAGTCAAAATACAGCCGAAAATGGTAATTTTGTCAATTTCAAGGTCACATAACTCATAATGTAAAATTCAGATGAAGCTGAAAATTATACCAAGGCAAGATCCTATAGACACCAACATTCTGTCATGGTTTTGTCTTGATTGGTAAATATGTGCAGTTGCTAGAGTTAAAACAATGTCAAAATAGAGCCGAAACTAGAACTGTCGCAAAGCGGACAAATACCCCCCACTAGCGCCTTGTCACTGAAAAAGTGCTGTAGGTCAACCGGTTCTTGACTTAGAGCACGGAAATGGATTTTAAACAAAGTCCGATTGTGACCTTGACCTTTGACCTTGGTGACCCAAAAACAAAAGGGCACCTCCTTGGGTCATGGGCAACAGCTGTGTAAAGTTTCATGATCCTAGGTCAACTGTTTCTTGACTTAGGGAACGGAAATGGATTTTGAACAAAGTCTGATTGTGACCTTGACCTTTGACCTTGGTGACCCAAAAACAATAGGGGACCTCCTTGGGTCATGGGCAACAGCTGTGTAAAGTTTCATGATCCTAGGTCAACCGGTTCTTGACTTAGGGCACGGAATTGGATTTTAAACAAAGTCCGATTGTGACCTTGACCTTTGACCTTGGTGACCCAAAAACAATAGGGCACCTCCTTGGGTCATGGGCAACAACTGTGTAAAGTTTCATGATCCTAGGTCAACCGGTTCTTGACTTAGAGCACGGAAACGGATTTTGAACAAAGTCCAATTGTGACCTTGACCTTTGACCTTGGTGACCAAAAAACAATAGGGCACCTCCTTGGGTCATGGGCAACAGCTGTGTAAAGTTTCATGATCCTAGGTCAACCGGTTCTTGACTTAGAGCACGGAAACGGATTTTGAACAAAGTCCGATTGTGACCTTGACCTTTGACCTTGGTGACCAGAAAACAATAGGGCACCTCCTTGGGTCAAGGGCAACAACTGTGTAAAGTTTCATGATCCTAGGTCAACCGGTTCTTGACTTAGAGCACGGAAACGGATTTTGAACAAAGTCCGATTGTGACCTTGACCTTTGACCTTCGTGACCCAAAAACAATAGGGCACCTCCTTGGGTCATGGGCAACAACTGTGTAAAGTTTCATGATCCTAGGTCAACGGTTTCTTGACTTAGAGCACGGAAACGGATTTTAAACAAAGTCCGATTGTGACCTTGACCTTTGACCTTGGTGACCCAAAAACAATAGGGCACCTCCTTGGGTCATGGGCAACAACTGTGTAAAGTTTCATGATCCTAGGTCAACCGGTTCTTGACTTAGAGCACAGAAACCGATTTTAAACAAAGTCCGATTGTGACCTTGACCTTTGACCTTGGTGACTCAAAAACAATAGGGCACCTCCTTGGGTCATGGGCAAAAACTGTGTAAAGTTTCATGATCCTAGGTCAACCGGTTCTTGACTTAGAGCACGGAAACGGATATTAAGCAAAGTCCGATTGTGACCTTGACCTTTGACCTTCGTGACCAAAAAACAATAGGGCACCTCCTTGGGTCAAGGGCAACAACTGTGTAAAGTTTCATGATCCTAGGTCAAACCGTTCTTGAGTTAGAGCACGGGAACGAAAAAGTCTACGGACGGACGACTGGACGGATGGACGGACGGACTGACAGACAGACAGACATGGTGAAACCAATATACCCCCCTCTACTTCGTAGGTGGGGGTATAAATAGCAATTTTGTCAATTTCATGGGTAAATAACTCCGAATATAAAATTAAGGTCAAGCTGAAAATTATACCAAGGCAAGATCTTATGGTCACCAACATTCTGTACAAGTTTTGTCTTGATTAGTCACTATTTGTAGTTACTGGAGTGAAATCAAAGTCAAAATAGAGCCGAAAATGGCAATTTTGTCCATTTCGAGGGCACATAACTCATGATGTAAAATTCAGATCAAGCTGAAAATTATACCAAGGCAAGATCTTTTAGTCACCATCATTCTGTAAAAGTTTTGTCTTCATTGGTTAGTATTTGTAGATTTAAGAGTACAAATAAATTTAAAACCAGCTATTTTTGACATTCAAGGGCAGATAACTCAAGTTATTCTACTTCAATCCAAATTCTTTGAAGGAATCTGAGAGAGTGTCACCCAAGGATCATTCCTGTGAAGTTTGATTGAAATCCATCCAGTAGTTTCTGAGGAGAAGATTTTTAAAGAAAAAGTTTATGGACAGACGGACGCACGGACGGACGGACTGACGCACGACGGACACACCGCCATGACAATAGCCCGCTAGCCTGTCGGCCAGTGGAGCTAAAAATTTATACTTAATTTTTCTCTTTTCTAGATACTAGCAATTATTTATCATTTGTAAATTGTAGAAACAGCTTTTTTTCAGAATGTAATTTTAATGGGTTTATTTTCAATTCATAGATAATGCTATGTCGTGTGTCCTTGTTTGAAACGAATTAACAATTTAATATAATTGTTTCATACTTTTTAATCAAGACTTCCTCACTTCGAGTTTAATGGGTATCATAAGTCATTGCAAATATGACAACTAAAGTAAAATGAGATATGGCCTATAACAGTTTTCTCTGAATATGCTTTTAAATCTCGACAACCCCGTTGTTTTAGTTAGTGACCTTCTATAACATACTTAAATCTTATTGCTTTGAAAAGGATTAAGAATGAATTGTCATGTGTATGTGTATGTGCACATCGTCCTAATCAAATTCCTTTAATTATCCAGCACGAGATTACAAGTTACTGTTTATCACACTAAGTCAATAGACAAAAGATCTAGAAGAACAACGTGATAAATAGACATGACAACATTCCAACTTTCATCCCGCAATACGTAATTTTACGACTGCATTAACACATTTGCTTAAAGGTGAAATTGCAATATGTATGACAAGTGACAAACAAAAAGTCTGTTGGAAGTTTAACCCTTTTCCAAATTCCATCATTTTAATTCAACTGTTCTTATTGTGAAGCTGTTGCTGCTTGCATGTTACAAAATATTTTATACCAAACGCAAAATATGCATAAATCATAGTAAACTAGATATTAAAGGAAATAACTAATTATCAGCAATTTGCACCTTTCCCTCATTTTTTCCTAACATATTTCTAACGGGGAAGAAAAAACAGGTTTTGTTTGGGAAAGGGTTAATGTTAATGGACGGTACTGGATATATTACAACTGTACACGGCAACAGATAGGAGGGGTAAACTCTTCTAAACAAAGATTTCAAATATTCAACAAACCTTAAGGCTATAATTTGAATCGTTTTAACAGGATGATTCATTGAATACCCATAGCACACGGTTTGATGAAAAATTTAATATATTTTGCATTTTGAAATGCCTTTACCTCTCTTATCTGTAGCCCCAACCGGAAGCGGAACAACCCAAAATTACAAGAGAGATAACAATCAAGGGAAATCTTGGTAAAGGCCTATTGGTCCAGTAGTTTTGGAGAAGATTTTTTTAAGATTTTTCGAAATTTTTTAATTAATTAAAAGCTAAGTTCGTTACAAAATTTATTTTTTCAGGGAATTTGGAAGAGATTCATTCAAGGAAGATTCCTGTGAAGTTTGGTTGAATTTGGTCCAGTAGTTTTGGAAAAGAAGATGTTTCAAAATTGTTTATGCAAGCACAGACGGACGCACGGATGCAGGCAAGACGGACACAGGGCCATGACAAAAGCCCTGCTGGCCTTTGGCCAAACGACAATTTGTCAAATTCAAGGTCACATAACTCTCGACATTCTAGAGCAATCAGACTGAAAATTCAACTCATACGACATCATTATGGTCTCCAACATTATGTTTAAGTTTTTTATTTATTGGTCAATAATTAAAGATTTAAGAGTGAAAACAATGTCAAAAACAGTCAAAAAACAAATTTGTCAAATTCAAGGGCATATTACTCTTGACTTTCTTGTCTGATTAGACTGAAAACTCATCTTAGATCTTAAAGTCTCTAACATTGTGTCCCAGTTTTGTCTTGATTGGTCAATAATTGTCAATGCTAGAGTGTAAATAAACTTAAAAACAGCATTTTTCGACCATCAAGGACAGATAACTCTACACGTTCTAGTCCAATCTGGCCCATTTCTGAACTCACCGAGAACTTCTGACCATACTTGTTTTGATCAAGTTTGGTCTCTATTCGCCTACATTTGTAGATGTTAGAGTGTAAACACAAAATTGTGGCAGGACATACAGACGGATGACCGACAAAAGGTGACCACAAAAGCTAACATTGAGCACTTCATGCTCATGTGAGCTAAAAAGAGAAAACAGTGTTGAATTATTCTAAAATATAACAAAGCCTGTGAACTGTCTCACAAAGAGGGACCAACCTCAATAATAAAATAAAATATCAGCCCTAGTCATTAAGTGAGGACTGTGCAAGCTGATATTCATTCTGAGAAGGTTACCTGAATAAACTAGAACTGTCACAGGATGTGACCTGATAACCCGCACAAGCTTTCAATACAAAATAGGGCAATAAGTGTACCAAGTTTAAAGTTGCTAGCATTTATGGTTTAGAAGATATGGTCCAAAAAAAATGCAAGGGTACAAACAACAAAGGGCAATAACTGTAAAAGGTTGGCATGGCAGAGTTACAGTTCTTGTACATGACACTTCTGCACAATGAAACATATAAGTGTACCAAGTTTGAAGTTGCCAGCACTTATGGTTTAGAAGATATGGTCCTGAAAAAAATGAAAGGGTAAAAACAACAAAGGGCAATCACTTAAATTGTAGGCATAGCAGAGTAACGGTTATTGTACATGGCAGTTCTGCACAATGAGATGTATAAGTGTACTAAGTTTGAAGTTGCTAGCAGTTATGTTTATGTAGATATGGTCTGAACAGAAATGTAAGGGTACAAACAAGAAAGGGCAATAACTCAAATAGTAGGTATATCATAGTAATGGCTATTGTACATGACACTTTCCCACAATGAGAACTATTAGTGTACCAAGTTTGAAGTTGCTAGCACTTATGGTTTAGAAGATATGGTCCTAACTAAAATTTAAGCGTACAAACAACAAAGGGCAATAACTCAAAATGTGGGCGTGGCAGAGTAAAGATTATTGTACAGCAAACTTCCCCAAATTGAGATCTATCAGTGTACCAATTTTGAAGGTGCTAGCACTTATGATTTAGAAGATATGTTATGGACAAAAAAGGGAGGGTACAAACAACAAAGGGCAATAGCTGAAAAAGTGGGCATGGCAGAGTAACGATTTTTGTACATGACACTTCCCCACATTGAGATCTATCCCACATTGAGATCTATAAGTGTACCAAGTTTGAAGATGCTAGCATTTATGGTTTAGAAATATGGTCCGATCCAAAATGTAAGAGTACATAAGAGTACAAACAACAAAGGACAATAACTCAAAAAGTGGGTGTGGCAGAGTAATGGCTATTGTACATGGGACTTCCCCACAATGAGATGTATACGTGTACCAAGTTTGAAGTTGCTAGCACTTATGGTTAAAATGCAAGGGTACAAACAAGAAAGGGCAATAACTCAAAAAGTGGGCGTGGCAGAGTAACATTTCTTGTACATGAGACTTCTCCACAATAAGATCCAAGTGTGCCAAGTTTGAAGTTGATAGCATATATGGTTTAGAAGATATGTTCTGGAGAAGTATTTTGTCCACGGACAGACGGACATACGTACATATATACAGACAGACAGACAGGTTGATTCCAGTATACCCCCTTAAACATTCGTTTTGCGGGAGAAGTATTTTGTCCACGGATATACGGACATACATACAGACAGACAGGTTGATTCCAGTATACCCTCTAAAACATTCGTTTTGCAGGGGTTAATAACGTTTTGCTTACTTACTACATGTTCATTTTTGAAAATACAGTCTGGTCAACCTAGGATTAGTTATACATAGTTTTCATATATTGTAATAGATTTTCCGGATGGCCCTTCTTCAAGTGACAGGTCACAGTGTTACAATGTACAATCTACAATTTCATTTCAAAGCAAAGTGTGTCTATACAACTCAAAAAGATAATAAAAACTACAGTAAATGTTTTTTAACATACAATTTATGTAGAATAGGACCATGATGGTCCTACATCACTCACCTGAACCAAAATGATATGGACCACAGTTTTGTTTGAATCAATAAATATTTGTGATTTTCAGACTGAAGACAAACTTATGGTACACAACATTGCATCAAGTTTAGTCTTGATTGGTTGCTTTTTTGTGATTGTTAAATTAAAACTTGAAGGACAGATAACGGAGCAAAGTCTATTCTGCTTATGCTGAAATTCATACTGATCCAAGATCTTATCATAATCAACATCCTGTCCAAATTTTGTCTTGATTGGTCGATATTTGTGGCTGATAAAGTCTAGGCGGCAATTTTGTCAGATTCGAGGGCACATAACATAATGCTTCCTGATCTGATCGGACCCAACTCAAACTCATGCAAGGTCTTATAGTCATCAACAATGTGTCAAAGTTTTGTCTTGATTGGTCAGTAATTGTAGAAGCAAAAGTGTAAACAAAATCGAAAACAGTAAAAAAACAACAATTTTGTCACATTCAAAGGCATATCGGTGTAAATGCAAAACCTAGTATGTCGATTCATGCAATTTTCAAAGTACAAACTTGTGTGCCCAGTTAAGACAATTCCCGAGGGTTTGGAGATATTTTTAGTTACTGATCAGTGTTAATGATACATTATTTGTGAACAATTTCTCCAAATTTCAAGTAAAGCATTTCAATTTGGGAAAAGTTATTACGCTATTTTCCCTCCCGTTTAAATTTTTTCAAAACCAAGATACAAGGTTTTGCATTTACATCGACGATATGGCGATCAACATAAATAAGGTTCCAGAACTGTAATGGCTGTTACTTTATAATGATTCACCTGCACTACAAATATGCCTGGTAGTGTTTAATACTGTATTATGTATTTATTTATGTATAGCAAAACTCAAATTGATATGTTATGATGTGAATGGAAAATAATTAGCAAAAACATTCTGAGTTGAAAATAAAGCATTATCTCCCATTGTAATATAAATTTTAGTGGATTTTCTGCCCTTGACACACGAAAAAACAATTTTCACAAAAGGGGGGTCTCATTTGCGCCCACGCATAGATTTTCTTGTACCTTTACTCATACAATGCCTCTGACCTATGAACTACAAAAATATATTCGTTTTACTCAAAGAGTACATATAGGCCTATACGCGGCACCTTAAAGTGTTCCCGGTTTTCATTGATACCCGTCTAACAAAAACTCAATGTTGGCTATATAATTTTGGTATAAATCCACAAGTTTTAATCATAATAGCAAGAGGAGTCATTGTAGAAATTTTTGATTCCAATACTGATGGTACCAACATGCGCAAAAAATTCTTAGAAATTAATTTAGTCAGAAATTGTCAACAACGGCACCTTAAGATGCTCCCGGATTTCAATGGTACCTGTCTTTCAAAAGCCCAATTTTGCTTACCTAGTTTTGATATCAGTCCCAAATTTTAAATCCGAATAGCAAGAGGAGGCACTGTAGAACATTTTGGTACCAATATTGTTAATATCAACATGAACAAAAAATTCTCAGAAATTTATTTATTCAGAAGAATAGCCGAGAAATTTTCAAAACCTAAAATCCTATCAATTTTTTTGTATGTTCCCGTCTGTGCCAACCTATGAAATCGATAAGAAAATTTGCCATATATGTCCCCTGTTTGTAAGCAAAATTTGGTGAAAATTTGAAACTGGTAACGTTGTCAAATAATGAGAATTGTGAACAATGGCACCTAAAGATGCTCCCGGATTTCAATGGTTCCTGTCTAGCAAAAGCCCAATGTTGCTTACCTAGTTTTGATATCAGTCCCAAATTTTAAATCAAATTAGCAAGAAGAGTTATTGTACAGTGTGTCCCAAAAAAAACGGAACCCTATTTCAAAGTCAAATATTTTAAAGCGAAAGCATAGAATCTAATTTTTGAATTTGCAGTACTAAAGACACATTATTTTTGCATATGTGTTCTAAATTTCACTTCAAAACATGTATTGGTTCAAAAGTTATATGAAATTTAATAAAGACACTAAAAACCGTTTCAACACGAAATCGATTTTTGCGTCTTGTTTGTTCGTAAAAGCGCAGTGACGGTCAGCTATTGAGCTCTTTACCGTTGTACAAGTACGCACCAATTTTTTTCAAAATTCAATAATGTAAAAGTGCCGCATGTGCAAATTGAGTCCGTAAGGTGGTTGTTTGAAATAATTTTAACCCTTTCCCAGACCACAAAAAGTTAGTGTGGACTGGATTGAAAGATGTTGCTGGTGACAAAATTGGCGCTGATTAAGACAGAATTTCCGTAAAATACAGCACAGAAAATATCGAGGCAAAAGGAGAAAATGCTGGTGACCATTACTTTCTTCTTTTGTCTAAATACTTTCTCAAGCTAATTCTCTCATGGATGTCAAAACCAGGTCTTGTTTGGGAAAGGGTGACAGTACTTGGCATTTGAGAGCTGACCGGCATGTTGTAGAGTGATAAAATAACTGCATATGATTACGTGTATAGTGTAAATGAATCTTTGATACACTTTGAAATTTTGTTTGTATTCATTTTTGTTTTGGTTACTCCGCAGCTCTGCTTTAACAGTTTATTTGTTAGCGGTATATATGCAGTAATTGTGAGTAAAATGTTTCAATATCACTTTTGTATTGTATTTAACAATTGTGAAGAGTCAAGTGTAGGCGCGCGCTGCGAACGAAAAGATCGATATCGTATTAAAATGGTTTTCCGGGTGCATTCATTTGAATGCCAATAATTTCAAAACTAATTAACATTTTTCAACAAAATTTTTACTGCTGATAGACAACTGTCGTTTCTATTGCATATTTAAATTTGGTGGAGACATATCACTTAGAACATGAGCAATTCACTTTCAAAAATGGGTTCCGTATTTATTGGGACACCCTGTAGAACATGTAGAACATTTTCAGACCAATATGTTTAATAGCAACATGCCAAATAATTTCTCAGAAATCTATTTAGTCAGAAATTGACATAAAAACAACCCAGAAAATTATATGAAACCTAACATTCAATCAACCTTTTTGTATGTTCCCGTCTTTGTTGACCTATGAAATTCATTAGAAAGTTGGCCATATATGTTCCCTGTTAGCATGCAAAATTTGGTGAAAATTTGAAACCGGTAACATTGTCAAATTATAAAAATTGTGAACAACAGCACCTAAAAATGCTCCCGGATTTCAATGGTACCCCTCTAGCAAAAGCCCAAATTTGCTTACCTATTTTTGATATCAGTCCCAAATTTTAAATCAAAATAGCAAGAAGGGTCATTGAAGAACATTTTGGTACCAGCAATGTTGATGCCAACATGCAAAAAAATTATCAGAAATTTATTTGGTCAGGAATTGTCAGAAAAACAGCCGAGAAATTTTCACAACCTTCCATTCAAATATTTTTACTTGTATGTTCCCGTCTTTGTCAACCTATGAAATTGATCAAAAGGTTAGCCATATATGTCTCCTAGTCGTATGCAGAATTTGGTGAAAATTTGAGACCTGTAACATTGTCAAATAATGAGAATTGTGAACAACAGCACCTTAAAATGCTCCCGGATTTTAATGGTACCCATCTAGCAAAAGCTTTAGTATTACCTACATAGTTGATATCAGCCCCTAATTTTAAATCAGAATAGCAAGAGGAGTCATCGTACAACATTTTTGTATCAATATAAATGATACAAACATGCGAAAATGATGCATGTTCTTCTCAAATCTGAGATTATCAAAAAGTTAATATGTCAACAAAGCAGTGGCTAGTTCATCATTACAATAGAAATATTAGCAATTTTGCATTAAAGGCACAATTAATGTACAATAAAAACTGCTTTTGTGTTCTTTTTACTATCTTGAGCAGTGCAGTAAAGAAAAATGTTTGTATTTTTAATAATTGTGCGAAAATGCGAGAAAGTAGTCTAAGTGCTGATAAGCCACAAAGGAAAGTTAAAAAGGGTGACATAATAGATTAAATATGTAACATTATGCATCTCCTTTATTTTTCACCCCCACATTTTATAATTTACTCCGCTGTTTGGTATTTTTTCTTCCATTATATTATTGGTGGGTTGGGTACGACAATATGCCCATTATTCTTTAAAATCATGTTTTTTGTGTGAAAAAAAGCTAAAATTAATGCCACATATAAGTTGGTTATGTTAAATAAAGACACAGCAAAGCATAATGAGCTATTTACAAATGTATATGAAAATAATTAAGTACTCTTAGATTTTACATTCTTAGAAATCTGGACCCTTTACACGTTAATTAAAAAACAACACTGTTACCGGTTTTATATTTTCTTCATATTTTACCATAAGCACGGGCATATATAAGTGCAATTTTAATGTAAATGTCATAGGTTGACAAAAACTAGAACTAGGTGAAATTAAGACATGAATTTGGTCGAAATATTTAAAAACTAAAAAAAATGGCAATGTGGCCATACAAAATCTTTAGAACATTGTTTTTTGTTGAGTAATATATACCATTCTGGTTTATAAACGATGAAAAATTATTAGACATTTTTTTGGGGTACAATTTGGCTCGAATACAACAAAGCTATGTGTATATGGCCTCTTTAAGTTAGGATTCCCCCAATTTTTAAGCAAAAATCTTAAAATTCTTAGAAAATTATTTTCCAGGATAATTTTTTAAAAAAAATGTTTCGGGAACAACGTCGTAATAAAGAATACTAACTTCATACTAAATTTCATGAAAATCCGAGCGTGGGCACAACCCTATGGGAATTTCTGATAGGGTGAGACCCCCCCTTTGTAGGGTAAACAAACTATTTTATTGTATGTTATGGAGTGAAATAATAATTGGCAACTTTCTACCATTTAAAAAAATTGAAAATGTGCCTCTTTTTGGAAATATTGACAAAAAAGTTATTTTCTCATTTACTGCAATGTAAATTTTAAAGCCAGTCATCTCCCCTTGGATTTACAGATTTTAAAAAGTAAGTAACAACATATCCATCTTTCAAAGAGATCTATATGCTAGAAGTGAGTGTGTACCAAATATTGCCATTACAGTTCCGGAACCTTAAATCCTAGTTTCATCATGATTAGTCAATAATTGTAGATGCTAGGGTGTAAGCATAGTAAAAAAAGTCGAAAAGACAATTTGTCAAATTCAAGGGCACATAATGCATGACTTTCTTGTTAAATCACACCGAAGATCTAACTCATCCAAGATCTTATGGTGACTAACATTGTTTTAAAGTTTCATAATGATTGGTCAATAATTGTAGATGTTAGAATGTAAATAGAATGAAAATTGAACTTATGCAAGATCTTATTGACTCCAACATAACGTCCAAGTTTTGTCTTAAATGGTCACTAATCCTCAATGCTAGAGTGTAAACAAAGTTAAAAAAAAGCATTTTTCTACATTCAAGAGCAGATAACTCTACACTTTCTAGTCCCATCTGGCCCTTTTCCGAACTAATCCGAGAACTTCTGACCATACTTGTTTCGATCAAGTTTGGTCAACATTCGCCTACATTTGTGGTTGTTAGAGTGTAAACACAAAATTGTGGACGGACATATGGATGGACAGACAGACTGACTGACGACCAACAAAAAGTGACCACAATAGCTCACCTTGAGCACTTCGTGCTCATGTGAGCTAAAAAGAGAAAACAGTGTGGAATTATTCTAAAATATAACAAAGTATGTGAACTGTCTCACAAAGAGGGACCAACCTCAATTTTAAAACGAAATTATCAGCCCCAGTCATTCAGTGAGTACTGTGCAAGCTGATTTTCATTCTGAGAAGGTTACCTGAATAAATAATCTTTTGCTTACTTACTACATGTTCATTTTTGAAAATACAGTCTGGTCAACCTAGGATTAGTTATACATAGTTTTCATATATTGTAATAGATTTTCCGGATGGCCCTTCTTCAAGTGACAGGTCACAGTATTACAATGTACAATTTCATTTCAAAGCAAAGTGTGTCTATACAACTCAAAAAGATAATAATTATACAGTCCTCCACAGCGCTCCACAGGCCTGATTGTTTGTCTTGTTGAATGCAATTTCAAAGGTTCAGGCTGCGCATACAAGCAAATGTATGACCAGTCTGAAAATTACAAGCAAGTAAGATCGTATGGTCAGTAAGATTTTTGTGAAAGTTCTGTATTGATTAGTAAATAGTAATGGTTGTAAAAGTGAAAATAAATCCGAAAATGGCAATTTTGTGGATATCACGGGCACATAACTCATTTAAAATTCAATTCAAGCTGAAAATTACACCAAGGCAAGATCTTATAGTCACCAACATTCTGTACAAGTTTTGTCTTGATTGGTCAATATTTATAGTTGCTAGAGTGAAAACAAAGTCAAAATAGAGTCGAAAATGGCAATTTTGTCAAATTCAAGGGCATATTACTCATGACGTAAAATTCAGATCAAGCTGAGAATTACACCAACGCAAGATTTTATGATCAGCAACATTCTCTTCAAGTTTTGTCTTGATTGGTCAATATTTGTAGTTGCTAGAGTGAAAACAAAGTCAAAATAAAGTCGAAAATGGCAATTTTGTCAATTTCAAGGGTACATAACTCATGATGTAAAATTCAGATCAAGCTGAAAATTATACCAAGGCAAGATATTATGGTCACCATAATTCTGTCTCAGCTTTGTCTTGATTGGTCTATATTTGTAGTTGCATTTGTAGCTGCTAGTGTGAAAGCAATGCCAAAATAGAGCCGAAAATGTGATTTTGTCAATATCAAGGACACATAACTGATGATGTTAATTTCAAATCAAGCTGAAAATTATACCAAAGCAAGATCTTAAGGTCACCAATATTCTGTACTAGTATTGTCCAGATTGGTCAATATTTGTATTTGATAGAGTGAAAACAAAGTCAAAATAGAGCTGAAAATGGCAATTTTGTCAATTTCAAGGGCACATAACGCATGATGTAAAATTCAGATCAAGCTGAAAATTATACCAGGGCAAGATCTTATAGTCACCAACATTCTGTTCTATTAATTTTATGATAGGGTTTGTGATTTTTGGAAAAAATAAAGTCAAAACCAGCTATTTTTGACGTTCAAGGGCAGATAACTCAGGTTATTTTGATTCAATACAAATTCTTTGAAGGAATCTGAGAAAAGGTCACCCAAGGATCATTCTTGTGAAGTTTGATTGAAATCCATCTGATAGTTTCTGAGAAGAAGATTTTTAAAGAAAGTTTACGGACGGACGCACATACCCATCGCCATGACAATAGCCCGCTGGCCTGTCGGCCAGTGGAGCTAAAAACTACAATTAATGTATTTCAACATACAGTTTATGTACAAGAGGACCATGATGGTCCGATATCACTCACCTGAACCAAAATGATATGGGCCACGGTTTTGTTTGAATCAATAAATATTTGTGATTTTCAGACTGAAAAGAAACTTATGGTACACAACATTGTGTCAAATTTTGTCCTGATTTGTTGCTATTTTGTGATCGTATGATTAAAATTTGAAAGATAGATAGCGGAGCAAATTCTATTCTGGTTATGCTGGAAATCAAACTTGTCAAATATCTTATCGTTATCAACATCCTGTCCAAATTTTGTCTTGATTGGTCGATATCTGTGGCTGTTAAAGTCTAAACTGCAATTTTGTCAGATTCAAGGGCACATAACATAATGCTCTCTGATCTGATCGGACCAAAACTCAAACTCGTGCAAGGTCTTATAGTCATCAACATTGTGTCAAAGTTTTGTCTTGATTGGTCAGTAATTGAGAAGCAAAAGTGTAAACAAAGTCGAAAACAGTCAAAAAACAACAATTTTGTCAACTTCAAGGGCACATGGTGATCAACATTAATTCTTAGTTTCATCATGATTGGTCAATAATTTTAGATGCTAGGGTGTAAGCATATTCAAAACAAGAGTTGTCTGCGGACAACATAGCTCACCTATACGAGAGCTTGTCGCAAACAAGGAAGTCCAAGGTCAAAGGTCAAAATCAAAAAGTCAAAGGTCATGGTCTGAAGGTCAAGGTCAGCCATGAGGTTTCCATATGTGAAATATCAAGGCTCTATCTGAAATACTGTATGAGATATAGACCAGGTTAAAGTTTTTTAAAGTAGGTCAAGGTCCAAGGTCAAGGTCACTAGGTCAAAATTCATGGTCTCAAGGTCAAGGTCGTGACAAGAGGTATCCATAATCAGGGTTCTCCGCAGAATATTTGGAAGCTGTAGTGGCAAATTATATGAGAATTGGTAAACTTTGAAAGCATATAATTGTGAGTGAAAACATTATGGAAAAAGAAGAAATTGCTCATCTTGAGCAATTTCTTCTTTTCCCATTATATTTTTACTCATAATTATTACATTTACAATAACAAAAATGTATTATTAAGCAGTGTTTGGCATGAAATACCACAAAATGCCTTTATTTGGTAACCATTTTGAAGAAATTAAGCTGTGGGTAGTTTTGAAGCTGTAGGGGCATTACACTGATTAACATGAAGCTGTAGTGGGGCCGATACAGCTTATTGAGCTGGGGAGAACACTGCATATGTGAAATATCAAGGCACTTTCTGTAATAGTGCACGAGATATAGGCCAGGTTAGAGTTTTTAAAAGTTTGTTTATTTTTGGGGGTTTTACACCGTTTTCAACTGCCAGGGTCATAAGTCGGCGGCAGGAGAACCTAACCATGGATTCCTGTTGTTTCTCATACCAGTACTACCACAGCACCCTTACCGAGCCTCCAGCTAATCCCCACATAGGTTCACGATATCAACCCATTGATGGGTGACATTTTTGTAAGAAAGGGTATTTGCCGCGGCCGGGCATCGAACCCGGGACCTCTCCAATGAGAAGCAGATGCGCTACCAACTGCGTAATGGCTATGGTCCCGCAAAAACAGGAGTCCAATGTAAAAAGTCAAGGTCACTAGGTCAAAGGTCATGGTGCCGAGGTCAAGGTGATAGCATGAGGTATCCATGTGTAAAATATTAAGGCTCTATCTATAATAGTGCATGAGATATAGGCCAAGGGCCTATCAAAATGTTTCATCAAAACATTTAAGATGCATTTTTGACTTACCGAGGTCTTAAATATCAGTTAAAACAGCAACCGCATAACACAGGTTTTGACAGATTGGTAAAACGCGTTTCTTGTCCTAAACTTGTTATTAGTCATCAGTAAGACAAAAGCATGTCTTAAATGTTTTGATGAAACTGGCCCCAGGTTAAGGTTTTTTTAAAGTAGGTCAAACTCCAAGGTCAAGGTCAATTGTCATGGTTCCAAATGAAAGGTCTTGGAGGGAGGTATCCATGTGATAAATATCAAGGCTATACCATTTATAGTGCCTGAGATATAGACAAGGCCCTGGTTTCTCGGAAAAACTTAAGTATGTTCTCAGACTCAAATCTGAGCACCATGCTCAAATCGCACGGAATCAATGTGAACTTCAATTGAATACCCTTCAATGTTGGAGAGTATTTCATTGAAGTTGAGCATGTTCTCATGAGTATATACTTAATTTTTTGCGAGAAAAGGGGACCAGGTTAAAGTTTTTTAAAAGGAGGTCAAACTCCAAGGTCAAGGTCACTAGGTCAAAGGTCATGCTCCAAAATGAAAAGTCTTGGTAGGAGGTATCCATGTGTGAAATCTCAAATAATGCCCGAAATATACACCAGGTTAAAGTTTTTTTTCAAGTGAAGACACAAAGGACAGGAGGCGATGCAACTCCGACACTAAGGCTGTGCTTACCTCCCCAGGCATAAAGCCCCGGCTTGCTAAAAACAGCATTTTCCGACATTCAAGGGCAGATAACTCCGCATTTTGTGGTCCAATTAGGCCCATAATCAAACTTGTCTTATAACATATGATCTTACTTTGGCCAAGCTTGATCAAGATTGGCTAACTTTTGTGGATGCTAGTGTAAACACCAAATTGTGTACGGACAGACCCCGGACGAAAAGTGACTACAGTAACTCACTTCAAGCACTTTATGCTCAGGTGAGCTAATAAAGTTATAAATGTATTAAAAGCACCAAATAGCAATAGTTTGTCAATCTGAAATTAAACCAAATATTTCATCTTATTTTATATTATTGCATAGAATGTGTGTTTTCAGTCCGTTATTGGCATTGAATAACGAGAAGAACCTGGGCGGATATCCAGAGAAATTGTGCATTAATCGGCAGATTCACGTGCGATATCGGACCGGTTTTGCTTTCAAATATCCTTGATTTGACCTGTCAAAATAAACAATTGTCTCTTTTTCCGCAAAATTCTCAACGTCTTACGTTAGATAAGCGACGTTCACCTTTTGGCGCCAAATTATGACGTAACGTTCTTTTACCGACGCCACACATAACAAAAAATTCTCGGAAGATTTATCAGAACAAAACAACAATGGCGGACATTTTCTTGTCTCACCTCGGTTAATTTTTCGCACATATCAAGGGGTTTGGGATAAGTAATCAATGGAATTTTATGCTTTTTATGCAATAATAGCGTCAATTCACGTATTTTTCGGTCGTTAACATTCGCAGATGCCCGCAAAATACTCAAACGATCCTCCTGCTTCGCAGTCGGGCGTTAACGTATTTCTTGGGCCTCTGCGAATGTTAACGACCTCAAAAACGTGAATTAACCCTATAATATAGTATTACATCTGAGAGGCACCTGTTAGGGGTCAACTTCATTTACCTTAGGAAGTCAATTTAATGGCTACGGTTACTAAACATATTATTGAAAGAGCACTTGACGCCGTCTTAAAAAAAATCAACCTCACTGCTGCAAACTCCATACAGCTGGGTAAACTGCGGAGTTGACAATTAAGTGTCTTGCCTAAATACACACCTCTCGATCACGAGCCCTTCAGGTAATAAGCCAAGTGCTTACCACTGTACTGACTGGATTGATTCTTTTGTTGTCTTTAGAAACTGAAGTGTAGTGCGCATGCATCAATCATGTAGTGTGCATGCCTTAACTGTTTTCACTTTTTGGCATCTAAATTATATTGATGTGAAGAAAGTCACAGAAGATGACACCTAACATGTGAGTCTCAGATTGATAATTTGGTAACAGGAAATTGTTGACAGACTGTCAAATGACGAACGCTGGGTGACCACAACAGTTCACATTGAGCACTTCTAATAAGGACATGATACTTTTACTTTGGTTTAACAGAGAGAGATGTTGGCCATTCAAAGGATGGCAAATAGCGAAATCTCTCCCACTGATTAAAAGTTCTTGCCTGAGGCGTTTTCTTTACATTTCTAAATTGTAACTCATCTTCATAGATTTCAAGAACAGGATCTGCTAACTCTTTAAATCTTGATTTTGGGGCCTCTTTTAAACACTCATCATATGGGCCTGTGCAAAGAATTTTATGATTTAAAACAAGCCATGATGCAATTACCGTTTCAAAAACAAGGCTGCTCGGCATTTTGCTAGTAGTTGACTGCCAAAGAAAGCGGAACCTTTTTGATTCAAGTAGAATATCATTTTTGCCATCATAGAAAAAAAATTTAACACCATTTGCATTTGAAATTATACTAGGAATCAGAAAGTGAGATGTATCAGGGTGCCTCCTTTTCTGTAACATAGCAAAAACGATAGTTTGTGCTAAAATCTGACTTCTGGGCTTCACATTATCAATGTTTTCATTTTTTATTTCAACACTAGTACGCCCCCCAGGACTGTCTTCTTTATCAATTTCTGCATTTCCTTCTACCTTATTCTGTATCTTTACTGGCACTTCACAGCTATCGAAAAGTATATCCAAGAAGCCATGCCATACTCTTTGGTCACCTGCAATGAAAAGATAAGAGTTCTAATTATGAGTCTGATCTTGAGACAATATAAAAGCATTGCAACAAAATTACAGACCTGGCCAAGTCCAAAGACAAACAAGATGTGTTTGTGAAACACCAATGCCCCTTGAATGGCTGTTTTTCTAAAATGTTAATTTTTTGTGTAAGGGTTGATAAGGGTTAACAGATAACCTTGAGGAAGGTCAAATTGCATGTAACAGATAGATATTATTGAAAGGAAGTTGCATACCAAAGGGGGGGGGGGGGGTCCATAGGTCCATAAGGCCGTTTTCCTGGGACCTAAATTTTTTCAATGATATTTTTCTAACAAATAGATACATAAAGGAAATGTGCTTTGCCGCAGAGTCTGAATCAAACGGACCTTTGGTTTGGTGTATATTGTATATTGAAAGTGGGTGGGGTAATTCTATTCAGGCGCTACCCAATGTTCTTATTCATCAATTTTCTATCTAAATGTAAATAGTTGGCGATTATTTTAAACATTACGTGTTGTATATGAGCCCATGTTGAGATGACATGAAATCCATTGGCTTGCTTATGATAAATATTAAAATATTTGTCATTTTATGTTACTTTTCAATTTTTTGTATATTTTCAACTTCAAACTTTGGGGAAAACATCAACATGTTTTTATAAAGTAACATTTTGGAATAACATTTTAGGTGAGAACTTGTTAATAATTCGTCATTGCAAATTTATGAGGGATTTTTATAGCTATTCCGAACTAGAAAGACCTGAAGGTCTTGAGTCACTCCACAGGCCTGAATTTCCTTTAATATTTGATCCAAGTTTTGACTAGAATTTTCAATACTTGTGCTTCTTACAGCAGAAATGAAACAAAGTAAAAAGCAGAAATCATGTGGTCAAAGCAAAAAGAAATTAAACTAGAACTGTCGCAGAGCGGACAAATACCCCCCACTAGCACCTTGTCACTGGAAAAGTGCTATAGGTCAAAAGGTTCTTTAGTTGGAGCACAGAAACGAATTTTAAACAAAGTCCATCTGTGACCTTGACCTTTGACCTTGGTGACCCAAAAACTAGGGCACCTCCTTAGATCATGGGCAACAACTGTGTAAAGTTTCATGATCCTAGGCCAACCGGTTCTCGAGTTAGAGCATGGAAACGTATTTTAAACAAAGTCCAATTGTGACCTTGACCTTTGACCTTAGTGACCCAAAAAAAATAGGGCACCTCCTTGGGTCATGGGCAATAACTGTATAAAGTTTCATGATCCTAGGTCAACAGGTTCTCGAGTTAGAGCACAAAAACAGATTTTAAACAAAGTCCGATTGTGACCTTGAACTTTGACCTTGGTGACCCAAAAACAATAGGGCACCTCCTTGGATCATGGGCAACAACTGTGTAAAGTTTCATGGTCCTAAGCCAACAGTTTCTCGAGTTAGAGCACGGAAACGGATTTTAAACAAAGTCTGATTGTGACCTTGACCTTTGACCTTGGTGACCCAAAAACGATAGGACACCTCCTTGGGTCATGGGCAACAACTGTGTAAAGTTTCATGATCCTAGGTCTACCATTTCTCGAGTTAGAGCACGGAAACGGATTTTAAACAAAGTCCGATTGTGACCTTGACCTTTGACCTTGGTGACCCCAAAACAATAGGGCACCTCCTTGGGTCATGGGCAACAACTGTGTAAAGTTTCATGATCCTAGACCAACCGGTTCTCGAGTTACAGCACGGAAACGGATTTTAAACAAAGTCCAATTGTGACCTTGACCTTTGACCTTGGTGACCCAAAAACAATAGGGCACCTCCTTGGGTCATGGGCAACAACTGTGTAAAGTTTCATGATCCTAGGTCAAATTGTTCTTGAGTTAGAGCACGGAAACGAAAAAGTCTACGGATTGACGGATGGACGACTGGACGGACGGACAGACAGACAGACATGGTGAAACCAATATACCCCCTCTACTTCGTAGGTGGGGGGTATAATGAGTGTCTAATATTTTTGGGATGTTAAAGCGATAATAAAATTGAAAACCGTGATTTTGCCACATTCAAGGACACAAAATTCACTATGTGAGTTTATAATCAAGCAGAAAATTAACGCATGCAAGATCTTATAGTCGCCATCATTCTGTTTAAATTTTATCTATATATACATGTATTAGTCAATATTCATGGCTGCAATAGTGAAAAGTGTCGAAAACTGATTTTTTGTCAATTTCAAGGGCACATAACTCAGATTGTAACAATGTGATTATCCTGAAAATTACACATAAGCAAGATCCTGTTGTCAACAAGATTCTTTCCAAATATTATCTTGATTGGTTAAGATTTGTTGTTGTTAGAGTGGAAACAAAGTCGAAATGGCAATTTTGTCAAATTCAAGGGCACATACAGTTGAGAACATCATGCAATTGACATTCTGAGCGGAATGGCAATGTTTTATGAACGAATGAATGAAAGAATGGAATGAGCGTTTTGAATGATTTTGTGGAATGTTTTAAGCGTTTTGAATGATTTTGTGTATCTAAAAAATCGATAACACGCCCACGATAACCTTTCAACCAAGCAAACGTGATCTTAGAATAGTAACAGTCCGATATCGGAAATTTACCAATATTTTGGTATGAAGATTTATCAATAATACGCCCATGTTAATATTTCAGCCAATGAAATGACTTTTTTTTTACAACAACCAATTAAAACAGGGAATGGCTTGAACGTTAGTTTAGCGTTATGTTTGTTCATTCGAGTGGTTTGAATGTTTTTGTGATCGGAACGAATGATAGCTTGAGTGGAATGATTTTGATCGGAATGGAATGGAATTAATGTCAATTTCATGATGTTCTCAACTGTAACTCATGATGTTAGATTCCAATCAAGCTGAAAAATTACACGCACGCAGAATATAATGCTTATATATATTCTGTCCAAGTTTTCTCCTGATTGGTCAATATTTGTAGATTTGTAAAACCAAAGTCAAAACCAGCTATTTTAGACATTCAAGGGCAGATAACTCAGGTGATTCTTGTTCAATCCAAATTCTTTGAAGAAATCTGAGAGAGGGTCACCCAAGGATCATTCATGTGTAGTTTGGTTGAAATCCATCCAGTAGTTTTTGAGAAGATTTTTGAGGTAAAAGTTTGCGGACGCACGCACGGACGCATGGACACACGCACGACCAACACACCGACATGACAATAGCCTGCTGGGTAACGGAGTAAAAATGAGTTATGGACCCTTGAATGCACGAAAACCCATGACAAAATGTGGAATAAATAACAAAATACATTTTTTCTGGTTTTCCTTCATACAGAAAGGCAGAAATGTTTACTTCGCCTAAATTATATCTGTCCTCAGCAAATAGTACTACAAATAAGCTATTGCGGTAAGTTTCGTCTTTTGTCCATCCGTCTGTTTTTCTGCCCATCCATAATATTAGGATTACACTCTAGAATCCACAGATATTATCAGATCTTCACCAAACTTTGTCAAATGTGTATGGTCATAAGCCCTTGTGCAAGATTGATTTTGGACGGAATTGCTGCAGAAACTGCTGAGTTATGTGCCCTTGAATATCAAAAAATGCTATTTTTGACAATTTTTGCATGATGAAATTTACAAATATAGCCTAATCAAATGCAAAACCAATTGAAAATGATGGCATATGATGTCTTGGGTGAGTGTGATTTTCATCCAGATAGAACTATTCTATCCAGATTAGAAATTTTGAGTTATCCGCCCTTGAATTTGGCAAAATTGCTATTTTTGACTTTATTTTCTCTTTAGCATCCACCAATATTTAACAAGAGGCCAAGGAGGGCCTGAATCGCTCCACTAGCTAAAGTAAAAGAATTATCTATTCATTTCTTGTAAACCTAGCACTGTCAAATTTTGAAAAGGGTCGCCCATGGAACATTTCTGCCAAGTTTGGTCTTAATCAGCATATTGATTTTTTTCATGGTTTCTCCAATTGTGATAAGCCCTGCCCTGCCACACCCACATTTATAGACCAATCAAAATTTCACTAACAACGTATTACCCAAGGAACATTTCTGCCAAGTTTGTACTAAATTGAACACAATGGTTGTTTTCAAAGAACTATTTCGTTATTATAATTTAAGTATTTGGCTACCCAAGGAACATATGATATCTGCCAAATTTGGTCGAAATTGGCCTAATTGTTGATTTTTTAAGAATTTTTCCGGATTTCTCCCATTCTGATAAGCCCTGCCATGCCATGCCATGCCCACATTTAAGGACCAATCAAAATTTCACGGACAATTAAAGGAAAGGGTCACCAAAGGTACATTTCTGCCAAGTTTGGTCAAAATTGGCCAAATGGTTGATTTTTAAAGAATTATTTTGTGATTTCTCTAAGTCTGATAAGCACCACCCTGCCATGCCCACATTTATGGACCAATCAAAATTCTTTAAACAATTTAAGTAAAAGGTCACCCACGGAACATTCCTGCAAAGTTTGGTCAAAATTGGCCCATTGGTTTGAGAGAAGTTTTTTAAAGAATTATTTTGTGATTTCTCCAAGTCTGATAAGCCCCACCCTGCCATGCCCACATTTATGGACCGATCAAAATTTCACTGACAATTTAAGTAAAGGGTCACCCAAGATAATTTCTGCCAAGTTTAGTCAAAATTGGTAAAATGGTTGATTTTTAAAGAATTATTTTGTGATTTCTCTAAGTCTGATAAGCCTCGCCCTGCCATGCCCACATTTATAGACCAATCAAAATTCTTTGAGCAATTCAAGTTTAGGGTCACCCAAGGAACATTCCTGCAAAGTTTGGTCAAAATTGGCCCACTGGTTTAAGAGAAGAAGATTTTTAAAGAAAAAGTTAACGTACGGACGGATGGACTGACAGACGCACGGACCCATGACGGACACAGCGCCATGACAATAGCTTGCTGGCCTTCGGCCAGTGGAGCTAAAAATCAAAGCAAAACTTTGACAAATTGTTAATGTCCACAAGATCTTTTATAGGTTAAACTTTTTGCATCATTTAAAATGCTCATATCAAGTTATCTGCCCTTGAATTTGTAGTTGTTCGTGCAAATCTATGGCTAATATGGCAATTTTGTTAAATCCAAGGGCCGGTTACTCAGGATATGCATTTTCAATCTGGCTGAAATTATTTCATATCTTATATATTAAAGACATAATTAATTTGTCTGCTTTCAGTGTTAATTGCTCCATATTTGAAAAGGGTCACCACACTTCTGATAGAATTCAGAGTGACAGCAAACAACTAGTTTCAGTAAATTTCATATGTCAAACAGTTTACAGCATTCTTTTGTTTTTATTATTTTAGTTATTTTATTTTGGCAAAGGAACATTCCTGCAAAGTTTTATTCAAATCAGCCTATTGGTTCAAGAGAAGAAGATTTTTTAAGAATTATCTAACGATTTCATTAAATCGGATATGCCCCACCGTGCCACGCCCATACTTTTTAAAGAATCTGTAAAATTATGAACAAATGTTGCAAAGGGTTACTCAAGGAACATTTTTGCCAAGTGTGATACAAACTGGCCAAATAGTTGATTTTTAAAGAATTTTCTTATGATTTCTAAAACCCTGATAAGCCCCACCCTGCCACACCCACATTTTTTGGCGAATCATAAATTCACGGACAAATTTTGAAAGGGGTCACCAAAGGAACATTCCTGCCAAGTTTGGACAGGATTGGCCAAGTGGTTAAGGAGGAGAAGATGATAAAAGAAATTGTTGATGACACACAACACAACGAAAATGGCAACTTTGTCAATTTCAAGGGCACATAACTCATGATGTAAAATTCAGATCAAGCTGAAAATTTTACCCAGGCAAGATCTTATAGTCACAATCATTCTGTCAAAGTTTTGTCTTGATTGTTAAACATTTGTAGATTTTAGAGTAAAAATAAAGTCAAAACCAGCTATTTTTGACATTCAAGGGCAGACAACTCTGGTTATTCTGATTCAATCCAAATTCTTTAAAGGACTCTAAGAGAGGGTCACCTAATGAGCAATTCTGTGAAGTTCAATTGAAATCCATCCTGCAGTTTCTGAGATGAGGATTTTTAAAGAAAAAGTTTACACACGGGCGGATGCAAGGAGGGACGCACACACGCACGATGGACACACCGCCATGACAATAGCCCGCTGGCCTAACGGCCAGTGGAGCTAAAGAACAAATAGAATGTATTTACCCCCTTTTACATGCAGCTCCCCATTCTGGTAGGTTTTATGTAAACATTTCTCTGTCTTTGTTTATTCTATAGGATTAGATATTTCCCCAGCGGGGGATCAAAACCTCATAACTCCAGCTTTGTCAAGCTGTAGTTATGAGGTTTGACTCCCACTAACCATATGATACCTGGTTGATTTTCATAGAATTTTCTTAGGATTTCTAGAAGTCTCACCCTGCCAAACCCACATTTTTTGACAAATCTTAAAATTTGTGGACAAATTCAAAAGAGTCACTAAAAGAACATTCCTGCCAAGTTTGATTCAAATTGGCCCAATGGTTGAATTGTAAAGAATTTATAAGATTTTAAAGATTTATATGCCCCGCCCTGCCACGCCCACATCCTTTAAGGAATCAACAAGAGTTGTCCGCAGACAACGTAGCTCGCCTATATGAGAGCTTGTCACAACAAGGATTGTCCGCGGACCATAAAGCTCGCCCTAACGAGAGCTTGTCACAAACAAAAGTCATTTCCTAGGTCAAGGTAAAAAGGTCATGGTCCAAAATGAACTTTTTTAAAAGTAGGTCAAGCTCCAAGGTCAAGGTCAAAAGGTCAAAGGTCATGGACAAATGTGAACTGTGTTGGTAGGAGGTGTCCATGTGTGAAATATCAAGGTCAAGGTCACAAGGTCCAAGGTCATGGTCAAATGTGAACCATTTTAATAGGTGTCATTGTGTAAAATAGTGAGGCTGTATGGGTAAAAAGACATGCAATATAGGCCAGGTTAATGTTTTTTAAAAAGTAGGTCAAACTCCAAGGTCAAGGTCAAATGTGAACAGTGTTGGTAGGAGGTGTCCATATGTGAAATATCAAGGCTGTAGGTGTAAAAGGACATGGGATATATACAAGGTTAAAGTTTTTTAGAAGTAGGTCAAACTCAAAAGTCAAGGTCAAGGTCATGGTCAAATGTGAACGGTGTTGGTAGGAGGTGTCATTGTGTCAAATATAGAGGCTGTATGGGAAAAGGGACATGAGATATAGGCCAGGTTAATGTTTTTTAACAAGAGTTGTCCGCGGACAACGTAGCTCGCATATACGGGAGCTTGTCACAAAAACAGCTAATTTTTTAAAAGTAGGTCAAACTCCAAGGTCACAAGGTCAAAGGTCATGGTCCCAAATGAAAGGTCTTGTCGAGATGTATCCATGTATGAAATATCAAGGCTGTATCTCTAATAGTGCCTGAGAAATAGGCCAGGTTAAAGTTTTTCAAAAGTAGGTCAAACTCAAAGGTCAAGGTCACTAGGTCAAAGTTCATGGTCCCAAATGAAAGGTATTGTTGAGATGTATTCATGTATGAAATATAAAGGCTGCATCTCTAATAAAGCCTGAGATATAGGCCAGGTTAAAGTTTTTCAAAAGTAGGTCAAACTCCAAGGTCAAGGTCACTAGGTCAAAGGTCATGGGCCCAAATGAAAGGTCTTGTCGAGATGTATCCATGTATTAAATATCAAGGCTGTATCTCTAATAGTGCCTGAGATATAGACCAGGTTAAAGTTTTTCAAGTGAAGACGCGACGAGATGCCGACGCTGACGCCGACACTAGGGCTGTGACATTAGGTCCCCGGACATAAAGTCCCGGCTCGCTAAAAAGTAGGTCAAACTCAAAGGTCAAGGTCACAAGGTCCAAGGTCATGGTCAAATGTGAACAGTGTTGGTAGGAGGTGTCCTTATGTGAAATATCAAGGCTGTAGGTGTAAAAGGACATGGGATATAGACAAGGTTTTTAGAAGTAGGTCAAACTCCAAGGTCAAGGTCATGGTCAAATGTGAACGATGTTGGTAGGAGGTGTCATTGTGTAAAATATAGAGGCTGTATGGGTAAAGGGACATGTAATATAGGCCAGGTTAATGATTTTTAAAAGTAGGTCAAACTCCAAGGTCAAGGTCAAAAGGTCCAAGGTCATGGTCAAATTTGAACTGCGTTGATAGGAGGTGTCCATGTGTGAAATATCAAGGCTGTAGGTGTGAAAGGACATGATATATAGGCCAGGTAAAAGTTTTTTAAAAGTAGGTCAAACCCCAAGGTCAAGGTCACCAGGTCCAAGGTCATGGTCAAATGTGAAGGATGTTGGTAGGAGGTGTCCATATGTGAAATATCAAGGCTGTAGGTGTAAACGGACATGAAATATAGGCCAGGTTAAAGTTTTTTTAAAAATAGGTCAAACTCCAAGGTCAAGGTCACAAAGTCCAAGTTCATGGTCAAACATGAATGGTGTTGGTAGGAGGTGTCCATATGTGAAATATCAAGGATGTATGCGTGGTAGGGCATAAGATATAGGCCAGATTAATGTTTTTTGGGGCCAGGTTAAAGTTTTTTAAAAGTAGGTCAAACTCCAAGGTCAAGGTCACAAGGTCAAAGGTCATGGTCAAACGTGAATGGTGTTGGTAGGAGGTGTCCATATGTGAAATATCAAGGCTGTATGTGTAGTAGGGCATAAGATATAGGCCAGGTTAAAGTTTTTTTGGGCCAGGTTAAAGTTTTTTAAAAGTAGGTCAAAAACTCAAAGGTCAATGTCACAAGGTCAAAAGTCATGGTCCCAAATGAAAGGTCTTGGTAAGAAGTATCCACATGTGAAATATTAAGGCTCTAAGTGTAATAGGGCATTAGATATAGGCCAGGTTAAAGTTTTTTAAAAATGGTCAAAAAGTGGGTCAACTCCAAGGTCAAGGTCACAAGGTCAAAGGTCATGGTCTCAAATTAAAGGTCTTGGTTAGAGGTACCCACAGGTGAAATATGAAGGCTATATCTCTAAGAGGGCATGAGATATGGGCCAGGTTAAAGTTTTTGCGGATGTTGACGCCGACGCTGACGCCGATGCCGACATCCGGGGGTATGACAATAGCTCTTCTGAGACTATCGTCCCGGGCGAGCTAAAAAGCAATTACATCAGAGGTATATCATCTGTACTCAGCGCAATTCAACACACCGCACAACCAGCTGCCTAGAAAGTCAGCGAAGACAGATTCGGCATCTGATGTCAGGTGCATGGTAGGTCAAATTAATTTACTTTTTTACATAAAAGAAAGGATCTTTGGTATTCTTTAGTAGATAAATATGCGTATAGATGTTCAGTGCTTGTAAAAAATAAACCTTTCCACGTATCCCTCGCAAAAAAAGTCAAATTCATCGACGCAGCCGGTTGTATGGTGTGTTAATACCGGGGGGTGTGTCTGGTTGACCTTGACCTTGTCTCGTTTTGAAGTAAAAATAGAATCCTTCTAAAGGACTGATTTATAGCAAAGGAAAGATGGTTATTAGCCGTGATTGAGGTTTTTATGCATTGCAAATTGTTTTTCCATGCACAAAATAATATGAGTTCTGGAACAGCTCGGAAGCATAAAAACCTAGCATGGGCCCCTTTAAAGCTTTAGTAACATCCATTTAGTCATCTGCAGCAGCTTTCAAATTGGACCACCCTAACAGTTAGTCGTTTCAGAAAGGATTAAGTAGAAGTTTTGATATTGATGTATGAACAGATCCACAGACATACTGACAGACAAAGACAATACTAATATACTTCCATTTTCAGTAGTAGAGAAAATTATATTGGTACTACAAAAACATATTTACCTATTGATGTGTCTTCAAACCGAAGGTTCTCTTTTTTACATGATCCACATTGACAAATGTCCATTTTGTTTGCATGGTTATCCATTACATATCCTTGTGGGAAAGATAGTTTACTGAAATGGTGTTCTGCTAGTGTTACCATAACTTGTGTTTCTCCTTTTACATATTCCCTGTCTTCTATTTTCTTCAATTCTTCATGACAATCTAAAACAAATGAGAAATAAGAGATGTTTATGTATTTAGAATAATTTCATGTGACCCTGTATTATTATTACAGGGTTGCCACTAGTCAGAGGAAATAAAATTCCCTGACAGTTCCCTGACATTTCCCTGACTAAATTGGTAAATTCCCTGACATTTTTCATTGCAGTAATTTTGCGGTAACTTGGAAGTCTTGAGACAATTTTCAAAGGCAATAATAATAGAAATCATATATTATATGGCACTGCACTTTATTTTATCAAAATTCCCTGATAATTCCCTGACATTTGCCAATATTTTCAAATTTCCCTGACAGTTCATAAAAATCCCTGACAATGCCCTGACCTTGAAACAAGAGTTGTCCGTAGCTCGCCTATACGAGAGCTTGTCACAAAAACAGCTAATTTCTTAAAAGTAAGTCAAACTCCAAGGTCAAAGTCACAAGGTCAAAAGGTCATGGACACAAATAAAAGGTCTTGGCAGAAGGTATCCATGTGTGAAATATCAAGGCTCTATCTATAATGGTGCATGAGATATAGGCCAGGTTAAAGTTTTTCAAAAGTAGGTAAAACTCCAAGGTCAAGGTCACTAGGTCAAAGGTCATGGTCCCAAATGAAAGGTCTTGTCGAGAACTATCTATGTGTGAAATATCAAGGCTATATCTCTAAGAGTGCCTGAGATATTGACCAGCTCAAGTGAAGACAGGACGGGACGGGACAAAACGCGACACCGACACTAGGGCTGTGACATTAGCTCCCCGGACATAAAGTCCCGGCTCGCTAAAAATTGAAAATTAACCCATTAAAATTACATTGTGAAAAAAGATGTTTTCTGCATTTTACATATGATAAACAAGAGATGTTTATAAAACATATATGCCCCCTCAAGGCCCTACATTTGATGTAGGTTAAAGTCCAAGGTCAAGGTAACAAGGTCATGGTCAAATATGAAAGGTCTTGGTAGTAGGTGTCCATGTGTGAAATATCAAGGCTGTATATGTAAAAGTAAAATGAAATATAGGAAATGTCAAAGTTTTTTTAAAGTAGGCCAAATGCTAAGGTCAAGGTCATGGTCAAATGTGAAAGGTCTTGGTTGGAGGTGTCCATGTGTGAAATATCAAAGCTGTAGGTGTAAGAGGACATGATATATATGCCTGGTTTAATTTTTTTAAAAGTAGGTCAAACTCCAAGGTCAAGGTTGCAATATTCAAGGTCATGGTCAAATGAGAAAGGTCTTGGTAGGAGGTGTCCATGTTTAAAATATCAAGACTGCATAGGTAACAAGGCATGAGATATAGGCCTAGTTTAAGTTTTTTAAAAGTAGCTCAAACTCCAAGGTCAAGGTCCAAGGTCATGGTCAAAAGTGAAATGTCTTGGTTGGAAGTGAGCATGTGTAAAATATCAAGGCTGTATGTGTAAAATGGCATGAAATATAGGCCAGGTTAATGTATTCTAAAAGAAGGTCAAACACCAAGGTCAAGGTAATAAGGTCCAAGGTCATGGTCAAATGTGAACGGTCTTGGTCGTAGGTGTCTATGTGTCAAATATCAAGGCTGTATGTGTAAAAGGACATGATATATCGGCTAGGTTAAAGGTTTTTTTAAAAGTAGGTTAAAGTCCAAGGTCAAGGTCACAAGGTCTTAGGTCATGGTCAAATGTGAAAGGTCTTGGTAGGATGTGTCCATGTGTGAAATATCAAGGCTATATGTGTAATATCACATGAGATATAGGCCCAGTTTAATTGTTTTAAAAGCAGGTCAAACTCCAAGGTCAGGGTCACAAGGTCCAAGGTCATAGTCATATGTGATAGGTCTTGGTCGGAGGTTTCCATGTGTCAAATATCAAGGCTGTATGTGTAAAAGGAGATGCTATATTGGCCAGGTTAAAGTTTTTTAAAAGTAGGTCAAACTCTAAGGTCAAGGTCACAAGGTCCAAGTCATGGTCAATTATGAAAGGTCTTGGTAGGAGGTGTCCATGTGTGAAACATCAAGGCTGTATGTGTAATAGGTCATGAGATATATGCCCAGTTTAATTTTTTCAAAGTAGGTCAAACTCCAAGGTCAAGGTCACAAGGTCAAAGGTCATGGTCAAATATGAACGATGTTGATAGGAGGTATCTATGTGCTAGATATCAAGGCTGTATGTGTAAAAGGACATGAGATATAGGCAAGGTTAAGAATTAAGAGTAAAAACCAACAAAGGGCAATAACTCCAAAAATTTGATTGACAGATTTATGGTTCTTGTACACTGCACCTCTCCATAATGAAATCTATCAACCTGTAAAGTTTCATGATTCTGCCTTACATACTTTTTGAGTTGTGCTCCGGACAAAAATCAAGTTATAAAATCAACAAAGGGCAATAACTCAAAAAATTTGATCGGCAGTATTACGGTTCTTGTGTACTGCACCTCTCCATAATAAGATCTATCCACCTGTAAAGTTTCATGATTCTACCTTACATACTTTTTGAGTTGTGCTCCAGACAAGAATCAAGTTATAAAATCAACAAAGGGCAATAACTCAAAAAGTTTGATTGGAAGAGTTACGGTTCTTGTGCACTGCACCTCTCCAAAATGAGATCTATCGACCTATGAAGTTTCATGATTCTACCTTACATACTTTTTTAGTTATGCTCCAGACAAGAATCAAGTTATAAAATCAACAAAGGGCAATAACTCAAAAAATTTGATTGGCAGAGTTACGATTCTTGTGCACTGCACCTCTCCATAATGAGATCTATCCACCTATGAAGTTTCATGATTCCACCTTTTATACTTTTTGAGTTATGCTCCGGACAAGGTTTGGTCTACGGACAGACCGACGGACCGACCGACCTACCGACCGACCTACCGACCGACCGACCGACACTTGCAAAACAATATACCCCCATTTTCTTCGAAAGGGGGCATAATAAAGGTAGAATCATGAAACTTTGCAGGTGCATAGATCTCATTATGGAGAGGTGCAGTGTACAAGAACCGTAACTCTGCTGATCAATTTAATGGAGTTATTGCCCTTTGTTGATTTTATAACTCGATTCTTGTCCGGAGCATAACTCAAAAAGTATGTAAGGAAGAAGCATGAAACTATACAGGTGGATAGCTCTCATTATGGAGATGTGCAGTGCACAAGAACTGTAACTCTGCAAATCATATTTTTTGAGTAATTGCCCTTTGTTGATTTTCAAATTTGATTCTTGTCTGGAGCACAACTCAAAAAGTATCTATGTGTAAAACGACATGAGATATAAGCAAGGTTAAGAATTAAGTGTAAAAATCAACAAAGGGCAATAACTCCAAGAATTTGATTGGCAGAGTTATAGTTCTTGTTCACAGCACCTCACCATAATGAAATCTATAAACCTGTAAAGTTTCATGATTCTACGTTACATACTTTTTGAGTTGTGCTCCGGACAAGAATCAAGTTATAAAATCAACAAAGGGCAATAACTCAAAGAATTTGATCGGCAGAGTTACGGTTCTTGTGCACAGCACCTCTCAATAATGAGATCTATCCACCTGTAAAGTTTCATGATTCTACCTTAAATACCTTTCGAGTTGTGCTCCGACAAGAATCAAATTTGAAAATCAACAAAGGGCAATAACTCCAAAAATATGATCTGCAGAGTTACGGTTCTTATGCACTGCACCTCTCCATAATGAGATCTATTTACCTGTAAATTTTCATGATTCTACCTGACATACTTTTTTAGTTATGCTCCGGACAAGAATCAAGTTATAAAATCAACAAAGGGCAATAACTCAAACAATATGATCGGCAGAGTTATGGTTCTTCTGCACTGCACCTCTCCATAATTAGATCTATTCACCTGTAAAGTTTTATGATTCTACCTAACATACTGTTTGAGTTATGCTCCGGACAAGAATCAAGTTTGAAATCAACAAAGGGCAATAACTCAAACAATTTGATCTGCAGAGTTACGGTTCCTAAGCACTGCACCTCTCCATAATGAGATCTATCCACCTGTAAAGTTTCATGATTCTACCTTACATACTTTATGAGTTATGCTCCGGACAAGAATCAAGTTATAAAATCAACAAAGGGCAATAACTCAAAAAGTTTGATCGGCAGAGTTATGGTTCTTGTGCACTGCACCTCTCCATAATGAGATCTATCCACCTATGAAGTTTCATGATTCTACCTTACATACTTTTTGAGTTATGATCGTTCACATTTGACCATGACATTGGACCTTGTCACCTTGACCTTGGAGTTTGACCTACTTTTTTAAAACAAGAGCCGTCAGAGACGGACAATGCTCCCCGAATAAGGCATTGTCACAATAAATATATGCCATGCAGAGCTAATATAAAGCTAACAAATGTTAAGCCCCCTTTTTGCACGACATATTTTGTATACGAAAATTTTAAATAGTTTATTGTCAAGGGCATCTGATTTGCTACTCAAATATGTAATTTCATCAAATTCTGACCATTAGACTAGGAGAAATTAGAGAAAAACTGTTTTTAACCTTAAGTCCCCTTTTCCCATGACGAGACCTCAAATCCAATCAAAGTGCTGAGAGCACTGTAATTGGACGTCTCTGATTGATTGAGCGGGATTGTACATAAACGAAAGATATTTTATTCATTCTTCTGTGTTTAATTCTATAAGATCGGTTTCGGACATACGAAATCGGCTTTAATACCAGAAAACCCTTCTCAGGCTTCAAATTGATTTGATTGCCGTTTCAAGACAACTGATTTGTCGCTATGAATAATCACTATTAATTTGATTACCAAATTCAATTAAGGTCATGCGATTAGCACTTTTGTCTTCTTGTTTCGGTTTACTATGAGTATTGTCGTCAGTTATATTTTTCATTGATTTTATAAAGTACGCTACAAAGCAATTTATTCAAAATGTAAGCCAACGCGCTACATAAATGAAAGCCGCGATAGCTCACTCAGCAGAGCACTAACCTTGTACTCTTTACACATGTTATATCCGGAAGGCCCTGGTTCGAATTCTACTCAGACATTGTTCTTTTTAATCATCTTTTTTTATACACCGCCGGAGGCGGACGTATACTGGCGTCATCTTCTCCGTCTATCCGTCCTTCCGTCCATCCGTCTGTCCGTCCGTACGTCCGTCCACTTTTCTTGTCAACGCAACTCCTCCTAAGTTTCTGGCTGGATCTTCTTGAAACTTTATCAATGTTATCACCTCAATTGGTAGATGTGCATGAAGGAAGGATTTTATGGTTCGTTGATTTTTGCCAGAGTTATGCCCCTTAAAAACTTAGTCTCTGAGGCTTATTGAAATTGCAGCCTTGTCAACGCAACTCCTCCTAAGTTTCTAGCTGGATCTTAATGAAACTTGGTCAATGTTATCACCTCAATTGGTAGATGTGCACGAAGGAAGGATTTTATGGTTCATTGATTTTTGCCTGAGTTATGCCCCTTAAAAACTTAGTCTCTGGGGCTTATTGAAATTGCAGCCTTGTCAACACAACTCCTCCTAAGTTTCTGGTTAGATCTTAATGAAACTTGGTCAATGTTATCACCTCAATTGTTAGATGTGCATGAAGGAAGGATTTTATGGTTCATTGATTTTTGCCAGAGTTATGCCCCCTTAAAACTTAGTCTGTGGGGCTTATTGAAATTGCAGCCTTGTCAACGCAAGTCCTCCTACGTTTATGGCTGGATATTAATGACACTTGGTCAATCACCTCAATTGGTAGATTTGCATGAAGGAAGGATTTTATGGTTCATTGATTTTTTCTAGAGTTATGCCCCTTAAAACTTAGTCTCTGGGGCTGATTGAAATTGCAGCCTTGTCAACACAACTTATTCTAAGATTCTGACTGGATCCTTATGAAACTTGGTGGATGTTATTACCTTAATTGGTAGATGTGCATGAAGTAAGGATTTTATGGTTCATTGATTTTTGCCTGAGTTATGCCCCCGTTCAATCTTAGTCTCTAGGGCTTAATGATATTTCAGTCTCGTGAACGCAATTCCTTCCAGGTTTTTGACTGGATATTTATAAAAACCTTTTTGTGAACACAACTTTTTACAGGTTTTTGTGTGAATATTTATAAATCCTTGTCAATGTCATTTTTTGTCTTAAGTTTTATAAATGGCGGCGTATATTGTGACCATGGCACTCTTGTTCCACTTCTACACTCACCCGAACTTCTAAACGGCCACCTAAATGTTTCACCTATAAATCAACATCTTTGATGAAAACTCATGTTGTTTTGGTTCCTTGTGAAAGGCATTCATTTTTGAAAAATATGACAAAGTTTCACGAAGCTGAGTTCGAAATTAATGAAATGGTGACGTTTACAAGTGCACTACCCCATAAATGAAAATTCGCATATCGCAACTTAATATCCCATGTGATCTCTGTGTGCATTTATCATGGCTAAGAATCCTATCTCGTCGATAATAAGCATTCTTGAAGATACTGTAAGGTATGGTACAGTGCGTAAATACCAGGTTTGTCGAGTCATGTATTCTAAATCATTTACTTTGGCAGTGCTCGAATCCGTCTGTTTAACAAGTCCAAGACGTGATTATTGATTCATCACGAAACGTATTTTATGTCCAATCTATTTTCCGATAACATAGGGGATGTTTAGTACAGTTTAGGTTTCAAAATGTGTTTCACAATGCAAAGGCTTTGACTTTTCGTTGACGATGCGGCCTAGGATCGCTTTTATGAAAGCGCCTCATAGCCGTTTGTAGTGGATTGGGTGGCTAGGATTATCCAAATTTCGTCTATCGTTATTTGTACATGAATAAATTTCCTTCTAAAAATTGTTTAATATAGCTGTCCATCTTGTTGACTAATAGTTGCCCTTAAGTGTGGCCGTCGTCGTGTTTTATGAGCACTTCCGGTACGCATGCACTCATCCTAACTTTTGTTATTTGTGTAAAAGCCGGAAATATCAGATTCGATCCATCGACAGACAATAAAAACGATATGTTTACCCCAGAAACAAAAGAAATCGAATGATTGCATTAAGATTTTGTTAGAAAAGGAAATTATAAAATTGACCTTTAAGACTGGAGCCCCAACATCACACATTCCGAAGGTCATTTCTCGCGTTTTAATAATAATTCTTGTCATGTAAAATGTTTTTCTGACTGGGCTATCCATATGGATAAATTATCAAAACAGAATCGATATTTATCACGTAATTCAAAATGCACACGTGCAATTTTAACGTTTCGATCAAAATGACGTCACGTGCTTCTTTTTTGACGTGACATTACTGTTCCTTGTTCGGAAAGATAGAATGTGACTTTGTTATGTACAAAAAGCAAACACACAATCCAAGTGAATTGACATGATTTATTTATTCAAAAAATAAAAGTGGCCGTTTAGAAGTTCGGGTGAGTGTATCTCCACCATCGTTGGCGAAAAAACGACCGCAGTGATTTAGAATCGATCTTAACACAAATTCAACGAAATAAAGTAATGAAACGCCGATCATTTACATACAATTCCGCTCAATCAATGAGAGGCGTCTACATATAGTGCCCCAAGCACTTTGATTTTTATTCCTGTTTAGAGTAAAAAAAAGAAAAAAAAACACGGTAGCAGTTTTCCCTGGTTGTGGTTACAAAACAAATTCAATACATACTTTTCCTGAAACAAAATACCAGATGAATTGGAGCAACTAACCATGGATTCCTCATACAAGTACTACCGCAGCATCCTTACATATATAGATGTGCATAAAAAGAAGAAATTTGGAACGTGCCGTCGGGAAAGTGGCAGTGGAGTACAATAAGCAATTTAAATCTTCATATCATTATCAACGAAAATTTGAGAATAGCAATGTCCCTATCTGTAAACATATTCATACGATCATCCAGGTACCATCTGTTGCAGACCCATTGTTTCATCTTCTTAGCTCAATACACGTAAACGGGTCTCTTAAACGAAATAAATACAGATCGCTGTCACTTAGTCTTATACTAGTAATAATCATTGTTGTCATGATAATCGATCAGTAAGTAAATAGGTCATGATACTGTCGAATATCAGTGATACAGATGCTGGAGAAAAAAAAACTCGTAAGAGCAACTATTTTTCTGAATAGGTGGATTTCACTAGTGTCTCATCTGAGGCTGTTCAGATGGAACCCCGATTTGTCATCGAGTCGAACCCGAGTTGCGAAATGAACTCACTCCCCGATAATCAATTTCAAAACCCTGGTTCCAAAGTACGTCTCGTGGAAACCCCGTTCCTTTAAATATGTCAAAGACTTAAACAACAATGATCAAAGAAAAGGAACCTATCATACACAATACGTGCATTAAATTGGGTAATCATTCTAAAATGTGTGTTTTCAGTAAACACACCAATAAAAACAAACGTTTTACAGAAGAAATAATCCGAACTGGTTTTGAACCAACGGCATTCCAAATTTCAAACTGAAAAAAGGTTGCGAGGTTAATCCTTTCCCGTTTGAGCTATCGCTGCTGCTGATGATATAGGGTGTCTGTTTACATTATAACCATAGTGTATGCATGTATCGCTTTCTAAAGATCTTACCCTTTACACAATAAATATTACGAAAGTCAAAAAAACTACAAGAAAATGATTAAATCGAAAAAAGATCGTAAAGTTGGTTAAGACGTGGCATGAATTGAATCGGCCAATGAATCTTATAGTATTTGTTAGAGAACACATAGAAAGTAGGAAAAGATACGACAGTTTTCCTGTATGGTCGCAAAATCTATTTTGAATTTTGGTCAACTGGCAATTGAGTCTGAGAAAGGGTTTTTTGGTAATGAAAACCCATTTCGCCTGTCCAAAAGTGGTTATAAGAATTGTACGTCCTTTCGGACGTCCAATTAAAAACCGGGAAAAGTACATCGGCATTTTGTCATAGGGAGTTCACATGGTAAGTTTCATTTGATTTGGCCCAAGGGTTATGGAGAAATGGCTTCGGACGGACGGACGGACGGACGGACGGACGGACGGACGGACGGACGGACGGACGGAATGACGGACGGAGAGGACGGACGGACGGACAGACAAAGCGGCGACTATATGCTCTCCCTTCGGGGAGCATAAAAAATTAAACTGGGCATATATCTCATTACCTATTACACATACGGCCTTGATATTTAACACATGGACACCTCCTACCAAGACCTTTCACATTTGACCATGACCTTGGACCTTGTGACCTTGACCTTGGAGTTTGACCTACTTTTAAAAAACTTTATACTGGCCGATATATCATGTCCTTTTACACATACAGCCTTGATATTTGACACATGGAAACCTCCGACCAAGACCTATCACATATGACTATGACCTTGGACCTTGTGACCCTGACCTTGGAGTTTGACCTACTTTTAAAAAACTTTAACTGGGCCTATATCTCATGTGCTATTACACATACAGCATTGATATATCACACATGGACACATCCTACCAAGACCTTTCACATTTGACCATGACCTTGTGACCTTGACCTTGGACTTTGACCTACTTTTAAAAAGAACTTTAACCTGACCGATATATCATGTCCTTTTACACATACAGCCTTGATATTTGCCACATGGACACCTACGACCAAGACCTTTCACATTTGACCATGACCTTGTGACCTTGACCTTGGTGTTTGACCTACTTTTATAATACATTTACCTGGCCTATATTTCATGTCATTTTAAAGCATACAGCCTTGATATTTCACACATGGTCACTTCCAACCAAGAAATTTCACTTTTGACCATGACCTTGGACCTTGACCTTGGAGTTTGACCCACTTTTAAAAAAACTTAAACATGACTTTTCACATTTGACCATGACCTTGGCCTGTGTGACCTTGACCTTGGATTTTAACATACTTTTAGAAATCTTTAACCTGGCCTTTATCTTAAGTCATATTACACCTACAGCCTTGATATTTCACACATAGACACCTCCTGCCAAGATCTTTCACATTTGACCATGACCTTGAATATTGCAACCTTGACCTTGGCGTGTGGCCTACTTTTAAAGAACTTAAACCAGGCAAATATATCACGTCCTTTTACACCTACAGCCTTGATATTTCACACATGGACACCTCCAACCAAGACCTTTCACATTTGACCATGACCTTGGCATTTGGCCTACTTTTAAAAACTTTAACCTGGCCTATATTTCATTTTACTTTTACATATACAGCCTTGATATTTCACACATGGACACCTCCTACTAAGACCTTTCATATTTGACCATGACCTTGGACCTTGTTACCTTGACCTTGGACTTTGACCTACATCAAATGTAGGCCCTTGAGGGGGCATATATGTTTTACAAACATCTCTTGTTGCTTTTTGAGTTATGCTCCGGACAAGGTTTGGTCTTCAGACAGACCGACCAACCGACCAACCCACATACCGACAGACTGACACTTGCAAAACAATATACCCCCATTTTCTTCGAAAAGGGGCATAATTATATATTAGGTTTTGATAAGACGAAAATGCATTTGCAGATTTGATTTTTTTTTATTTGCATGGGTTTGTGTATTCTTCTTCTACTTCAACAAAAAAAATGACAATTTTGCCTTCTTTTCAACGTATTAGAAGTTATTTTTATTTTACCTTTGCTACACGGCCTTCATGCATATAGATTACAAAATAGTTGCAGATACTGTGTGCAGTGATAATTGAACACAATTAGTTTTCTTGGAAGCGCATGCAGGGGTCTTGCTACCAATTTTTGTTTGGGGGCAGGGGCCAGTGAAATTGGGAAAAATAGCGACGTTTTTACCTAAATTGGGAAAAACTAAAAGAGGTTTGCATTCATACTGTCACACAGTTTCTGCTGCAAATTAAATTGTAATGATGTGAAATCGCATTTGTACATACTCTTGTTTATGAATCTACTCTAAAACTGTCTTCAAAATGTTTGTAAATGAAGATGAGGTCTTAACATCGGACATTGTGCGGCGGCGGTGTTGGGTCGAAAGTCATTCTCGAAAAATTTTGATTTTGGCTCAGGAGTTTTCAAATTGGCTCAAACTTTTTTTGAGCCAGCGCTAGCCCTGCTTCTGTTTCAAAATCACCTAAACAAAGAAAAAAAAGAAAAGAAAAAATACCCTAAAAACAAAAAAGCAAAAATATCCTGAGAATCATGAGAGTTTAACCCTTTTACATGAATATCTTAAGGTCATATCTTGCAGATATTATGAAATAACTACATATAAGGGTTAAGATCAGACTACCAAGATGCAAATTTAAGACTGGTCAAGCTTGAACCGGATTGCCACAAGGAGAAGAGCTGCAACTTTGAACATAAAATATAGATCTAACTCATATTGAAACTAGACAGCCCTGGCGGTATGGACGCGCTCCACAGGCCTGATTGTTTGTCTTGTTTAATGCAATTTCAAAGGTTCAGGCTGCGCAAACAAGCAAATGCATGACCAAGCTGAAAATTACAAGCAAGTATGATCGTATGGTCAGTAAGATTCTGTGAAAGTTCTGTATTGATTTAGTAATACTAATAGTCCATGGGCCCATAACCGAAACCCTCCCCCCCTAGTGGGATTTTTGAAGACCTATATTTTCTTGAAGCTTATTATGTATAGTAATGGATTCAGGTTGTTGTTCAATTTAAAAGTGCTGGATAAGCAAATGGCGGGCTCGTTACCATGGCAACCGTCCATTGTTCTACATTCCAGCGCTTGGATCAATTAATTGCAATAAAATTACTTCTTTTTGTCATAAATCTTTCAAAATAGTTTTAAATTATTACCAAGATATTTCTCCCACAATATAGATATTTTTTAGAAAATTTACTAATTTGCATATTCATGAATATTAATGAGAAAGTAGAAAAATGTGTTTAATTTGCTAAAAACAAGATTTTACTAGTGAATTTAAACCTCCCTATTTGGTAGGATTTTTGGAGATCTATATTTTCTTGAAGCTTATGATGTATGTTAATAATTTCACATTGTTATTTGATTTAAAAATGCTGGATAAGCAAGTAGTTGGCTTGTTACCATGGTAACCACCCATTTTCATTCGTTCCAGCGCTTGGATCAATTAATTGCAATAAAATTACTTATTTTGGTCAGAAAACATTGAGGATAGTTTTAAAATGTTTTCATTACATTTCTCTCACAACCAAGATATTTTTCAGAAAATTTGCTAATTTGCATATTTATGAATATTTAATGAGATTGTGGAAAATATGTGTTTAATTTGCAAAAAAGACGACTTTACTAGTTTACTAGTGAATAGAAACCCTCCCCACCATGTGGGATTTTTTAACCCTTTCCCAAACGACAAAATTTTAGCGTGATCCCCTTCAAAAACTGCTACAAATGACAAGACGGATGTTATTAAAGATATGATTTGTGTAAAATATGGCATAGAAAATGTTGAGACAAAAGGAGAAACTGCTGGTTATCAGCAGTTTCTTCTTTTGTGTCAATGTTTTCCCAAGCCTTTTCTATTAGGGACGTCAAAACCAGGTCTTGTTTGGGAAAGGGTTAAGACCTATATTTTCTTGAAGCGCAGGAAACATGTTAATGAATTTAGGTTCTTGTTTGATTTAAAAGTGCTGGATAAGCAAATGACAGGCCTGTTACCATGGCAACTGCTCATTTTCCTACGTTTCAGTACTTGGATCAATTAATTGCAACAAAATATTTTAAAATACTTATTTAAGATATATAGTTATTTTGGTAATAAAACATAAGACTAGTATAGTTTTAAAATTTCAAATAGACATTTTTCTTGAAATCGTTTTTATTTAGCTAATTTGCATATTATGAATATTAATGAGAAAGTAGAAATATGTGTTTAATTGGCTAAAACAAGGCTTTTCTAGGGAATAAACATGCTGAGGCATTTCGTTTTTAAAATGCTTAATGTTTCAAATGGATAAAAACACTAATAGACCAATAATAAGTTCATAAACCATTCATCAGCTACACAGAACAAGCGAATACGGGCTTATTAGCATTTACAATTATTTGCATACTTTTCTCTAAATGGCAAATAAAATCTCAAGTATTCTCTAATTATGTTAGTGACTTTCATTTTTTGCATCTTTTTCCCTAAATTGTGTACTTGTTGTGTTTGAAAACTAAAATTTCATGATTTACCCATTAAAAGGGAGAATCTTAACATAATATGCTCTGAAAAATTACCGTATAAATGGCAATAAAATTCCATTTAACGCAAATGATATGCTGAAAACTTTAACCTACTTTCTTCTGTGAAATACAGTTTTCTTTTATACAAGAAACGTTATTTTGTTAAAGTTAAGTACTAAAAAAATGTAAAGCGATTTTAATAATGAACTCCCATTGGAGTACATGTATGGTCACCTTTGATTTATACCATTTTTGCCTTGTAATGCATGCTTTTTTTACATTTCGTCGGTGTAAATACAAAACATCGTATCTCGTTTTTTGGAAAATTTTAGAGGGGAAGAAAATAGTTTAATAACTTTTCCGAAACTGAAGGGTTTTACTTGAAATTCGGACATATTGTTCACAAATAATGTGTCTTTAATGATCAGTAATATTATCCCATAAACCTGTGTGAATTGTCTAAAGTGGGCATACAAGTGTGTACTTTGAAAATCGCCAGAACCGACATACGAGGTTTTGCATTTACACCGACGATTTGCTCCAAGTTTAAACTTAACAATACTTTTGGAGACATGCTGTGCAGAAGAGAAATCTTCCCAACCACTTCTATTAATTGGAATGCTATGTTACAGGAACACAGTTTACCAAATATATTCTAATAAGCGATAGTTGAAACTGGACAATTTCATATTTGCACTGTCGTGTGCATTAATTGATGATTTAAAATTGCCTATATTAATAGCAACTGAATTATTCATTTCTTTATCAAATTGCATTCAAGTGACATCGTTTTACACCTTTATAATTCAGCATACTTATATGTGATAATATAAACAGTTATGAATTGTACATTATGTACCTTATTGGATACCAGTATTTCGAAGACACTTAATTTGTAAGGAATCCTCGTACTCGTGTAACAAAATGTTGTTTTGAAAGATTTCGTTTAAATAGCAAATGCAATTTGCAATTTCTGTTGATTAGATGAGAGGGAAACACATCATATTCCAACTTGTCGTGTTGTTATATGTCGCTGGCCGAAGATTTGAAATCCTTTGTTTTGTTATCAGTTTTTAGATATGCTCGTGCATTTCCTAATTCATTTCAAACATCTTCACCACAAATTAGTTTTTGGAATTCTAACTTTTGTGGAAGACAACAAGCTAACCTCAGGATGAGGTAAAATCCATAAAACACAAGGGCTAGCTATGAATAAAACATATAAGCAATTTCCAATCAACCAAGGAATCCGCGATTTATATATGTCGTTATATGTGCACAGAATTGTCTAAATATACGGTTATTAGAAAGTCTTTTCACAAAAAGGGAGAGCCTGCTGTGATTCGACACTTGTATTGAAAAGGGAATAAAGGTAAAATATGCATGATGAGTTTACTGGTCTTCTGTACCATCTTATTCTCAAGTAACATATCGTTGTGTGTGTGTGTGTGGGGGGGGGGGCGGGGGTTATAACGCGACAGAGAAACTTAAGAAGATGATGCTCGGTCGCGAAAGGATGCACACACTTGCAAACTGTTGGGTCTAAAATTCATCAACGATAAGCAAATGACAAAGAGATTACCAGTACTTGTTGCATTCTTATGAACGAGAAAATGTCCAGAGTCCTAGGTATGTTGGTATGGAATCCCAAAGGCCAAGAAAAGTATTCAATATATTACAGACAAGGTTCAGTACTCAATGTTTTGGGACAACTGGGGGTTGCAATAAAATATTTTGTTGGACATATTACCCAAGAAAGGTACAATTAACGAAGCATACTATGCCAAGTTGCTAGACAATCTGAAGCTAACTATGCGTGAGAAACGTTGCGGCAAACGCTCAAAATGTGACCGCTGCTTGCAACAGGAAATTACATTAGTACACAATTGCCAAAGTACGATGGATGCTGTCGAGAAAAATGGGTATCAATTTAGATCACACCCTTCCTATCCACATGACCGTGCTGCTATCAACTTCTTTCCTAAAAGGGATATGAATGGTTGCAATTTTAAGTGTCATGAAAAAGTTATTGATGCAGTTTATGTGTGGTTCTTTGGAAAGTTCTCTGACTTCTTTACTTCTGGACTGATGTCACTTGACCACCATTAACGTTGATTAATTATTGAGTTTAACTCCTTTTTCAACTGCTATGGTCATATCGTTTGGTAAAAGCGCATAGGCCTGGATGGAAAGTATTTCAAGAGAAAATATGTCGATCTGAACACAAAAAAGATTAGGTGAGTTATTCATTGACCCATGCTCGTATTTGAGCATTTAGGCAGTTTACATAAAATACATATTATTGTATTGTATTATGTGTCATGTACAGTAACAGTGATGAAGCCATTTTTAGCGTTGCAAAATTGTTGACATTGGTGTTTTGTATCCACCCCACAAAAAAGAGCTTAAACGCTGTATTACCAAAATAAGCCTTAATGTCTTTATACCCTCTATAACACCTATTATCCAAAGCGTCCCTTGTCCATGTAAGACTTAAAACCTTCATGCAAAAAGATGCCAATGAAGTACTTCAATGTGGACTCATTATCAAAGAATCGGGTACATGGTTTTTGTCAAAGAGGGAAAATACTTATCTCACCTAGAAAATAATCAATTTGGATTTTCTTCAGTACTTAATTTTTGGGAATGGGACTTTATTACCATTTATACGGTAATTAGGACCGTTCTGGAAATATATATTTTCAAGGTTATGTCATTTATTTACTTGTTGAATCATGTAGTTTTAATAAGAAATTGAAATACATTTGAAAATACAATACAAAGTGCAAAAGATTTGCAGAAATGAAAAACATTTACATCATTTTTTGCATATTTGAGATTTTGGCGGCCATTTTGAACATAAAAAAAATGACAAAAAAGCCTATAATAGGCATGGCAGCACTCTTTTAGATTTAATATACTCAATTTTTCTAAGAAACGATCTCATTTGCATACAGAACATGATAACAAATTGTAGGGCAGTGATATTTCGATATTTAGTCAAGTGGTCATTTTGCGGCGGCCATCTTGAAAATCACATGAAATGTCGAGTATATCCTAGAATGTTGATAGTCAACACTTTGATTTTTATTACAAGGCATCTAATAAACACTTTAATACAAATTCTAGCGATTTTCACTGTGGAAATGATTACCAAATGCAAAGTAAATATGAACAAAGGCAATATCTATACAATTTTTCTCTTGTTTTACATATTCAAGGGGCATAATTCGTGCTAATTTTGGTCTGAAATTATCTTTTACTATTTAACGATGTGAATTGATAAAATCTATAAGCATTTGGGTCATTTACGCTTAAATTTGGGTTATTTTAGATCCCATAAATGTGTATATGGTGAGTTATAAACAAGTATTTTTTTTAATTCAAGGGGAGATAATCAATCATTCCGAATATGCTTATCCAGCACTTATATATCAAACAACAAGTTGCATTTGAAAGGGAATTCATTAAGCTTTACAATGATATAGGTGTCATAAAATCCCGGTAGGGGGGGACCTAGGGTGTAGCCAGCCCACGGACTATAATGGTTGTAAAAGTGAAAATAAAGCCGAAAATAGCAATTAACTCATGACATAAAGTTCAGATCAATCTGAAAATTATACCAGGGGTCTCGCTTGCTAAGATTTGGGACCGTTATTGGGCCCCATTCCCAATGGCAAAAAGTATCTTTTTTTCCCAATTCTCTGGTGAAAATTCCCAATGAGGACCCAGAATGCCCCATGTTAAGACCTCATTTTCATGTACAAACATTTTGAAGACAGTTATAAAGTAGATTCTTAAACAAACGTATGTACAAATGCATTTTACATCACTACAGTCTAATTTGCAGCTGAAACTGTGTGACAGTATGAATACGAACTTGTTATAGTTTTTCCCAATTTAGGTAAAAATGTCGCTATTTTTCCCAATTTCACTGGCCCCTGGCCCCAAACAAAAATTGGCAGCAAGACCCTGTATACCAAGGCAAGATCTCATAATCACCAACATTCTGTCTTAGTTTTGTCTTGATTGGTCAACATTTGTAGTTGCTAGAGTGAAAACAATGTCAAAATAGAGCCTAAAATGGCAATTTTGTCAATTTCAAGGGCACATAACTCAATATGTAAAATTCTGATCAAGCTGAAAATTATATCAAAGCAAGATCTTATGGTCAACAACATTCAGTACAAGTTTTGTCTTGATTAGTCAATATTTGTAGTTGCTAGAGTGAAAACAATGTCAAAATTATACAGCCAAAATGGCAATTTTGTCAATTTCAAGGGTACATAGCTCATGATGAAAAAATCAGATCTAGCTGAAAATTACAACAAAGCAAGATCTTATAGTCACCAACATTCTGTACAAATTTTGTCTCGATTGGTCAATATTTGTAGATTTTAGAGTAAAAATAAAGTCAAACCCAGCTTTTTTTGACATTCAAGGGCAGATAACTCAGGTTATTCTAATTCAATCCAAATTCTTTGAAGGAATATGAGAGAGGGTCACCCAAGGATCATTCCTGTGAAGTTTGGTTGAAATCCATCCAGTTGTTTCTGAGAAGAAGATTTTTAAAGAAAAAGTTTACGGACGGACGCACGGACGCACTGATGCATGGACGGACGCACACACGACGGACACACCGTCATGACAATAGCCCGTTGGCCTGACGGCCAGTGGAGCTAAAAAGAAAGAGACATGTTTGTATTTAAATTAACTATTAAAATTCTCTTCTTTTCCTTCATTACTTCAAAAAATTTCAAAATTGCAAAAAACCCGCTGAAACAATCCCGATTTTCTCGAAAAATTCCTGAAATTTGGACATGGAAGTCCAAGACTTCCTAAAACTGGTCCTTATTGAGAGCACTGTAAAAATACACCCAGGATGAAATATTTTCCCCCATTGCGGCGATTTGCAGTGATGCACGAACAGTTTTGGAGAAGATTGTTTAACAATTTTTCGAAAATTCAATCTAACTAAATTTATTAAAATCTAAGTTTTACACAGAAATTGTTTTTTTCACAGAATTTAGAGGAGATAATGATTCATACAAGGAAGATTCATGTGAAGTTTGGTTAAAATTGGTCCAGTAGTTTTGAAAAAGAAGATTTTTCGAAAAGTTAATTTAATTTAATTAATCAAAATTTAAGTTCTACACAGAATTTATTTTTTTGAGGGAATTGAAGAAGAGATTCATGCAAGGAACATTTCTGTAAAGTTTGGTTGAAATTGGTCCAGTAGTTTTGGAGGAGAAGAATTTTTAAAGATTTTTCGAAAATTTAATTTAATTAAATTCATTAAAATTTAAGTTATTCACAGAATTTATCTTTTTGAAGGAATTAAGAAGAGATTCATACAAGGAAGATTACTGTGAAGTTTGGTTGAAAATGGTCCAGTAGTTTTGGAGAAGAAGAATTTTTAAAGATTTTTCGAAAAACTTAAATTAATTTAATTAATTTCAATTCAAGTTCTGCGCGGATTTTATTCTTTTGAAGAAATTGGGTAGAGATTAATGCAAGGAAGATTTCTGTGAAGTTTGGTAAAAATTGGTCCAGTGGTTTTGGAGGAGAAGAATTTTTAAAGATTTTTCAAAAATTTAATTCAATTAAATTAATCAAAATTCAAGTTCTGCGTGGATTTTATTCTTTTGAAGGAATTGGGTAGAGATTTATGCAAGGAAGATTGTCAATTGAAAATGGTCCGAGCCATATAAGACTTTACATTCATATCAGAAAAAGTATTTGAAGCAGTCTTTCCGAAACTCGTCGGACCGACGGACAAGTCTGGTAAAAACTGACTCGGTCTTGTATGGGTTTGCAGTTCACGAGACCGACTGTCCGATAAGATATTTCAAAGCAATGGTTTACTTATGATGGCTTTAAATTGAAAACATCGATAACCTGTATGCAGAATAAAAGTTAACAGAATACACGTCTAAATTTAGATACACACATTTTATGGTTTTCCCCACGAGTCATTCCGGGTCGAATAGACGCTACATAATTAAATGACGCTATGCGGAAATCGTATTAGAAAGCGCTTTCTTGACAAAGAAGCAAGTGTGTATTACAGACCAACAGAAATCAACTATGCAAATTTTCGCATTTCGGTGACGTTTCTTTTATTACCTTAGTTTTCATTGGTCGGTATTAAAAACGACCAATGATTTGCGCGCAATATTTTCGGGACATTTCCTCTGCGACCTTTCCGAAAGCGAAATAAGACTGACTTGGTCTTGCGCCTATATGTAAAGATATTAAATAAGTTTAGAAGGGGTTAATGTTTTATTCGTTCTTAAGATTTCGGTCTGGTAAAAAAAAATTCGGTCTGGTAAAAATTTTTTTTTACAAGACCGAATGTCCAGTAAACATTCTGCAACTTTCGGAAAGACTGTTTGAAGAAAGCATTGTGAATGTTTTTTTTTTTTTTTTTTTTTTTTTTTTTTTTTTTTTTTTCATTGAATTAATCAATTAAGATATGCATATTTTTTTGAGAGATTTATGCAAGGAAGATTTCTGTGAAGTTTGGTTAAAATTGGTCCAGTGGTTTTGGAGGAGAAGAATTTTTAAAGATTTTTCGAAAATTTAATTCAATTAAATTAATTAAAATTTAAGTTATACACAGATTTTATCTTTTTGAAGGAATTAAGAAGAGATTCATACAAGGACGATTTCTGTGAAGTTTGTTTGAAATTGGTCCAGTAGTTTTGGAAAAGAAGAATTGTTAAAGATTTTTCGAAAATTTAATTTAATTAATTAAAATTCAAGTTCTGCACAGATTTTATTCTTTTGAAGGAATTTGGCAGAGATTCATGCAGGGATGATTCATGTGAAGTTTGGTTGAAATTGGTCCAGTAGTTTTGGAGAAGAAGAATGTTTGAAAATTGTTTACGCACACACGGACACACTGACGAACGCACAACGGACACAGAGCCATGACATAAGCCCCGCTGGCCTTTTGCCAGTGGAGTTAAAAACTTTAATACCTTTCTTAGCCCTCTCAAACATGTTTGAAACTTGATTCTAATTATTTGGCATTTAAAAAGTCTGAATTCCTGGTGTTGTTATTCAGAAATAAACTTATAGACAAATAAAGCTATCTCATCACCTCAAAAACCTTGAGCACTCCAAACACATTTTTAGAAAATAAACATCTTTAGGAGTAGTGATAAGCTCTGAAAATTTGTAATGGCATAAAAAATGTCATCACTTGCAGATGAGAATACAAAATTATAGATGTCTTGTGATTTAAACGAGAAAATGGAACTTCATATTTGTGAAAAAAAGGACTTAGTAAAATGGCGTCATTTTTTGTGTTTTATGTAGATCTAAATATATATTGGTATATTTATAACATTTCTAATCCCCATCTTACCTGGTTTGAGATATTCTTTATAGGCTACCAATACCGCGAGAAAGTACATGTGCCAGATTAATACTAAAGACGAATACCTGTAAGGATATGTGGCTTTATGGCTGAATATAGACTATCGACTATAGGCTATTGTCACTATAAACGAATCATGCACATACAGTTACCAACAAAGTTTAGGTCAAATTATTATGCAATGTATCAGTTGGATAAAACTTGAAGTGATCAAATTAAGGTTGTGATACAAATTCAGGATTCTCCGCAGAGTATTTTGAAGCCGTAGTGGCATTGGTAAACCATGCAACACATTGTGTTCATGCAAATAATTGTGAATAAAAACATAATGGGAAAACAAGAAATTGCTCAATTTGAGCAATTTCTTTTTTTCCCATAATGTTTTTATACAGAATTAGTACTTTTTACTTTAAAAGAATGCCCCATTTATCAGTTTTTGACATGAAATACCTCTAAATATCTCTCTTTGGTGACCATTTTGAAGAAATTAAGCTGTGGGGTACTTTTGAAGCTGTAGGGGCATTACACTGATTTCAATGAAGCTGTAGTGGGGCCGATACAGCTTATTGGTCTGGGGAGAACACTGAAATTAGGTCGACTGAGGATACCTTAACCCTTTCCAACACATTGACAGGGGTTGAAAAATTTCTTCAAACCTACTAGTCCTGTAGGACTAGTAGCTCTGAAATTCTACTCGCCCTTAGGGCAACCCAACTCGCCCTTACAGATGAAGAAAATTTTAGACTGTTGGCTCTTACGGATGCATTATTATGCAAATAACATAACTCTTTGACTCTATAAATAAAGTTTCTTCAGTATAAATGACAGACAGGGCTCTCGCTGGCGATCGCCACTTCAAAAGTGACTTAGTTATAGGCGAATAAGGCAACAATTTTATTAAAAAAGATGGTCAATAAATCGAATGTGGCTCAGAGTTGACTCCATCTTTTACCATAAATCAATCGCCGATTAACATTACTGTAAACACTTACTTTTTATTTAATTCGAAAGATAGATTAGCTGTCGAAATGGTCGAGTAAGCACACCAGTTTAATATGTTCAACTACCCGGTAAATGTGAAAGAATTTCTTTGTGTAATCGCGAGGCGGCATAACAGAAAGAGACAACGCGTCTGTGTTAAAACCATCTAACGTCAGTGTATTTACTACGTAGGTAGCGTTTTGTTTTCATTGATTCATCCAATTTTCCCTCATTTCTGGCACGCGCAACTTTTGTAAACAAATCATAGTAAAACGTAACCTTATTTGGGTGCAGAAAAATCACGTGATTATATTGAAACTGGAATGACTACGTCATCAATTGACTGTGTTTGCGGCGTCTTTGATCTCGCCCAAATCATCGCATATGAGTAACACAGATTTACTCTAGTTTCCTTGTTTAGTTTCACATTTGGGATTGATCGACATAAACAGGGAAAGGTCGTATTTTACAGCGAATATTATTGTATCCGATATGAAGTTTAAAATAAATACTTTCTTTTCGATCCTTTATTTTTTCCCCTCAATCAGCGTGATTCAAGTCCTAAATTTGCACTCGCCCCGTCGGACTAGTTCGTCCCCAAATCTACTCGTCCTACGGCATTTTCTACTCGCCAATGCGAGCGGGCGAGTGGATTTTTCAACCCCTGATTGACGCTTTTGGACGCCCCACAAACTACAGGCTTTGGTAAACATTTTGTAAAATGAAGAAATTGCTTGTGATTGGCAATTTCTTCATTTCCCACAATGTTTTCTACCAAGAAAGACCAAAAAATGTTAAATTTTGTTCCATGGAAATTGTCATCTGCAACACCTATGAGTTTGGACTAGGCTAAAATTTTCTTGTTTTGTAATGGGTTTCAAGGGCGGATCCAGGAATTTTTTCCAGGGGGGGGGGGGGGGGTCCAAGCCCAAAAAATTTTCCAGGGGGGGGTCCAAGCCCAAATTATGGCTTAAAAATTATATGTAGTAAATGTGTAACGTTACACTAAATTTATATAGTCAAAATTCAATTTTCGGCCAATGCCAGGGGGGGTCCAGACCCCCCCCCCCCCCCGACCCCCCCTCTAGATCCGCCCATGGGTTTTAAGGGTTAACTTACCCTTACCTGAATTCATTATATATTCCAACAACCTTTGGGTAACCTTCCTTAAGATGTCATCATCTGGTATCTTCTTTACCACAAGATCGTTGTAAATTCTCACTCCATTTAAGAAAAATGCTCCAAAATGAAATGGTATATCTGTGTCTGGCGTTCCGATACATTTGCAATCGTGGAATGGATTGCAGGAAGTAGCATCACATTCTTCAATCACAGTGGGAAGAAGACACTGCTCCCGACCTTCTAGTAACTGTTTAAATGCTATAATGAATTCAGTATATTTATCAAAAACATTGAAAAAGTCATGAAATACGTGATTTGAAGCCGATTCATCCTGCTCAAGTTTTCTCCTTTTAATCGTGAAATCACCAGCCGCCATCTTGTTGTTGTTGTTGTGCAACTGCCCAGGTGTCACTCTACAATACTTTTAGCCTGGGTCCAGTCGTCAATATGTATACGATTCGAGGTCGAATCAATGCCCGTTATACTCCGTAAATATTGACATGAACCCGGTGAATATGAAATGAGTAATTGTGACACGGAATAATTGATACTCGCCAGCAATCCTCACTGTCGAACAGAGTCGATAGTTTCCATATGCTTTATGACTTTGTATTCTGCACGTGCTTCTCGTGTCACCATATATCTTGTAGAGTGATAATTTCGCATTACAATTACTCATTGCATATTCAACAGGCTCAGGTCAATATTTACGGAGTATAATATTATATAACTCTATTGTCCAGCAAGATTAACCCGGGACATCTGCATATGTAATGACCCCACTTCGGCTTTGTTTTGTTAAGACGCTCCACTAACGGACTTTGCGCACGAAAATTAAGTTGTCCCGGGTTAACCTTGTTGGACAATAACGCACTGTTGTAAACATTTTTGGGAAAACAATACTTACTTGTAGGAGGGGGCCGAGTTGTTATCAATTATCAATGTTTTTAGGGATTTTAAAAGGACAAGGTTCACATTTGGGCCAAAAATGACCCCATCTCAAATTTTATTGAAAGGGGGTGTTTCAAATCTGCCCTCGAATGGATTTTCTTTTAATTCTGCATGGTGACAAAGGACCATATTATACAAGCTATGAAAATGCAATTAGTTTCTTAGATAATCAAAACTGGATTCCAAAAAGCCACCTTGACTTATTCCCACTATATATGACACGAAACATGGCCCCATTTCCATGTGTCCTGAAATCTTAGTTTTGTGTATTTTCAAGATCTGTCAATTGAAAATGGTCCGAGCCATATTTATAAGACTTTACATTCATATCAGGAAAGTATTTGAAGAAAGCATTGTGAATGTGTGTGTGTTTTTTTTTTTTTTTTTTTTTTTTTTTTTTTTTTTTTATTGAATTAATCAATTAAGATATGCATATTTTTTTGTAAAATTTTGGAAAAGAGCAAATTTGAATTCCAAGGTTAAGTATGTCAGAGTCTTTGTCAAGATTCCATGTTATCACAAAAACATTCTACATATATCTTCTTATTTTGAGCTAAATTATATATAAATCCAAAACCGGTAACAATGTCATTTAACACATATTATTGATGACGGTGATATTTTGGTCCAAAACTTTGTATTCTGTAAAAATGTGATTGGGCCCCTAAAAACATTTTTTATTCAGTAAAATTAACTGTAGCATACAATACAAACATAAATCAATATTCAAGCCCCCAAAACTCATTGAAAAAAAAAAATAAATTGAATATAAATATTAATTTTATCTACAAAATTACATATATTGAAGCCAAAATATGCATCCTAGTACACATTGCCAGTTTTTTTTTTTTTATTATTTGGTCACATTGTCTATGCACTATTATAGGTGACACTATGACATGCAATAAATATCAAACCCAATGTCATCAAGTGGAAAAGACGCCTAGAACCCGTACGGTAAAGCACCAAAAGTTGCCATTCCAAGTTTTAACAAATTTTATGTTTTTGCTCTAAGCTCCACTAATGAACTTACATGAATCGGAAGGTTGCCCGTTTTTAGTAAAAGACTGTTACAACAATATATTCTTTTCAATTACACAGTTGAAAATGTACTTGTTTATTTCAAAACGTTTCCCTATTGGGATAAAACAGGGTGCAGTTATTTCTGCAAATTGTTTTTCTAACCATAGCTTAACCTGTATTGATACACAATTTATACACATTTCAATGTTTTCATATGATTAACATATGGTTTAGCCACCAATAGCCCTTAAAAGCCACATGGGTCACACTGTTTCTGATGCATTACAACAATATTTTTACTTTTGCACAATAATCAAATGCCATCAGAGAAATCGGTGCTTTTTCTGATTTACTGTTTCATGTTTCAAAAGATCTTTACAAAAACTCTCGCGGTTAGCTTGTTATGAATCATGGCTGACTTGAATTAGCCTATTCAAAATGATTTTTATAGAAAATTTCCTCTCTTTTTTTGTAAAGTAGGTTCACCTGGGAAAGGACCTAATGTGACCCTGGATGAAAAATTATTTTAATCAACTTTGAAGTCTACCCCTTAGCACACTTACTTACAAAATTTAAAATCCCATGGCTGTGTAAAGCTCTACAAAAAGAGCTTATTTTTATTACATAAAATATTGCCCCTTTTATGATGCCAAAACAACAAAAGTTTATGACAAAAAGAAATTCTGATACACAGCGTTGTACTCCCTTTACCTAAGGATAATTTTTATAAAGTTCTAAAAATACCGATTAGATTGGGAAAAAAAGAATTTTTGAGAAAATGCCAACAGACAGACAGACACACAGACAGATGACAGGAATTGACCGAAAAAATAGCTTGTAAACATCTTGATTTGTCCTCAGATTAACTAAGATAACCAAAAAAAGTAAACAAAACAACAGTTGAAAATGTCATTTTTTAAAATATCTTAACTTTGTCCATTCTTGGAAATGTGTACCATTTAGGTGGAAATTCCAAAAGCAATCTGTTATCAGTTTTATTTTTTCTTGATATTTCACGATAATCATGAGTATATTTGTGGGTAACTTTTACATAATTTTCGTATCTTGACAAAAACTGGAACAGAGTGAATTTTAGAGCAGAATTTGCTTAAATTATTTATTTAAGCTATGAATTTTTGGGTTGACCCCTAACACCAGTTGATATAAAATAATCTTTTGTACATAATTCTATGAATTTTTGTTTCACACAGGATCACGGACTACTGGACATTATTTTTAGAATAAAATTAATTACGAGATGAAACTAACAACCAGAACGCTTGTGCAAGCACACTGATTTAATCATGGCAGGCCTACCATCTTTTTTCTAAGTGAAAACTTAAAATTCTCAGAAAATTGTTTTCTGGAATGTGCGATTTGAAACATTTCATGAATATATACGGACTATCACATGAGTGGATTTTCCGGCTCCTTGTATTTGTTTCGAGTGAGTAGGAATATTTTGATATCTCACAAGACCGAAGGTCGAGTGAGATGTGAAATGTTTCTACGCACGAGATACAAATATAATGCGCCGGAACAATCCATCCATATGATATTCCATTTACAATGTACTATATACCGAATTTTTTCTCTTTGAAGAAATATGTGATTTTTTGAAAAATAGGCCTACACAGCTTTTTAATAATAGACTGACGTTTCTTTCGCTACAGCGTAGCGCTTTCACTAATGGCGGGAAAATTTCACGTGCGTGACGTCATCACAACAACTTGCCATATATGGGAGCGTATTACACCCGTATGTGATACGGATTTTTTTCTGTCGTGCCTGATTTCTCTACCCTGAAATTCGATGGGTATATAATAAGAACTGTTATCTAGTGTACTAACTTCACGTCAAATTTAATTAAATTCCAGACTCCCATGTTATTTTTCCTATCCGTGAGACACCCCCTTTTGATATTTGATCACTCCAAGCACCGTTTTCGCAAAAATATACGAATTACGAACCGCACACATACGATGTTTGTGGTTGCCATGGTAACCACATTTATAATTTCCTTAATAATGACACGAGTAATAGACAAATAAATCATGAATTCTAAGAAATAACACATTTCTTGTATTCAATAACACGTTTTTAATAACAGTAATAATATATGAAAGTTTTGGGAATAAGCAGGCACGAAATTTTGTACATTTCATGGTAATTATGGTATTTCCGTGGCAACAATATTTCAAAAGATGACATTTGAATAATAGAATTGGCCATAACTTTGAATTGATACAACATATTGCTTTCATATTTTGCATTTAAGTGATAACACAGATAGGGTCTATCTGTTGAGCAGCAAGTCAAGGTCATTAAATTTTGTGAATGTCATTTTGAAGGTAAAACTTTTGCAAATACCTTTAAAGTGACCAAAAAGTTTGAAGATCATTTGATAGGACAAAATTTTGTCAAATCTATAAATCTATCATAGTGAGATGCAGCTTCTGTCATGGAACAAATGTTACTTTTTAAGAATAAAAGTGGAAATCAAACACATTTGACAACATGACTATTGTATTTCCATGGTAACTCTTTGTCAGAAAACGGCAATCAAATCACATTGATGGTGAACTCGGCCAAAGCGATTGACGTTTTTCGTTACAACAAGCTACAGATATTTTGCGTTTAAATGTGAGTTTAAAGCTCTGATTGGATAGTTTTTCTAATAACAATGAATTTGTTCTAAAAATAGACCGGTTTACCGATATGTATTGACAAACCGTCCGTGTTGTTATAAATACTCGTAAAGTTCTACGGCTTTATCGAAGCCGTACTTACGATATTTTATAACAACACCGACGGAATACAATGATCGCGAAAAAAACCGCCCCACGCTTTGGTCGAGTTCACCACCACTGAAATCATTAAATTGGTCATAACTTTGAAGTGACACAGCTTTTGGCTTTCATATTTCTCAAATGTGATGAAACTGGAAAGGCATTTCTTTTAAGAAACTAGTCAGTAATATTCATCTAGGTCAAGGCCATTCATCCAGTTCAGGTCATTTGTTAAGGTCAAATTTTCCAAAATTGGCGAAAGTGACTTTCTGGAGAACATGTGGTCATATCTAAAGAAACGGGGTTTCTACGCGACGTATTTTGTAAACAGGGTTTTAAAATTGATTATCGGGGAGTGAGTTCATTTCGCAACTCGGGTTCGACTCGACGACAAATCGGGGTTCCATCTGAACTGCCTCAGATGAGACGCTAGTGATATCAACCTATTCAGAAAAATAGTTGCTCCCACGAGTTTCATTTTTTTTCTCCAGCATCTGTATCACTGATACTGGACAGTATCATGACCTATTACATACTTATCAATGATCATGACAGCAATAATTATTACTAGTATAATATCAAGTGACAGCGATCTGTATTTATTACGTGTAAGTGACCCGTTTACGTGTATTGTGCTAAGAAGATGAAGCGATGGATCTGCAATAGTGACAATGGTATCTGGATGCAAAAATATGTATTGAATTTGATTGTTGTGTAACCACAACCAGGGAAAACTGCTGCCGTGTTGTTGTTTTTTTTTACTCTAAACACGAATAAAAATCAAAGTGCTTTGATCACTGTTTTTAGACGTCTCTGAATTTGTATGTAAATGATCGGCGTTTCATTACTTCATTGAATTTGTATTTATATCGATTCTAAATCACTGTGGCCGTTTTTTCCTAACGATGTTGGAGATAAAAGTCGAAAAAAAGATTATAAAAAAGAACATTGTCTAAGTAGAATTCGAACCCAGGGCCTTTCAGATATAGACACGTGTAAAGATTACAAGGTGGGGGCTCTGCAAAGTGAGCTATCGCGGCTTTCATTTATGTAGCGCGTTGGCTTACATTTTAAATACAATGCTTTGTATCGTCCTTTATAAAAATCAACGAAAGGTGTAATTGACGATAATACTCATAGTTAAAGCGAAACAAGAAGACGAAATTGCTAGTCACATGGCATAAATTGAATTGGGTAATCAAATTAATAGTGATTATTCATAGAGACAAATCCGTTGTCTTAAAACGGCAATCAAATCAATTTAAAGTCTGAGAGGTGGTTTTTGGTAATAAAGTCGATTTCGTATGTCCGAAGCCGATCTTATAGAATCAAACGCTAAGCGTCTTACAAGAAAATGAATAAAATATCTCGTTCATGTACAGTCTCGCTCAATTAATCAGGGACGTCCAATTACAGTGCTCTCAGCACTTTGATTAGTAAAGTTAGTCCATCCAAAAATCCTTAAAAAACATAAACATTTTAATGTCCCTTTTTTTCTGTACATGGCATCCAATGGAATTAACAACAACATGCGTTCAAAGTGCATGAAACATATATTTCACTGCATCACCACTTTTCAAGTTATAGATTGTTAGTAAAACTGTGTAAGTAATTGATTACCATCTAATGGCATAGTGGGTGACCTACCCAACCCACCTTGATTTAATATACATGTATCTCCCAAACCAAGTCTCCGTTCAAGTTGATACTTTGCCTACATTAGGTCAATATGTAAGTGGTCATGTGTGGCTAAAATGAAGAAATTCGGGCTTGGTCACGAAAAGGGCCTTATTGACACTCATCCTTTCATTTTAACGACGTAAAAAAGACGGGTCTTTAAAAATTTACTCGATACGTTAGATGAGATTGAATTTAACACGTGTAAAAAACTTAAACTTATTTAAAACAGTTTGTCAGTTAATAGAATCATTACCTACATTCACAAAGAGCAGAATTAAAACAAGCTATGAAGAAATCATTTGTTTAACACTCGCACTACGTCACAAATGCAACGTGAAGACTACACAACTAGTATCTTGTATAAATGAGGGCTGTTAATAAAGTATCCGGAATTGTTTCATAACTTTTTAATTCGTGTACTTATTGTATTGATGATTTCAACAATAATACTTTTGAGAAGTATGTTTTTGATCCTGCAACAAAAACTAGACTGTTTGCATTACCGCGCGTTCGACAGTCGCTATGGCAACGTAGGGTCACGTTGAGCAAATTAGCTCTTTGACCGATACAACGTCAGGAAAGTCTGTCGTACACATCTAATATTTACATCTGTTCGATATATTTGCCACTGCACGATATCCAGTTATTCCATATATGCATCAATTTGTCACAGAAGGATCTTAACTGTACGAAGAATTTTATGGATAGTTTCTCGGACTCCATTTGCAAGTCGTGAACGTTTTCACCGACGTCCAGTTGGAACGTCCAGATTTTTTTGTGGTCAGCAACATCATGCGCAGAATATATTTTAAATGCGTTCTACCACTCATAATTGCTTGATTTTTCTCACAGAACTATTGCCATACTTGTTTAATTATCATAAATACTGTCTTCGATTTTGATTCATCCACAGAAGTTTATTGGATACTGCTTCCCTAGCTCCATATTTGCTATATTAGCAAAGCGATGCATTCACATACTGTTGAAAATACGAAATTAACATCATTATGTCAACCGATGACGTGTCGTTTGCCACGAAAAATGTACGCTTAAAGCTAAGGGCATTTTGGACAATTTTTTACGAGAGAAATACAAAATATGATCACTTTAAATGCAATTGATAAGTCGCATTTTTACGAATTACGCAAAGTTGCCCCGCTAAACGTGACCGCACGTTTCCATAGAGACTGTCGACTGCGCTTTAATGCAAACATCCTAGTTTTTGTTGCAGGATCAAATGCATAATTCTTCAAAGTATCTATGTTTAAAACAACGTTTTACGAGTACAAGACAATTGATTTCTTCTTGGCTTGTTTTAATACTGGTCTTTGTGAATGTAGGCAATGATTTTCTTAACCGGCAAACTCTTTCAAATAAGTTAGAATTATTTTGAACATGTTAAATTCGATCTCATCTAACGTATCGGGTAACGTTTTAAACACTCGTCCTTGTTACGTTGTCAAAATGAAATTTCGTTGGTAAAACTAGTCGATATTATGTTTTTATTACTCCTGATCAACATTAAATAAAGACATGGTGAATTATTCAGGTTTTCGTTAAGATGCATGTGCATGCATTTCAAAATAGGTAAATGCACGTGCAAGTTGAGCAAGGTAAATGACACGTAAAATTAAATCTGTTTTTAACTGAAATTGATCAGAAATATGTCATGTACTGAAATATGGAAAATCAGGGCGATTGATTGAGAGATAACTTAGTTATACAAAAACAAAAGTGACCAGTTGGCAGTGCGGTTCAGTAATACATGTGTATATTTCTATCAAAATAGGACTTTAAATGAAAAGTAGGAATGCATTTTAAACCTGTCAAGAAGTCATAACCCGCATTAGTTGAGAGAAATGGTTTGATTGAGATTGGTCACAAGTGATGGTTAACGGTCTTAACTCTTTTCCCACCATTTTCTCGGTCTTTATATTAAACTTGTGTGTTGTATGCTACACTTTTGTAGTCTGTTAAATTTAAGTTAATAACGTTCTAAAAATATTCCGTGGTAAAGGTGTGGTAACACAATAAAACAAAATAAGCATTTGTCGGTGGTACAGCATGCTTTAAAGTGTGCAAAATCTATTCTAAGACGAAAATTAAACAAGAGCAACGCTGGGCGTTGCATTATACGCCCGAATCTCAGAATAAATGGGTGATGTTTTGAACTTTTTATTGATCCGTAGGATGTATTTTCTAGCGAACACTATAGTATATTGTATTTATTATGATGGTAGTGTTTGTTATGTTTTCCTATTTGTCTTTGGAAAAATGTGTTCTTAGGCTATTAAAGAACTGTGGATTACTTATGGATATCATCACTTTTCTTCAAGTAATTATATGTAACTCACATTAAACAGTAATAACAATGAACATGTACATAGTCATATACTAGTACCTAAAATTACCACCCAGCCCAGCAAAGTCTGTGGTCTGTGTAATATGCTTCTTAGACACCGGAGCTACAGCTACAGTTCTTGCGCTCTGCACACCCTAGCTATGATATCTATACATCTGTGAAGTTTCAAGACCATAGGCCTTATAGTTTGAAAGTTATGGACCGGACACGAATTTGCTAATTGAATCAAACAAATAGCAATAACTCAAAAATTTCAAATGGTAGAGTTGTGGTTCTTATGCTCTGCCCACCCTAGCTATGAGATCTATACACCTGTGAAGTTTCAAGACTATAGGCCATATAGTTTAAAAGTTATGGACCGGACACGAATTTGCTAACTGAATCAAACAAAGGGCAATAACTCAAAAATTACAAATGGTAGAGGTGTTGTTCTTGCGCTCTGCACACCCTAGCTATGAGATCGATACACCTGTGAATATTCAAGACTATAGGCCTTAAAGTTTCAAAGTTATGGACCGGACACGAATTTGCTAACTGAATCAAACAAAGGGCAATAACTCAAAAATTGCAAATGGTAGAGTTGTGGCTCTTGTGCTCTGCACACCCTAGCTATGAGATCTATACACCTGTGAAGTTTCCAGACCATAGGCCTTATAGTTTGAAAGTTATGGACCGGACACGAATTTACTCACAGACAGACAGACGGACAGACAGACGATGCAGACGATAACATAATACGACCCGTCGGGCGCATAAAAAATGTAATAAATGTACGATAAAACGGAAATAACATTAAATGTTGCAGCTGATGATCATAAAATAAATTCTGTAAGCAGCATTTGTCAGTATTGAGAGCTAATTAACCCTTTCTTTCCTAGACGACAAAGTAAAGTATAGTTTGTCTCAAATACTAAAATTTAAGCGTTACAGACCATAACATAGTGAAATGTTGATACATGTAGAGTTTTCCTGCCTGTGTGATACAAGCTGATGACAAGTCGTATTACACTACGGCATGTACGGCGGGAAAACTCAATGTATCAGTTTATACCAAATATATAGTTTCAATATACATGTATATCCAAAGAGAATAGAATGTTCTATTGGCGATGTCCTTCGCTCTAATCCCTGGCGTCTGGAACACCTAAACATATTCATTACCACTGATAAGCCCTGTCTCCCTGAGAAAGAGAGAGAGAGAGATAGATAGAGAGAGACATACAGACAGAAACAGACACTGAGACAGACAGAGAGACAGACAGAAATACAGAGAGGGACAATATTGCATGGACAAGCATATTGACAGCTTCTTAAAAAGGTACTCGGCTTATACAGGGTTACGTCCACCGTAATTTTGGCTCCAAATGTAATGCTTGGATCTTGTGTTTTGGCTACTTCTCTAACTTTTCTCATTCAGTACAGATTCCTCATTGTGGTACAATAGAGACGTGTTGAACATCAATTTCAAACACAAATTTGAGCCCATTTTACCGGTCATACACTTGCTTCAGAATCGCCGCTAATCGGAGAAGAACGGCGTTAAAAAATCCAAGGAAATGGAACAGGTTTTTGGGTGAATGGTTATCTGCCACTCGGGGTCCTTATATCAAACGAAACTATAGCACCAGCCCTAGATTTACCGATTCCATCAATCCTTACCCACACCTCTTCTCCCATATCGTCGATATTCCTTATGTCAAGTGAGTGGACCTCCTCAATCTCCGTTGCCACGGCTAACGCCGAAGACGCGCGAAATCGGAAATATTATTTGTTTATGGGACTCGACCTAAAGTAGGGAGTCTATTACTTGTATGGAGTTAAGGGGAGCTCTGCTTAGCTGGTCTCACAAAATAGGTAAACCTTGAAGTCAACATGTCTTTCCTTCAATTTTGTGATGGCAATTGTTGCGTCTGTACGTTTGAAAAAGGCAAAACCTACTCTCGTCAATAGACTGATTTCTCGGACATCCATCTGTTGTTCGTAAATAAAACTTGAGATTTCTCCATGAATGACACCATCGCTGACAAACACAAGAGTATGTGGGCGTATGCTTGATGCCATATTTCTTATAAGAAATACGTCTGCTAAATGACGATGTTTCAATTGAAACTGGTTTATATATTCATCCGTGTTGAACATGCCCACGTATATGAATCGACCAATCAAATGCACAAGCTTGAGAAAACGCCACAGGGATGACATTTTGAAAGGGAGAAAACAACCCTTTTCAAAATACCATCCGCACGACTTTTCGACAGTTTTTTTTAAAAAATATAGATATACGTAAAAGATCGAGAACATCAAAGGGATGTTATTTTGGAAAGTTTTCCGCCCCTGTAGTTCGTATTACTTTAAGCTATTGTATTGTGGGACTCAACCTGATGTAGGGAGTCGTTTTGGGCTATCATATTAGTGTAAAGATGTCATGGAATTTGTCTAGTTAACATCTATCAAAAGAAAAACAACAAGATCAATGTTCCTTTCTCGCATGGTTGATATTGTAGCAGCTTCTACAAAATCATAAAATGCAAATCCAATATCTCCCAAAACCATGATATCTTTTACATCAAATGCTTTTTCATAGACAAAGCTAGACAAATCTCCGAAAGTGACGTCGTCACTAACTAGCACTAGGGCCTCTGGGTCGCTGAAATCAAGTATGGTTGTCATTTGGATGGAAGCAGTTTTCATAATATGTTCTGTTGCAATTCTGACTCATCTTTATATAATACAAATTTTAAGCTACGCCCATATTCCTTTCAAACCAATAAACTACAGTCAGATGTAAAACAGGAGTTCGATGGGATTGTTTTTCGAAAAGGGAGAATCGCCGCTTTTCCATAACACTTAATTGGTAAAAAGGTTTTCCTTAGTTTTTTCTTCAAGATGTTCTTTTTCCCAAATTAGGTTATTTTAAACCAAGACACATATATACGAGGGCTGTTAATAAAGTATCCGGAACAGTATCATAACTTTTTAACTTTTACACCAACTGAGATGAAATTTTCAACACAAATACTTTGAAGAATTATGCATTTGATCCTGCTTTAAGAACTAGGCTGTATGCATTGAGGCGCTTTCGACAGTGGCTATGGAAACGTAGGGTCACGCTGAGCGGGGTAACTTTGTATAAGTGGTAAAAATGTGACTTATCAATCGCTTTTGAAGCGATTATTTTTTGTATTTCTCACGTCAAAAGTTGTCCAAGATGCTAGTTAACTTTCAGCGTAACCTTTTCTTAGCAAACGTAATGTCATTGGCTGACATATGACGTCAATTCCGTAAACAACCGTTGGTGAATATATTGTTTTGCTGTTTTAGCAAATATGGTGCTTGAGAAGGGGTATGCTACACTGTTTTGCATGTTTATTGGTAAATCAAAGTCAGAGAAATCTTTATGATATTGAACATGTACGACAATAGTTCTATGAAAATAAATAGGCATTTATATATTTGGTGCATCGAAACGATTCTACGAGGGGCGTTCATTAAATAATGAAAACATATCTGCCAGTCTTTTCATACGCAACATAATTAAGAAATACTTATACATTTGCAAAGAGCTGCTTTTAAGCTTTCATTGTGAAAATCCAGACTGAACATTCCGTGTGTTACTATGGAAACGCATGACGTCACATTCTCAATGGGTATGACGTCTGACGATTTTTCACGTTATTTTCGCTAAAACAGACTTGCATCGTGGTATTTATTTAGAATTTGTGTACAGAAAATGTTTATTCAGCATTATTGTCTGATGGTGTTATGTTTTTACTTCAAAACTACATATAAGGTTCTTGTATGTAGCAATACTGAAATCTGCGGCATTGTGATCAATGGAATTAGGTAAATACAATGATATGAACGGAGGTGTTAACACGCTTTTTAACCATATATTCCTCTGTGATATGTACTATGCTAATTTCAAACATTGATTTGAAACGTGAAGGGAACTTGTGATTGATAATGCTATGCCCCTACATTAAATTTCTTTTATTTAAAGTGTGATGACGTCACATTATTGACCCACCGCACTTTGGATCAGGGGAAAACGTCAAGATTTTCCAGATGCAAAGTATTTGATGACGATTTTTTTTCAAATTTTAAAAGAGCAAAGTGACTTTTTCTGCTATTTTATGTTTGTACCGGAGACACAAAATTAACCAGTACATGGTCAGAATGATTCCATTTTGTTTTCTTGGTTTTTGAGAGGAAAAATCGATGGAAATCGCTGGAATTTCAGAGTGGAAACCTTTGCAACTTTGTGACAGTGTTGTCATGGCAACGGTTGTCATGCACGGTTCTTGTTACTATGAAAAAAGTTCACATACCTGTTACTTGCATATTAAACATTAACTATATAATTACACATTCTTAACATTGAGCTGATAGTGTATTTTCATTATTTAATGAACGCCCCTCGTACGCGTGATGTTGCTGACCCCAAAATATCTGAACGTCCCAACACGACGTCAGTAAAACGTTCATGACTTGCCACATGTGTCCGAGAAACTATCCATAAAATTTCCCAGGTACAGTTCATATCCTTTTTTGACAAATGGGTTCATATGTAAGAGCAGTGGATATGCTGCAGTGGCAAATTTATCGAACAAATGTAAATATAATATGAGTAAGACAGACTTTTCTGATGCTGTATCCATCCAAGAACTCAGTTGCCCCGCTCAACGTGACCCTACGTTGCCATAGCGACAATAGAATGCGCCTTAATGCAAACAAGATAATGTTTGTTGCAGGATCAAAAGCATAACTCTCTAAAGTATTTGGGTTGAAAAAGTCACTAAAATTAAAACATAAATTAAAAAGTTATGAAATCATTCCGGAAACTTTATTAACAGTCCTCGTATTTATATAAAAACAATCTTGTGGTATATGAACTACACATATAGAATCTTTAGAATCGTTTTATGTCAATGGAGTGATATACTACTGTGTAATTTAAAACAATGAGGCAACAGTGTGAATTTAGGAATCAAAAGTAAAACCCCTTTAATATACATATACTGACTGACTTTAAAAACGCGCCACTGAAGTTCATCCGACAATTCTATGCATAATACAAAATCAATTTTGCCGTTGTGAATGTTAAACAAAACCTCGACATCTTTCAAATAATTCCTGAAAATTTAAGACGAAAATTCGATTCAATGGTCGAGATAAAGCCATCTAAAGAGAAGCGGTGTGAGGATTTTAATAGTTTTCTCTATTTAATAACGAGTTATTTCGCTCCGGTTATCAAAATCGTTTAAGGGGAAATGCTCCAGTTTCCTAAATTTTTTCCCAATAATAGAATTTATTTATATTTTGTACGTTGAAATAACATGTTATTACCAATTGAAAAATGAAATAAAAATGGACGGTCAGCGATCTTGTTTGAATTTTATAGGCATTCGTATCACATACCCATACATCGAAAAAATGCACAATTTCTTGCACCTGTCCAAGGTCACTAAAATGCTAATAAAATGCTGTATATTCATCGTGTAGTCCCTAAAACGGATTTAAAGTAACGTCTAACATTTAATAAGAACAGAAAACCCAAAATATGTACCATTATAAACGCGTAAATGTATAAGACAGCATGCTCACGTGTTCGGTTAGATCAACGAAGCTGGGGTGTTTTATGTCAAAATTTGCATACTTTTGGAAATATTTCAAGTTCTACATAATAGAATAATAGATAAAACTCCCTCATTGTATTAAGCAACATGTCCTGGTAATAATTCAAAAAGAAAATGCACAGGTCAGCGCACTTAATGCCCAGTCACACTACAGCGTATGGAGCCAGCGTATGAGTAGCGTATGGATTTTTGGGGCATACGCTGGTATACGCTGAAATAGGCTGGAGATACGCTAGAGGTACGTTGTTATACGTTACTCATACGCTGGGGTACGTCGGTATACGCTGATGTACGCTGAGTGCCAAATTAATTTTTGAACATGCACAAAAATTTTCAGCGTATGCCAGCGTATAAATTTTACGCTTGTCATTCGTTTCTCATACGCTAGATACGCTAGAGGTACGCTAAACATACGTTACTCATATGTCGAGTACGCTGAATGTACGTTACCCATACGCCGAGTACGCTTCTTTTATATACGTTGAGTACCAACACCACAATAATTCATTAGAGTTAGCAGTTTGAATGCTGTAGCAGGAGGATAACATGATGATCATGACGACGAAGATGACACAGGACGACGAAGAAGAAGAAAAAGAAAAAGAGGCAGAAGAGGAAGAAAAAGGAGAGGAAAAAGAAGAAATAGAAGAAGGAGAAGAAGAAGAAGAAGAAGAAGAAGAAGAAGAAGAAGAAGAAGAAGAAGGATGAGGAGGAGGAGCAGGAGGAGGAGGAGGAGGAGAAGAAGTAGAAGAAGAAGAAGAAGAAGGTTTTATCATCATCATCATCATCATCATCATCATCATCATCATCATCATCATCCCCTCCTCCTCCATCTCCTCCTCCTCCTCCTCCTCCTCCTCTTTCTCCTCCTCCTCCACCTCCTTCTTCTTCTTCTTCTTCTTCTTCTTCTTCTTCTTCTTCTTCTTCTTCTTCTTCTTCTTCTTCTTCTTCTTCTTCTTCTTCTTCTTCTTCTTCTTCTATTTCTTCTTTGTCTTCTTCTTCTTCTTCTTCTTCTTTTTTTATTTTCCTCTTTCTTCTTCTTCTTCTTCTTCTTCTTCTTTTTCTTCTTCTTCTTCTTCTTCTTCTTCTTCTACTTCTTCTTCTTCTTCCTCTTCTTCTTTTCTTCTTACTATTGAGTGTCCATTTATTTTCTATGATAATGGCCAGTTTAATGGTGTATTGAAAAAAGAAGATCGGGTACTTCAGGAACTGTCTGCACATGCCCCCAGAAACACTTTTTATACTTCCTTTAGTTAACGCTTATCATACGTTAGGTCGACGTTCCGCACTCGTTTTCCATACGTGAAAGGTACGCTGATGTACGCTACTCATACGTCGGAATACGCAGAGAGTTCGCAACTCATACGTTGACGTTACGCTAAGAATTTTGTTTTGGTAACCGTTGTTTGATCTTAAAATAACATCATACGCTGAAAAGTTGTGCGTATAGATAATTTTCCGAAATATACGATACGTTACTCATACGCTGGCTCTATACGCTGTAGTGTGACTGGGCCTTCATTAGTGAATTACAGCAATTTTTATCATATACACATGAATAAAATGACGCAAAACAGTGGTAACTGCATACACACTTACGACTGTTTTGCTCTAAATAATCGATTTCAAACTTGAGGAAATCAGTTTTGCATAATAAATACACTTTTACCGTCGTAAATGGTAAATTGTAATGATGTGTTATATTATTGAAGATATGGTAGCGAAACATATTGGTACGAAACGTTTAATTTACTACAGTAATGACCGAGTATTCCGAAAAACTGGAGCATTCCCCCTTAACAGACGTGACCTCATTGACCCTTGAGTTTAAACAAATTCTTTATTCGTTTGGGCAAGAATTATTTACCATTTATTGCTGGAAAGTATTCTAAAGTTTCGTCATCCGTTTTGCAGCATGTCTATGCTAAATGCACTTTGATCTGACGATGACTCTCTATAAGGATCTGCCCGGGGCGTGGTAGCCTGTAGTGAGATTCGCAATCTCTGATTCGTTAATTCACTTATTCGTTAATTCACTGTTCCGGCTCCAGTTTGTCAATAGCAACGTCTTTGTATTACAATTGCAGTGGATATCGTTGTTGTAAACCAATTGTACATAAGTGACGTTGACGTATGTTATCCTGACGTTGGCTCGTTATAAACACCTGATCATGACACTGATGGTCAGCAGCAATCCCTGTAGATTGGATAAGTTAATGAAAGTAAGAAATCGTTGATTGTTTTAACATTTAAACTTCTCGCTCATTGACAGCCCTGCTCAGAGTAATCTAACAACTCGTGTACGTCTTTCGAATTTTGGTCTCGTAGCTTTATTCTTTATTTAATCAAATTGGTTGAGAAACAAAAATAATTTCTGACCATTGGGCTATGGAATATGAAAACAAAATCTCAGTTGGTGACCTAAGGTGCAGTTATGTGAACGTTTTTTGTATTTTGCACGTTGACGAGATGCAAAATAACGTGAAAATTGACTGCAATAAATTTCATCGCATATTGTGTCTTATTGCTTGAAGTGTTTATCAGAAGTATAATTTCGATCTTATTATGCCCCCTTTCGAAGAAAAAGGGGGTATATTGTTTTGCAAGTGTCGGTCGGTATGTCAGTATGTCTGTCGGTAGGTCGGTCGGTCGGTCGGTCTGTCCGTAGACCAAACCTTGACCGGAGCATAACTCGAAAAGTATTAAAGGTAGAATCATGAAACTTCATAGGCAAATAGATCTTATTATGGAGAGGTGCAGTGCACAAGAACCGTAACTCTGCGGATCAAATTTTTGGAGTTATTGTCCTCTGTTGATTTTCAAACTTAATTCTTGTCCGGAGCATTACTCAAAAAGTATGTTGGGTAGAATCATGAAACTTTACAGGTAGATAGATCTCATTATGGAGAGGTGCAGTGCACAAAACCCATAACTCTGCCGATCAGATTCTTGGAGTTATTGCCCTTTGTTGATTTTTACGCTTAATTCTTAACCTTGCCTATATCTCATGTCCTTTTATACATATAGCCTTGATATCTCACACATAGATACCTCCTATCAACATCGTTCACGTTTGACCATCTCCTTGGACCTTGTGACCTTGTCCTTGGAGTTTGACCTACTTTGGAAAATAAATTAAACCGGGCATATATCTCATGACCTTTTACACATACAGCCTTGATATTTCACACATGGACACCTCCTACCAAGTCCTTTCACATTTGACCATGACCTTGGACCTTGTGACCTTGACCTTGGAGTTTGACTTTCTTTTAAACAAGATGTGTTTGTGAAACACAAATGCCCCTGAAATGGCCATTTTTCTAAAATGTTAAAGGCTACCAAGCTTAGCAGTTTATTGCACCGTATATTGGAAGAAAATCATTAAATTAACGTGTTTTATAAAAGATCCGCCAAACTCGGTTGTTTTAAAAGTTTTATTTGCTTTTCTTTACATCGTTGAAAAACTGATTTTCGAGATAATAAAGATCGGCAATTTCCGTAAAATTGCCACGGATTGACGTCATCAATGGCTTGACTCCGCCCCCAATCTTGAGCATGAGGTGTCTGACAAAGATAATGTGTTCGACTTTTCTGTCATGTAGCTAAGTCTCAGTTTTTATCCATTTCTCGATCGTAAGACAGACAAACTTAAACCGTTCTTTGGCACATTCCTAATTCACTTACGACGTATTCTTTGACTGTTTTAACATTTTTTTCTAACATTTACTGAGGACGAATTCCGTGTTTTAAGTATCGATTGGGGAAGTCGCTATATGACAGAAAAATCGGACATTTAACTTTTTCAGAAATTTCAGACTTTCCGGGAAATGACCCATGACTGCCCGTTTTTCCCACCATGACGTCATTCAGTGGCCAGTATGACGTCATAATTTCAAGTCGGAAGTTTTAGCGTATTTTCTTCAGCAAAGATCGGAAAAGACCAAAATATCCAATTTAAAAGACGAAATAAAAACACTTCTAATGTTGGAAAATTGTAGAAACTTTGATATTTGGTTAATAGTAAGGTGTTCTTTCGACACAAGACTTTAATTTTGCCAATCATCGGACACTTTAAGTTCTCGTGGAGTAAAGGGTTATTAAGGGTTAAAGGATGACCTTGAGGAAGGCCAAATTGCTTGGAACAGATAGATATCATTAAAAGGAAGTTGCATACCAAATTTGAGCTTTGTATGTCGAATACTCTTGGAGAAAAGGCAAAGGTTAAGTTTTCGGAGTAGAAGGTTAAGTTTTCGTAGAGTAAAGGGTTGATAAGGGTTAACGGATGACTTTGAGGAAGGTCAAATTGCATGGAACAGCTAGATATCATTGAAAGGAAGTTGCATACCAAATTTGAGCTTTGTATGTCAAATACTTTTGGAGAAAAGGCCAAAGTTAAGTTTTCGGACAGACGGACGGACAGATGGACAGACGGACGGACAGACAGACAGACAGACGGACGGATACGAGTAAAACAATATGCCCCCGATCTTACGATACGGGGGCATAAAAACTTTAACCTGGCCGATATATCATGTCCTTTTACACATACAGCTTTGATAATATCTCACACATAGATACCTCCTATCAACATCGTTCACATTTGACTATGACCTTGGACCTTGTGACCTTGACCTTGGAGTTTGACCTACTTCAAAAATAAAATTAAACCGGGCATATATCTCATGATCTATTACACATACAGCCTTGAAATTTCAAACATGGACACCTCCTACCAAGACCTTTCACAATTGACCAAGACCTTGGACCTTGTGACCTTGACCTTGAGGTTTGACCTACTTTTAAAAAAACATTAATCTGGCCGATATTTTATGTCCTTTTACACTTGGAAACTTCCGACCAAGACCTATCACATAGGACTATGACCTTGGACCTTGTGACCCTGACCTTGGAGTTTGACCTACTTTTAAAAAAATAAACTGGGCCTATATGTGCTATAACGCATATAGCCTTGATATTTCACACATGGACACATCCTACCAAGACCTTTCACAATTGACCATGACCTTGGAACTTGTGACCTTGACCTTGGTCTTTCACCTACTTTTATAATACATTTACATGGCCTATTTTAATGTCATTTTACACATACAGCCTTGATATTTCACTCATGGTCACTTCCAATCAAGACAATTCACTTTTGACCATGACCTTGGAACCTTGACCTTGGAGTTTGACCTACTTTTATAAAACTTTAACTAGGCCTATATCTCATGTCATGTTACCTATACAGTCTCGATATTTTACACATGGACACCTCATACCAATACCTTTCACATTTGACCATGACCTTGGCCTGTGTGACATTGACCTTGGAATTTTACATACTTTTAGAAATCTTTAACCTGGCCTTTATCTTATGTCCTATTACTTACACATACAGCCTTGATATTTCACACATAGACACCTCCTACCAAGACCTTTCACATTTGACCATGACCTTGAATATTGCAACATTGACCTTGGAGTTTGACCTACTGTTAAAAACTTAAACCAGTCAAATACATCATGTCCTTTTACACCTACAGCCTTGATATTTCACATATGGGCACCTCCAACCAAGACCTTTCACATTTGACCACAACCTTGGCATTTGGCCTACTTTTAAAAACTTTATCCTGGCCTATATTTCATTTTACTTTTACATATACAGCCTTGATATTTCACACATGGACACCTCCTACCAAGACCTTTCATAATTGACCATGACCTTGGACCTTGTTACCTTGACCTTAGACTTTGACCTCCATCAAATGTAGGCCCTTCAGGTGGCATATATATTTTACAAACTTCTCTTGTTGGTTATTACTACGAAAATATTCGAAAAAATAAGTGATGCGTTTTTTAAAGTCATTCAGTATATTGCATAGGAGACATATTGAATTTCAAGATTTTTGCAGAATATTGGGTTTGTAACAAACTAAGAAAATAATCCAGCTTTTATTGGAATTTTTATAGGAACAATTTAAGGAACAATAGCTTCGCAGAGCGGCGCATATACGCCCGAGAGGGGATTGTCAGTAAAATTGGTATTTTTTTCAATTCAATGGCAGATAATTCAAGAACGAAAATAGTTCTCTGAATTCCGTAAGCGGTGTGCACAACTGTACACCATGGAGAAACATTGTGGCAAGTTTGATCAAATTCCGATCAATACTGTAGGAGGAGTTGCGCACACAAGAAATTGATAACGGATGGACAGACGGACGGACAGACGGACGGACGACCGGGGCCATAACATAATAGGCCTAGTATAAAAATGTCAAAATTACTGAATGTTCAGTTAAGTTGATTGTTTGTTTTCTGATGCCTATATTATCATATAGCAGACACTCCACAACTGGAAATGCTTCCCGGTCGTAGTATACAAACATAGTTTCGTCAAAAATGGAAATGTGGTTCTGCATACTGACAGACAATCAGCGTAGTGCTAGGATGTGTTTTAATGAATTTCTCGGGAACTACAGAGTGTCCCAAAAAAAACGGAACCCATTTTTGAAAGTACATTTCTCATGTATCAAGTAGTATTTCTCCACCAAATTTACATATACAATAGCAACGACAGTTTTCTATAAGCAGTTAAAATTTGGTTGAAAAAAATGATTAGTTTGGAAAATATTGGCATTCAAATGAATATACCCGGAAAACCATTTTAACACGATATCGATCTTTTCGTTTTGCACCGCGCGCCTACACTCATTGAATAAATTGACGCTATTCAATTGGTTAATATATTCAATACAATACAAAAATGATTTTGAAACATTGTATTCACAATAGTGCATTTTCATTTCATCTTTTTTGCTAATAGATAAACTGTTCATGTAACTAAAATGAATACAAACAAATATCCAAGTGCATCACAGACTCATGAATGATAATCATAAGGCACTTATTTTATTTCTGACAAACATGCCGGTCACCACTCAATTGATAAGTATTACGGGTTTCATTTGACCTGACATTGACCTTTATGCAAAACACAAATAACACAAAATTCACCAAAAAGAATTAAATCATAGTCCACAGAAAGGTAAACTATGCAAGAAAATAAGACTGGACTACTTTTAGGAAATATATCAAGCTTGTAATTTATGAAAATAAAAGTTAAAACTGCGTCATGTGAAATGAATCACATAATAATTTGAAATTAATTCAAACAACCACCCTATGGACTCAATTTGAACGTACAGAACGTGTACGTATCAAATTTTGAGAAAATCGGTACATACACATACAACGACACAGAATTCAACAGCTGACCGTAAGTGCGCTTTCTCGAACAAACAAAACGCAAAAATCAATATCATGTCAGATCGGTTTTTTAGTGTCATTATTAATTTGCTCATAACTTTTGAACCGATGCACATTTTTAAAAGAAATTTGGAACACAAATGCAAAAATAATGTATCTTCAGTACTGCTAATTCAAAAAAATAGATTTTTCGCTTACGCTTTAAAATATTTGACTTTGAATTAGGGTTCCGTTTTTTTTTTGGGACACTCTGTAGTTTCTTGCGTGGTTGTGACCTTTCATGGGTGAGTGTCACATGCAGATCCCGAAAGAGATAGCAAATTTCAAGAGTGACTGTGTTCACGGGGACGTGATTTTAGCTGAAATCGCTATTGATACCACTTTCTTGGTAGCAAAATAAATACCAAGGAATGATCCATTAGGCAGACTAAGTAAAATGTGCCACATAGACTTCTGAGAGAAGCTAGAAGATGCCAAATTGACCCATATTACTATATACTTAATTGGCCCGTTTCGTTGAGAAGTGTCATCATATTGAAAAATACAATGACCACATACATTATTCTTCATAGTATAACACAAAAATGACCAAATTTACTTGTCATGAAAAAATCAAACATAGATCTAGTTTCTAAGATTAAATCTTATTTAAAATTAAAACATGGTAAGCAGTAATACACGGACGTGCTACAATTTCCTTTGCTACACAGTCTTTTTCTAATAAAATTACTTAATATTTTGTTTTCTTTTCAACCAAGAGCGATTCAATTTGCAACAAAAAATCTGCTCAATTATTTTTAAGCATACAGTGCATGTGTAGAGTTGACAGTCGGGATATTGGACCAACTCCAGATTAGCAAAAGTCACGTGCGGAACGTATGCAGTGACATCGATTTCTAGCTAGTCCAAAAGCACATGATACACAGATCTGTTAGCAGAACCAATTTAACCGTTGCAGACTCTTTGAAATTGATAATAGGGGAGGCAAGAATAATGACGTAATTTCGACGCCAGAGAGTTCTTAACGAGATTAAACTAGGTGTGCCAGTTAGAGATGTCGCTTTGTATTTTAATTGGCTCGACAATTGTGCGTCTATGGCACTGGGTTTTTGCAACTTTGGCCGCCAAAGACCGACCTAATTTTTGCAGACTGCGTAAAACGACAATCAGAGAGGATTGTCTCACGGCTAAGGTCGCACGACGTAACAGACTTCTGTCTGGATCCGATGGATCCTATTTCTTTGATGATAGATTCTAGTCATTATTGGACCTGTTTTTGGATCGATAATTGAATTCTGACCAGTTGTCAGTAGGAATTAAATCTAGAACGCAGCCAATAAAGGAAACACAGACTAACCACCTTAACATGGAGAATCTACAGTTTGATGTGCTAAAAGCCACTCTCAAACAAGATCCATAACACAATTAGTAAAAGAAGAGCTAAATCTAAAATTACAAGCATCCAGACTAGCAGCAGGGAAAGAGGGGCCACCAAAACCCGTATTTAAATATCCAGAGAAGTACCAGTTTACTTCTGAAGAAATCGAGAAGAACAGGGTCAAATCAGAAAGAAATAGGATTGCGACCGAAAAATGTCGAAATAAGAAAAAATGCAAGGAAACAACAGTGCTTAGGAATTGACATCCAAAGCAGAAATGAATATTTGCACAATCAAGTACCATTTTTGGTGAACGATGTTGCCCAAATCCGGGCAAAAATTACTGTGGCAGGGTTCGAAATCAAATAAACGACAACCGCAACATCAACAAACTCTTCAAACTGTAACAGCTTGATGTCAGAAGTGGTTTGCAACTAAAGACGCAATCCCAGTTAAAGGGGACAATTGATGTCTCCGGCCTTCAATATGTTCTAGCTGCAAATAGTCAACATTATATAAATGCCCTCCACATTTATTTTCATCCAACACCTATAACTAAAAAATGTATCTATAATTTACGTTCGTAAGAACTCCATTTCTTATGAAAATTATGTGACAATTAAACTAGGGGGTACAAAAAAAACGATGTCTCCGGGTATAAATTCTAACTTTCAAACCAAAAATGTCAATTTCAACAATGAATTATTCTCAAAGAAATGTCCCAATCTTGTACAGAAAACATAGAGCTCCAAAACGATACCAAGATTTACATAAAACATGTAATCCAAAATTTGTAGAACAGCCTCGAGTCGTTGTCTCTAAAATTCAAAAACGTACGGGACACTTTCTTTAAAGCTAAGAAACACTGACATAAATCTACTTTTAATGCATTAATCTAGCGTAATCTACTTTAGTATAAATATATATAATCAAAATGAAGTCGTATTTTGATATACTTTTGTCAATATTTTTAAAATATCAACACCATTTTTAAACAATTTACCGTAATTTTAACCCCGTAACGTACGAGGCAAGAACTAAAGTAACTGTAGTTAAAAATGTGTAACTATAAATGGTTTAATTCTTCAAGTAACATCATTATTCGAAGTGTCTTCAAATATTACAAAAAGAATTATGCCGATTACTATAATATCATTGATACAGCAGGCCAAATAAAATTGGGTACACATTAAAAAGTGACGTACGAGTCCATAACGTTCGAGGCAATTTTAAGTTTTCAGTTTTTAAATTGCTGAAATTTTCCTGTGCTTATTTTATGTGTTTTGGGTTCCTTAAGGACTCCAGTTTAAGCAAAATACACTTTTAATGCACATAATAGACTGTACACGTACTCGTACTAGTCTCGTACGTTATGGTATTATAATTACGCTTAATTGATACTATTTCTACAATATTGAAGAAAGTTCCACAAAACATGCCGGTTTTTGTTGATATACGAGGGGTGATCCAGAATTAGCGGTACTGATGCTCTAAAATTAATATTTTTGTGATATTCTTGATGCAATTTGACATAATACAAGCACTATTCATATTTGTCATGATACGGAAATATTGGCACTGTCTTTAAATTGCGTCTGTGTTGAAAGTGTGTCCATAGCAACCAAGGTACGGTTAGGCGGGGCAGGGGTAAAAATTCTTAGCTTTTTAATAATCTACAAGTTTTCTCAACCCATTCGAACGAACAAATTTTACAGAGACGTTGTGAACATCAAAAGTAATTTAATGCTATTCTTTGACCAAAATTTGAACGTTATTTCTGGTTGAATGGGAAAACTATGGACCAGTTTGCTTTTGTGTTAAAAGTCAACTATGACGTTGGCCGAGTATTCGAACGTGCACGGTTTTTAAATTTTGCGTAAAATATGGATATTTCCCATTCGATACGTACAAAATAATGTAGAATAACTCATAAAACATTCTTTATTTAGAAATTTCACAATCGTTTGGTACCGAATGTTCAATAAGAGAAGAACATTGTTGTAGGAAAAGAAAGGGGGAAGTAGCCAGAGGAGAATCTGGACGCGACGTCAACTAAAGCTATTACGGGCGTCAACGTTTGAGATCGCCGCTCCACCATCAAATACATTTGTTACAAGACGGAACTAAGTTATGGTAGTGAGTTTTGAAACTGAAAGATCATTTAAACATGAATAGGCTCAGCTGTCAGTGGATTTTATATCTTCCTAATACAAATATTTATGGGAAAACGGCATTTCCGGGCATTGAAGTAATTCTGGAGCAAAGATTTCGTTTAGAAGCAAATTCCTTGATAATATTCTAACAACAATTTAGATGCAATTGTTTTACTTAAAAACACTTAAAAATCACAACAACGGACGTCACCTGTTTCATCTCCAATCCAAGAAAGCTATTTTAAAATCGTTCCTTCTCATCAGTTTAAGCTTCAGTGGAATCGCGGGCACAGTATTTCCCTGTATGAAATCAGTACTGAAATGTCACAGTCTTTGGTGAATTAGCTCTAGACATTCAGCGGATGTTTTCTACAATCGACAAGCAATGGTACGGGGGCATGTATAGTAGGTGAATTGAACGCCACAGTAAATGTATTGCAACTCTATGTAACTGTGTGGAGGAATAACGTCATTATTTTAACGTTGCGAACTTGCGACGTCGTGACGTTCGTTGTCTACCTGCCCCGCCTTTTCGTTATGTACAGAACTAGTTTTATTGTAACTTTTTTTGTTTTAGGTCCGAATTTGATGAAATTTGGTCGACTGATCATTGATAAATTACGTTTTATGCTGTTAAAATTCTATTGACTTAGATGGATTCATATTGAAGTTATAAAGCTAGTACCGCTAATTCTGGATCACCCCTCGTATATAGGAATATATTCATACCCACATACATTACACTAGATTGATGCATTAAAATAGACTATTTCAGCATTTCTTACCTTTATAAAAAGTGTCCCGTACGTTTCCGTATATTGGATCCATTAGAGGTAAGGAATTCTAGCAAATTTTGGATAACATTTCACTTAATTAAGAAGTTATTACACATACCTCATGTGTCAAAACAATACGAACATCTCAACTTTTATAAATTAAAACTAATTTGGCTAGGAAGTTTTAATTTGTAGAACAACACACCCAGATGGCTTATAGAGTTGTATTTATTTTCATTTATTCATTTCATTACAATTTTTTTTTGACAAAGTGTCTGGCAAATGGATATTGCCTGATAATATTATGATTTGATTGAAAAGGTAATAACACAGAGGCTGTGATGTTAAAGAAAAGAAAGCATATTACGTACGAGACAAGCTGTAGTTACGTTCGGGACAGACAAGTTTTAAACTATTGTTGATTTGTAACAAATCATTGACTTTCCATTTCGGTATATCGATTAAGGGAATCACTCATTGCTTTTGTTTAACAATACGAGAGAAAATAAAAAATTGTTTGGTGTATTTTAGAAGAGTTGGAAGTAGTCAACGTTCTAAAATAAAGGAATTGTACAAGGATGGCCGTTTTGTATTTTCATTCGCATAGGTACAATTCGCCATTTTCACCCATATTGTCAATTGATTCACATTTTACAAACAAATACTCATCAAAATGTATCGGATGTATTATTCTTTATGCATTACTTAATGTGAAATTAGACACACATTTCACAAAGGGATCTATTTAAGATGCGCAGTTTTTTATGCACACATTTGATCATTTAACAGTCTATAAATCCAAAACTAAGCAAGCCCAGTTGACAAAACAAGAAAAATTTGCGCAGAAGATGTGATCCATGGAGAAAATTTGTCCAGAATGAGTGAATGGTAAAATGAAAAATTTCGAAAAAAATTTAGTCAATTGTCCACTTTAACTGGGATTGCGTCTAAAGATAAGGAAAAAAACTTATCATAGAAGCCAAGAGTCAGACCTTACCCTTACCAAATGCATGCACAGACACGAAGAGACACATGCTGAGCCGATAGGTCGCTACACTTGAAAGAAAATGCTGTGCCAGTAATATGTCCTCCTGGGAATATGCCCTTTGGTCTGCAAAAAAGCTTTAAGAAAGGACGTGTTTCCGTGGAATCAAAGTGTATCATTTGCAAGTAAAAGAACCAACAAACCGGGTAAATTCATTGGTAATTGTTGAGAAGCCAACTAGGAAAAGTCGCGTTTGTCTAGACCCCAAAGCGTATGATACGAAGATTTATTGGTCAATAAAACTTGAAGAAGAATCATCCCTTCTGACAACATTCAATACATCGTTTGGACGATACAGGTATCAAAATCACTTTTCCATCGACGTACGATCATGCCGAGTGACCCACCGCATCGACGCCCTATCAAGTCGAGTGATACACCGCATCTACGCTCTATCAAGCCGAGTGATCTACCGCATCGACACCTGATCAAGTCTAGTGATACACCGCATCTACGCCCTATTAAGTCGAGTGATCCACCGCATCGACACCCGATCAAGTCGAGTGATCCACCGCATCGACACCCGATCAAGCCAAGTGATACACCGCATCTACGTCCTATCAAGTCGAGTGATACACCGCATCGACGTCCGATCAAGTCGAGTGATACACCGCATCGACGTCCGATCAAGTCGAGTGATACACCGCATCTACGCCCTATCAAGCCGAGTGATCCACCGCATCTACGCCCTATCAAGCCGAGTGATCTACCACATCGACACCTGATCAAGTTTAGTGATACACCGCATCTACGCCCTATCAAGCCGAGTGATCAACCGCATCAACGCCCTATCACGCCGAGTGATCCACCGCATCGACGCCCTATCAAGTCGAGTGATCCACCGCATCGACGTCCTATCAAGTCGAGTGATCCACCGCATCGACGTCCTATCAAGTCGAGTGATACACCGCATCGACACCCGATCAAGTCGAGTGATCCACCGCATCTACGCCCTATCAAGTCGAGTGATACACCGCATCGACACCCGATCAAGTCGAGTGATCCACCGCATCTACGCCCTATCAAGTCGAGTGATACACCGCATCGACACCCGATCAAGTCGAGTGATCCACCGCATCTACGCCCTATCAAGTCGAGTGATCCTTCGCATCAACGCCCTATCACGCCGAGTGATCCATCGCATCGACGCCCTATCAAGTCGAGTGATCCACCGTATCAACGCCCTATCACGCCGAGTGATCCACCGCATCGACGCCCTATCAAGTCGAGTGATCCACCGCATCGACGTCCTATCAAGTCGAGTGATCCACCGCATCGACACCCGATCAAGTCGAGTGATCCACCGCATCTACGCCCTATCAAGTCGAGTGATACACCGCATCGACACCCGATCAAGCCGCATTATACACCGCATCGACGCCCTATCAAGTCGAGTGATACACCGCATCGACGTTCTATCAAGTCGAGTGATACACCGCATCGACGCCGATCAAGCCGAATTATAAACCGCATCGAGATGTGTCAAATGAGCACGGTGTGTGTGTATGCGTGTGCGTGCGTGTGTGCGTGCGTATATGTGTTTGCAATTCAATATTTGTTGGTAGTCGCAAGCTGTAGTCAGATTTTCCCGTGTTCAGTTTCCGCAGCCAATTAACATTCGGTCATGGAAAGGAGCACATTTACTCTTTTACGTTTCTGGGGTTCATTCATTTTTTTTCCATTTAGTATAATGTCGGTCCAATGTTATTATTATGTCCAATGTTGGGGTTTTGCGTATTTTGAATTATCATTTGTGCAAACTATTGTTTTCATAATACTAGTAGGATCTAGCAACAGGAATCTGTTGTTGGCATTTCTGGTTCAGTGGCGTTTTCGCACAATCACGTTATTTTCCTCACCTGGTCGAACTTTGTATATGTAAAATAAGTTAAGCAATATGTAAATATTAATAATAACAAAAGTATATTTTTCTAAAGAAAAAAAATCATAATATTTGCTACAGCCAAAGAGTTAGAACAAAAAAAGCATTTTATAAAGCTATCACATGCATGCATCTCCTATCTTTGGTTAGCATTTTCGGTGTTTATATCCGCCATCAGATTCATGTATGCCAACCATTATTCTAAAGATTATTTTGCCATGAACTTACTTGTTTTTGACAAGCAAGTTGAAACCAGCTCAAAAATGTATGAGAAACTATGCGAATACACCAGAAGTGCGTAAAATCGCTGCTATGTTGCTACGTGGCGGAACCGGTAGTAAGGCGCTTTATTTTTAATTGACGTTCGCCAAAGATAAGTGACCGTTTGAAAGAGCTTTTGAGACATTTATTTGCTTGAAATTATGCCCGGTCAAGGACGTCAAAACGCCAGAAGAAGATGGCCGTCATAATTTCAAAACATCACGACAAACTCGTTCCATATTGGCACCAAAACTTGCGGATGACTTCCTCAGAAAATTAACCAGTATCCACTAAAACCAACAGTAATCGTCTCCATAAGCGATTGTATGAGGTTTATCGTACGTTTGAGTCCATTTGACGCTACACCATGTACGTGAAAGAATTCACTTATTCTAAGTGGCAACAATATTGATATTCTCCCATTACGAGTTCACTGCTCTAATTTGTGACCTATAGAGCACATGATTCGACATTGGGGGTACGTGTACGTGAGCATAATGACTTGAATGACGTAATGTCCCTTGAGAAAGTAAAAAAAATGATGATGTAATAAACAAACCTTTTAGGCAGGTTTTCGACAATGCTTGTGATTCATTGTTGTTATCCGTCAGCTACGATAAGACATCGTTTCAAAGACATTATTGAACGTTACCGAAAAGAGACATCTAAATGTTGTGCTGGAATGTAAATGGCTGCAATGCTGCTTAGGCCTCCCACCGGTACCAATAGTTTTCGGTACCTATTAAACAGGGTCATTTCTTAGAAGAGACAAGACGCTATGCTGCAAACGCGTTTGAAAAGGCAGTCACTGATAATTTGACCTCTTTTAATGCAATTGCATGTGGCCATGAACTCAAAGAAATAACATTTGCTGCAAGGGAACGTTTCGTATGTTATCTGTTTCATCCAGGTTCAGATATTTCTACAATTGGTACTTTGAGATGGTGGTTGTTCCCCCGAAAACAGTTTGAATCAGAAATTCCCTCCTACAAAAGCAAGCTTTCATGGATCTGTGACACACAAATGTGTCATTTGGAACTACGATATTGTTCTACACCTATATACTTAGCAAAAGTTCCAACGTACGACTTAGATATTTGATTATATAAATTCCTGACCGAACCATACGCTCAAACTTCACGCGGTGGCGTCAACATCGTTCATGTAGGCAAGATGTCTATATCTCAACAAGAGGACCAAGATGGTCCTATATCGCTCACCTTAGGGCGCCCCGAGACATACTTTTTAGCAAACATTTTAAATCTCCGAGGATTTTGAAGAGGATTTTGAAAAGGAGTGATATGACAATGGTACACACTTAATTTCAAAGCACAATTTGGGAAAATATTGTCAAAGATTTTTCATTATATCTGTATTTAAAATCAGAAAATCAACAACATATTGCTGAATTTCCATTGCACATCGACAAATCGAAGCATTAATTTTGGAAACAGGTCATTGAGCTATATATTTAGAAACCATAGAACTTACATAAAACATATCAATGTAGCGTCATTGACCGTAAAATAATTTAAAGTGTCCGACGATTGGCAAAATTAAAGTTTTGTGCCGAAAGAACACCTTACTATTAACCAAATATCAAAGTTTCTACAATTTTCCAACATTAGAAGTGTTTTTATTTCGTCTTTTAAATTGGATATTTTGGTCTTTTCCGATCTTTGCCGAAGAAAATACGCTAAACTTTCGACTTGAAATTATGACGTCATACTTGCCACTGAATGACGTCATGGCGGGAAAAACGGGCAGTCATGGGTCATTTCCCGGAAAGTCTGAAATTTCTGAAAAAGTTAAATGTCCGACTTTTCTGTCATAAATCGACTTCCCCAATCGATACTCAAAACACGGAATTCGTCCTCAGTAAATGTTAGAAAAAAATGTTAAAACAGTTAAATAATAGGTCGTAAGTGAATTAAGGAATGTGCCAAAGAACGGTTTAAGTTTGTCTGTATTACTCTTACGATCGAGAAATGGATAAAAACTGAGACTTCGCTATATGACAGAAAAGTCGAACACATTATTTTTGTCAGACACCTCATGCTCTAGATTGGGGGCGGAGTCAAGCCATTGATGACGTCAATCCGTGGCAATTTTACGGAAATTGCCGATCTTTATTTTCTCGAAAATCAGTTTTTCAACGATGTAAAGAAAAGCAAATAAAACTTTTAAAACAACCGAGTTTGGCGGATCTTTTATAAAAAACGTTAATTTAATGATTTTCTTCCAATATACGGTGCAATAAACTGCCAAGCTTGGTAGCCTTTAAACACAAGAAAGTTCACTTTCCATAAATCTGTACAAATAAATTAGTCTTCAGTCATTTCTTAAAAGAAGAAATTGTAGAAGCAGTTCTTATTTCGAATGGTAAAGAATTCCACAGGTCAGGGGCAACATTCATGAAACTGCGATCTCCGTATGTTTTTGCACGACTTTTGGGTACAACAAGTGTCGTGCCATATGGCCCGGATATAAGTTCACGTTTTGGTTTGTGAATATTCAAAAGTGATGCAATGTAATCTGGGGCCTGTCCATGAAGTGCTTTAAACGTGTAAGTCAATATCTTAAATTGAATTCTGTAATGTACAGGTATCCAGTGTAATTCTTTTAAGACAGGCGTGATATAGTGACGTCTCATAGTTCTGCTGATAATACGAGCTGCCGTATTTTGGACTGTCTGTAACTTGTTCAAAGTTTTTTGGGGTAACCCAAAAAGTAATGAGTTGCAGTATTCCAACCTTGAAGTGACCAACGAGTTGACGAGGGACTTAGTAGCATCACTATTTAGATATTGTCTGATATGTCCAATTTGCCGAAGCTGAGAATAACAGGATATTTACATGCGATTCTATATTCATTTGTGAGTAAAAAAAAGAACCAAGATTCCTGACAGACAACGCCGGTTTTACCTCGGAATTCCCAATTTTGATTGATAAATCTTCAATTTGGTTCGAATGTTTCTTCGGAGCAAAGACTATCATTTCAGTTTTATCAGCATTGAGCTTAAGCATGTTGTGGTTCATCCAGTAAATGATATCGTTTAAGCATAGCTCAACACGTCGGACTGCTTCATCTCTAGAAACATTGTCACAGGGTTTGAACGAGAGATAAAGTTGTGAGTCATCTGCATAGAAATGATGTTCAAGGTCATGCCTTCTACAGATCATCCCGACTGGCTTCGTGTACATGACATAGTTCTTAGGCCCAAGGACCGAGCCCTGGGGTAAACTGTATTTCATTAGAACTGGGTTTGATAAAACACCATTTATGTAAACCGACTGATGTCGGTCCGTTAGATATGACTTCATCCAGGCAAGAGGCTTACAGGAGATATGAAAGTCATGCTCTAAACGACGAAGAAGAATGTCGTGGTCTATTGTATCAAACGCTGCCGACAGATCAAGCAGTACAAGGATAGTGATATTGCCCATGCCTAGTGATTTCAGTATGTCATTTTGAACTTTAAGTAGAGCTGTTTCGGTTGAATGAAATTTTCTATAGGCTGACTGGTGACGTTCATGCAAAGTGTTTTCAGACAGATGTTGTTCTATTTGAACGTCTACGACCTTTTCAAGAACTTTCGAGATGAACGGTAGATTCGAGACAGGCCGGTATTTTTAAGCTCATTTTTGTCAATGGCCGGGTTTCTTTAACAAAGGTTTAACGTGTGAGCTTTTAAAATGTTTTGGCACATATGATGACGCCAGTGATGAATTAATTAGTTTTGTTATGAGCCCAACAAGATCATCAATGCACGATTTAAGAAGCCACGTAGGCATTGGATCTAACTCACAGTTCTTATTTGGAGATTTGAGTATGATTTGTTTAACTTCATTCAGTGTAAACGGTCGAAACTTGGTCAGATTAGAAGATGGTTGATCAATTTCGGACGTTTCCAATAGTAGTGTTGGCGATGAAATGAAAGAAATTCCACTTCTTATGGTCTCAACATTGTCGACGAAAAGGTCACTAAATTTCTGAACAAGGAATTTAGTAGATGTATCAGATGGTAAAGTAACGTCGTTCGAGACACCAAGAAGATGATTTGTTACTTTAAATAACTTCTTCTGGTCACGCCCACAAGACTCAATCTTCTCTAAGTAATGTGCTCGTTTAGTTGGTTTGAGGAGTTTGTTTACAGTTGAACACTGGTTTCGGTAAATCTCGTGATGAACAGTTTGATTGCTCTTACGCCACTGACGTTCAAGCTTTCGCTTTAAGTGCTTTGCATCATGGAGCTCCTGTGTATACCACGGACAGCCAGGCCTCAGTACAATAGTTTTAGTATGTATAGGGACATGTTTTTCAACAATTAATTGAATTCCATTGATGTAAGCTTCCAGTAGAGTATCCACATCATTCGACTGCAAAGCACAACGCAGTATTTCTGATTCAGCTATATCTTGTTTAAAAGTATCTATATTAATTGAGCCAAGACGTCTATATGAAACAGTTTTACTAATAGGGCTAGGTCGTGTTGCCTGTACGTTGAATTCTAACGCGTAGTGATCGCAGAAAGCATTACCTGTATGGTCAGAGATCCCCGGGTCAGTAACTTTTATGTCTGAAAGAATATTGTCAGATTCTCTTGTGATAATAACGTCCAAAGTGTGATGTGTCGGTTGGGAAACATGCTGTTTTAATCCGCACGATTCAAGAACGCTAATCAGCTTTGCGGTATCACGGTCAGTAGGAATGTCCATGTGGAAATTCAAATCTCCTGTAATTATGATATTGCTACTTACTGTCGTATATTTTGCTAAATATGTTGGCCATTCGTTTTCTAGGAAATCCTTTGTACTAAGACCATTTTCACGTGTGGGGGGGAGGTCTATATATAACAGACAGTCGCAGAGAGTAGGAATTTACAACAACATTACAATCTATATATTCAAAATTGGAATATAACTTGTCCTGACTTGACTCGACGACACGAATTTCGAGAGCCTTAGAATGTATAATAGCTACACCACCGCCTCGTCTACCAGTACGAGGGACATGACTTATCGGATAGCCATCATGTAATAATTGACTTATGCAGGCCTTATCAACTTGTGTCCCAAGCCATGTTTCATGTTTAATTAAGGTTTGGAAATTCTTACACAATTGTAAACCTGTTCCCGCTTTTACAAATCTAGAATACCTCATGGTAGAGCTTATTTTCAATGATAACTTTAACAATTCTGTTTAACAAGACAATAATTTATTATGACACACACAACTTATATGAACTTTTTTCTGTACAAAATGCAAGAGCCTACAGCATATGAATAATTCTAATAGTTCTTAAAAGAGGCAAAAAAAATATCTTCAGGCCTTAACAATTTGAAAAGATTGTCAAACATTGCCCTCTATCATTTATATGGAACCCACAACAAAGGGGAAATATTCATTGAACAGTAAGGATTTGGTTATAATGGTTACACCTTTTCCAAACAACATAACATAAGAGCAGACATAATTAAGCTACTGTAGATGATAAAACAGGTGTTGATAAAGATTGCATACATGTATAAAAATGCAGAGAAAATGATGAGGCAAAATGAGACAACACAGGCTATCAAGTTATCAACAGTTTCTTCTTATACCATATCATTTACAAGCCTTTTCTGTCGGTGAGGCAAACCTGTGTATGGTAGAGAAATGACATAATGCTTTTCCATACAGAAAGGCACAGAAAGGAATAGACTGTTCAAATTTGAAAGTTCAGAATACAAAATTGACAGAGGTACAAATAGGATTTGTTTACAATAAACTAGCATATGAAATATTGAATAAAATAAAATATTGAGGTAAAAGGAGAATCAGCATTTTCTTTATTTGACTCATTAATTTCCAAAGCCTTTTCTAATAGGGACTTCAAAACAATGTCTTTCCAGGAAAGGGTTAAAGTATTTAGTTGATCCCTTGATCGAGTAAACAAGCCTAAGTGCCTCAGGGATACAGGTAAAAGAGGGTAATGGCTTTCAGAATCATAAAATATCTTTTTTTATATTATAACACCCTATGTTGAGGGTATTCATTTGGATTCTTAAATCAAGACTATTTAAATGAGTACCCATAACAAAGCGTTCAGATTTTAAACATCAAATACGGAATGTTTTTGCCTCCTTTTATCTGTAGCTGCATGTATTCTTTATCAGATATTATGATCTGCATATCTGATTATAGACCCCAAACTGTTAATTTAGGAATATGATATGTGATAAGATCTACCTGGTCAAAACAATTCCTCACTTGAAAATTCCAGAACCCCCAACATAGGGCTTCTTTCCTTGCAATGTAATGATTTTTACTATTCTGTTAGAGGTTTATGAGATGTCAATTCATGTAAAATTTCAAGACTCTAGGCCAAATAGTCTTTGAGAAAACTGTGTTTCTGTGTGAAACCTTAAACCCCACAACATAGGGCCAATTTTTCTTTAAGCACAATAATTTGAAGTATGTTGGTAGAGGGCATTGAGACAATACTACATACGAAATTTCAAGACTCTAGACCTTATAGTTTGGGAGTAGAAGATTTTTTAGTAATTGTAGACAGACAGACGGACGCACGGACGGACAACGGACGGTGAGCGATCACAATAGCTCACCCTAAGCACTTCGTGCTAAGGTGAGCTAAAAACTATTACTAACCAAAACTGCCAACGCAACAAGATTTTTTATTGCAACTTTTAAATGGGATATGATAAAACAACGAAATTTCAGATTTTATTATTCTATATATAGTGTTTTTAATGTAATATCCGCATAAAAAGAATGTACGAGTCATTGGTTCAAAACCCTATATCCGTGCTGCACATGAAACAGAGCGTGTTATAAACCAGCGCGTGTGCATTTTTGGAAAGTCGCAAGATATCCCGAAAAGAAATGGTAAAAAACATGCCACAATTTAGCATTGTCCCAAAAGAGTTGGTTGGAATGCTCTTGGCTGACTGTATAGTCAGATGATTGTTGTCATATTCGGCTGACGTGGTCTACGATAGTATTACTATAGCGGAAGTCTCAGGAAACCAGTATTTTCAATTAATTTTACTCATTAATTGTGTCTGCATGTGTTAGATGTTCCATTTCGTTTAAGTGTTATTTTTTTGTTGTTGTTAATTTCAAGGTCATTTACGTTTCTTGCTTACGTTTGATTTGACGTTTCCGGTAATATTATGGATATGCCAAGAACCTTCAGAAGTTGTGTAACTACCAAGGCACAGGGCAACATGTTCAGGAATAACAGAGATCGGTTTCGACTAGCAACAAAAAGGCTGCTGCAACTGCTGGAAAGCTCGGTCGCCTTATCAGTGCACAGACACGTAACAGGCTACGTACACATGGGTTCCGACCTCGACTTCCTTATGTGGGTCCAAATTTACTACCTATGTACACACGAGTCTATCTCCAGTGGCGCAACGCCTGTAATCTGATCATCAGAGCAGATATGGGACCTGCTTGACATGCGTTTACGTCATCGCCCAGTTCAAGCACAGGCATTGCGTCAAATGGGGCAAACAACAATTTAAGAGAGGCAGAACATTCATATCAACGTTTTTCCACATTAGTTTCGTTTGATGTAACAGATAGGTCGTGCTGTGTTCAATGCTGCAGGAGGACACACGAGATACTGATCTTGGTTTCATTTTTGAAACACATCCCAGCATTACGTTTGTTACGTTATTTGCGTTACGGAATCGATTTAAACCCATTTGTATTTTCTTGTGATCTCATAATGTTCTGCGGTCAAAATGAAGTCAATATCAACGAATTCACATTTGCAATAATCAAAATATTGTAATTTAAAGTTCGTGTTGCGTTGGCTCTTTGGGTTAGTATATATTAGATAGATTCAATATATTTAACGAGTGGATGAATCCTGATGAGGCGTGCTTTTGAGACCATGACCTTTGTCCTCATCAGGTTGATCTTGTAGTTTGACCTCCTTTTCAGAAAATTACCAATATGACAAATAGAGCCTGCCAGTGATACCCGAAGGGGGGTTGGGCAGTATATATAGATTGCATTGATATTTGACACATAAATACATCACGTTAACGCCTTTCATTTTGGACCGTAATTTTTGAATATGAGACCTTGACTTTGGAGTTTGGCCTACTTTCCAAAAGCTTTAATATGACCTATATCTTACGCTCTATTAGAGATACAACCTTGATATTTCGCTAACGCATATGCTAAAAAGTTTTCATTTGCAATCATGAAGTTTAATCTCATGACAGTGACCTTGGAGTTTGACATATTTCAATGACTTGGTCTGGTATAGACGAGTTAAGTTGTTAAAAGGCTTGCTTGGTTGAATTATGGTTCGATTATTTGTTTTTGCTTTGTTTGTTAATTAACCAGCTTTCAAATTCAATCCAAGCAAAATCGAAAAAGGCAGATCACGAGCTACAGATGCCGAAATACTGTTTTGATACCCTTTTATATGACGCTGTTACAATAGAAAGCAAATATACAATATTGATATGGCCGAGTGCAGAAACTTGTCGGATTTATGATAATGCTATATGTTAACACTCAATTGTTAGAATAATTAATTTAATTTGATATTCTATTCGCAAGGGAATTGCGTTTTTGAACGTTACCTCCCGAATATCTGACGTTGGTACATGGATGCCAACAAGCAGTTTCTTGTACCTCAGGGTAGACTCTTTACATTCCACACTGTTGGCATGGTGGAAGTACTTACCAACATTCAATGGATTGTCGGAAAGTACCCGGACTTTTTATGTTGATGTCTCTTCAATTGCAGCTCTATAAAAATTATATATTGATGGAATCTGCATTCATTTGCCAATTATGTGGTTGGTTTATTTTCAATAATAGTCGTGCATATACAAAATTTGTCCACTTATATGTGATAGCTAGGTGTTAATCCATCAGGGACTACTTGTTAGAGGAACAACCAGGGTAACCAATACAGAAGAGCTTTTAAGTCATTTTAATCGTGAAGGAGTAATGTTTTTGAACCACATTATCACTGGAGATTAAATGAAGGTTCATTATTTCAAACTTGAGATAAAAGCTCTGTCAAAGTAGTCATTAAAAAGAGATGGTTCCCCACCCCTGAAAAGATTACGCTCTTTCCGTCGACTGGTAGTCATGTTTGTTGCTTCTTTGGGCTCAAGATGATTGGTAGTTATTCATTTCATTTCAAAAGGTTAACACTACCAGTGCCAAGTATGATTATGAAGTAATTCTGAAAATACTAAAAGAAATGTGTAAGTAAACCCCTGATTCCGCCGCAGCTACAGCGGAGATTATCGACTGTTACAAATGGCAATTGTTGTTTCACACTCCATATAGCCCAGACCTCGCCCAACTTTTATTTTATCAACTTTTATTCGCTTCTAGAACTGAAGAAAATGCTTGCTAGAAAAAAATGAAAGACCAGGGCGCCTTTGATATCTTCTATTAAACAGTACCTAATACAGTGGGTTTATGTCATGGTTAACAGTGGGAATAAAAAAAAACACCGACAACGCTTAATATAAAGATGGACAATATTTTCAAACAGTGTGGAAGAAATTTTTGTTAAAAATTTGAATAGTTTCCGAGAACTAGTCAAAAGTCAGGATACTTTTCCGCCTTCCACCTTCATAAGTTTACCTACGAAAGAAGTAATGATGATGATTATCAAGGGTTTGGAACTGGTAAGTGCCTCGGCTTTCCACCAATCCTATGACTAAGATTAAGTATCGATTTTAACAATTTTTAAAACCCAAATTTCACAAGAGGCATCCAAAAATGGGCTAATAGTTACAATTCAAACTCAGCGTAATTAAACATGAATCATTTATGAGCTCTAATACGTGTAAGAAAGTGTACTGTTACTTGTGCAACATTCGCAGCTGTAAATTGTCCATACAATCTTGAAGTACATTGAAATACTGCAGAAGAAAACAAGAACGCTGTAACTTATAGGAAAGGCAGAAGAAATCCACCAAACAACTCAAACTATAGAAAAGGTTGTTGCCTATTCACGAAAGTCTTCAATTGTTTGGGCACAATTTCTCTGCCATGCAACTATCAACCATTTTATTTCAAAGATCATAATAAGTCGAACTCCGCATATGTCGAGGTATTTAAACGACCCAGAAACAACAAGATTTAACTCTATGCTCATACAACGCTTATATCAAGTTTTCCTTTTATTTAAACTGAATTGCAGAGGTAAAATGGTTATTGAGGCTACATGAAAATGTTTTAGAATTTTAATTTTTTAAAGAAGACAAATGACTTGGAAGACAAATGAAGTTAATGAGAAAAGCATCTAAATATTTCGGTCAGAAGATGACTGTTTACTATTAATGAAAAAGAGGAATGTTCTTTAAAACTTTCAAACCTGTACTTGTTTAGAGAAAGGTTTGAGTGAACTTGACTATCAGTATTAACTATTTTCCTTTATTTTTCCTTTACCTTTATATCGTCGCTTTTCAACGAAAATCTCGTAACTGCAGCTTGTTTTAAGCCTCAGTTACGATGTTTCCGATGAAATGCAACCTTTTTGTGGTATGTTTATTTATTTTAGTCTGTAATATTGTTTGTATAACAACGTTCCGAAAAATTGTCCCTTGGTAAAGGACTAACTCAACATGTCAATAGGCTATTAAAGTATTTCGGTGGCACAAAATGATAAAATTAAGGTTTAGGTATATTAGACAAATGTACATTTAATAGCTGTACGATATCACGGAAATACTGTTAGCTGCAGCAGCTGGTGAATATAAAATACATTCTGTAGGCAGCCTTTGTTAGCTTGAGAGCTGATTAACCCTTTCCAAAACGACACATTACACTGGTTCAAATTGATCGTGATTGCAGACTACAAACTTTGCGCCATGTTATAATAACACAGAAACAAATTTAGAGGAAAAAGGATAGTTTCCTTCTTTGCTTGACAAGTTTTTCTAATCCCATGTAGGGTTATGAAAACTACTTTTTTAGGAAACCTTATATTTTATCAATAACATTACAAGGCCATTATATAGTGAAAGATTAATACATGTTTTGGTGGGAAATCCGATACAAGCTGATGACAGGTCGTATTACACTACATTTATCTATGGCGGGAAAACTGAATGTAACACTTTAAACCAGACTGTTTCAATAATGATAATACTTTATTAGCTATATCTTTCGGCCTTACCTCCGGCGTCTGAAGCAACTAAACGTGGACCCCCTTCATTTCTATCAACATGTTTCTAAAATGTCAATGAATGAATAATGAATGAATAGTGTTTTAAAGCCCGTTGACTACTAAGGTCATATTGGGCGCAACAGCAACACATACTTGGATGTATACAAAATTAATGATATGTATATAGTTACATAAAAATCCAGAAAGGTAACTTATAGTGACTTTATATCTAATTCAAGAATAGATAATGTTACCTTGTATAAAATTAATCAATACTATTATTTTAACACAATATTAAAACTAGACAAAACAACCATGAACCATGAATAATCCGATGTGAGGACAAATAGACATGGGCTCCTCCCAGATCAGAGAACACCCATGTCCGAGTCCATTCGACCGGAAAATCCACAGAACATATAACTATATAGAATATTAAACGTAACTAAAGTATCACCGATCAAATATCACAGACTATAATAAAAAGAGCTAAATCTTTCTAAAGAGATTACACTCTTTAAGAAAGTTAAAAATCGACTCAGGCCTCACGGTATCAAATAACGATTTCAAATTATCAACGTTAAAGTGACTGTTTCTTATGATGGCAAGATCTACACAATCAATGAGTAGATGTTGGACAGTAATTGTCTCATTACAAGGAATACACTGCGGTTCTACCTCGTTCTTTAATAGGTGCGAATGGGTCAAATGAGTATGACCGATTCGCAATCTGGCCAAAACTAACTCTTCGCGGCGGTCAGACCGAAGACCTGGCATCCATTCACCAAGTGAAGGTTTAATCGAAAATAATTTATTTCGTTGATTTGCCTGGTCACTCCAACAGTTCTGCCATACATTGTGGATAAAAGTATTAATTAGAGGTTTAAAATCAGTAAAGGGAACTTTAAAAGGTAAACATCGAGTGACAACGCGTCCTTGGCAGCCCTATCTGCCTCTTCGTTGCCACGTAGACCACGATGGCTTGGAAGCCAGCAAAAGACAATATCAGTATCTTCATCAGCAGCATAGACACGAGACAGCTTTTCAAGAAGTTTGACTATGATAGGGTTGTCCGTTTTCTCGTGTTCCAGCGCTTGCATACTAGATAAAGAGTCAGTAAAAATAATGTAACGCCAATAACCATTTTCAATAATGTGCTCAAGCGCAAGGTCAATAGCCTTGAGCTCGGCAGAGAAAATGGATGAATTATCAGGCAGACGATACTGATATTTGTAACCATCCAAGATGGCAGCTGAAGCAACTTTTTCTTTATTTTTAGACCCGTCTGTATAAATTTGAAAATGAAGAATGTGTTTTTCTTGTATTTCAAGGAATTTAGTTTTAAATACAACTTGGTCAGTTTCTGATTTTTTAGTTGAAGCTAGATCATAAATAAAGGTGGGACTTTTAGACGTCCACACAGGAACATCTGGTACTTAATGTTCGGCCACGTCATCTAGATCGAAATCTAGAGATTCTATGTGAACTTTACAACGTAAACTAAAGGGTGGAATTTCTGATTCCATCTTTTTGAAGTCCTCTTCGTAAAGAGGTTTAAATACAGAATCATGTGTAGGATTATCTGGATTAGATTTTAATTTCAAATAATAATCCATAGACAACTTCTTTCGACAAGTCGCCGGCTGTTTGTCCCACTCAGATTAACGATTAAGCAACTATAATTAGCGGGATACAAATGCCAGAAATGGTATAAGTCGTGTTCAGGGATCGAACCCGGCATTCATGATTGAGAGTCAGTGCACTTTCTTGCAAAAAAATAATCATATTCCACTAACATTCTGAATTCTTAACTCCATGTTCCGGAAATGTTGAAAAGTTCCTCTAAAACACACAAATTCTTCACAATTGCTTAAACGCCCACCCATACCGAGGTACCAAATTTTGCCAAGAAACATCAATATCTTAATCCCGGGGAAGATTATTTTTAACACTTACCATAAAAAACATTACTACTGATAAGACCCATCCATCCCTCCCATGGTTTTGTTTGTCAAATTAATGCTCTGAACTAGTTTTAAGGTGTTTGAACCATAATTAATATGCCAAGAGCTCGAACTTACAGTCCTTCGAGCCAAATGTTGGCAAAATATAGGGGGTGGGTATTGTGTTTTGGATATTTCTCTCAGTTTTCTTGTTTATCCAAGCTTTCTCGTAGCGGAAAACATAAGGATTGTTTTATTACAATTTCATGCGTAGTGTTTGAGACAACCGGGCCGTAGTTCAGAGAGCAGAGGGTCGAACATACATTCCTAAGACCCAAACTGGGCTCGAATCGTTTTCCTTTTCGACTTTTTTTTATAAAAAATACACTCTCTCAATTATTCCAGATTAATTCTTGTGAAAACAATTAAGGCATCTATTTCAAACACAAGTTTACCCCTGGAATATATTGGAGATAGCAGGGACTCGAACTACAAGTCCCTGGACCCAAATTTTGGCAAAGTTGGGTTTCCTTTTTTTTTTTGGGGGGGGGGGGTTCTATAATAACTCCATTTCTGATGGTGTTAGAAATCAAAACAAAGCATAATTTTCTAGCTATATAATCTGTCTATCGAATTAAGCATGAAAAATGTGCAAAAGACGCCCTGTTCTAGCTGTGCGCTTTGATCTTGACCTACATCGTAATTTTGTTTCATTTGTAGGGATTGATTTTGGCTTTTTATTTTTAATATCTTGCTTTATCAAACTTTCAAATAGCGAAAACGATTAATCTTAATTACAAATATCAGTCTTAGGCCAACGGCCCACAATTCAGATAGTGGGGTCTCAAACTTACAGTTTTTTACCCCATGAAACCGAAGTTGGTCCAAGCCGGATGCCTTCTTTTTGGTTTTCAATCATTAAAGTGTATGTTAGAATTAGGACAAAGTGTGGTTATGTAGGTAATAAAACTATCTTTCAGAGAACATTAAAGTCTATGCATAGGTGTCCGGCTCAGGCAGTTTTTGGGCTACACAAACCGCAGTTTTGGTTCCTAATGTAAGTGGTGGATCCTGTGTTTAAGCTATTTCTCTAGAATTTCTCACTTATTCCGACTTCCTTACGTTGGAAAGAATTATTGCAAGCAAAAATTTAAGGCCAACTACCCCTATTTTAGATTGCTGGTTTTCGAACATGTATTGATTAAACCCCAATTCCGAAATCGTGTCAAAATCAGGTTCCCTCTTCTTTGGTTTTCACCACATCTTCTCAATTAGGTTTCCACTTCTTGGTTTTCACTACATCTTCCAACTAATGCTTAAGCTAGAAATTAAAACTAAAACAAAGCATGCTATCTAGCTAATTAGTTAATATTTTTGCAAATAGAAAATAAAAGATAGGCAAAGGTGCCGGCCCATGCTGTGCTTCATGATCTAGTGTATTATTCCGAAATGCATTGCTATATATAGACAACAACCATTGCATTCAGAGAAAAGGATCTTCAACTTTAAATGGGCTGGTGTTTCTATATATTAACCAAGTTTTTCACGTTCTTTTCTGGCTAGGTAATCTCATTAGCATTGTACCCGCCGTGTTACTTCCCTTTAAACGTCACATTCCTCCCTACTTACTATGACTTCGCCCCGAAGTCAGCAATTTTATAACAGTGCATGTTACAACCCAAGCTGCACGGCTATATCTACCTACAAGGAAGCGAGGCATCACAAGGTTCATACGGGAGATGAGCCGTCTACCCAGTAATCCTGCAATGCACTGCTACACCATACAGAAAGATAGACAGTGAACAAAGCTAACATAAGGGGGTAACCATGGGTTAGGGATAGCTGGAGATGGCTATCACATGATCCCACCGCTACCACCAATTGTAATGTTCCGAAATACATGGCTACATATAGACAACAACCATTCCATTCAGAGAAAAAGATCCTCAACCCTAAATGGGCTGGTGTTTCTATATATAAACCAACTTTTTCACGTTCTTTTCTGGCCAGGTAATCTCATTAGCATATTACCCACCGTGTTACCCTCCCCCCTTTTAAACGTCACACTAGGCTATGTCATGCTAGAATAAAAGATTGGCAAAAGTGCCAACTCAGGCTGTGCTTCATGATCTAGGCTATGTCAACCGTTATTTTGTCTCAAAATGTAAGGGGTGTGTTTTTGCTACTTATCTTACTCTTTTCATTCATTTCGACTGATACATTCTTGAACCAACAGAGACGCATCGAACATCAATTTCAAGCACAATTTTGATGACACCGTCCCAATCTGGTCCTCAGAATCGCCGCTAATCCTTATGTCATGGGAGAAGAACAATCAAGATTTAATATCAAGGGATTTGAAAGTGGTTTTTTTCTGTTTTCGAGCTCCTAAACCCAAATCGTAACCTTAGTCCCAGTCCTAGCCCCAGTTCCACCGATTCTATTCACATTTACCCCTACCCTTTTCCAGGAATCGTCAATTTTCTTTATCTTAATGGAGTGCAACAGCCTAAAATTATTATGTTTAAGTAGTGGAACAGGCTTTTGGATGGATAGGTAGCTTACACTCGGTATCTGATAATCGGTTCCCTTACTCAAACACTAGCCCCAGTTCATAGTTCTATCGGTACCAATAACCCTTGCCCTAGAATCGTTGCATATCCATTTTCAAGGGAACAGCAATTTCTGTGACAACGTAAATTGACGATGGTATCCTGATTTAAAAATTCAGATATCCTTCTCAATCTCCCTTTCCACGAATGACACCGAAGATGCGTGAAGACGGAAATAATACTTGTTTATGGGACTCGACCTAAAGTATGAAGTCTAAATTACATTCGTATGGGGCTAGGAGAAATCTGCAAAGTTGGTCTCACAAGGTAGACCTTGAAGTCAACTTGCTTTTCCTTCAATTTTGTGATGGCTATTATAGCGGCTGTACTTTTGAAAAATGCAAAGCCTCCTCTAGTCAATATACTGCTTTCTCGGAATTCCATCCGTTGTTCGTGAACAAAATTTTGAGAGTTCGCCTTGACCGACATCATCACTGACATACGCAAGAATATGATTATGGGTATGTGCTTGATGCCATGTTTCTTATGCTAAATGAGGATGTTTAAAATGAATGCAGTGTCTATTCGTCTGGTACCGGACTATAAACCATTTAGAGCCATTTAGTCTATTTGTCCGTACTCTTCAAAGCCGAGTTCTATATTGATTAAACCATCAAATATGACCTCTGCAGTTTTCGGTACGCCAACAGCCTATTTGGTCGTCATTATCTAATTATAGCACATCATTTGAATTATCGAATCAAAATCAATCAGCTTTATCTTGCATGATCATTACATACACATTACGTCGCTTCTACTTTTGGCTGAAGCCGGTAACATTTGAATTATTGAATCAAAATCATTCAGTTTGATCTTGTTTGGTTACGTATACATTACGTCGCTTCTATTTTTGGCTGAAGCCGGTAATTTGAAGCGTCAGCCAATGTGAGGTTGTATCAGCTTTTTAAATTGTTTTGTTGTGTAAAGCCAACGATTGGATACTGAAATCCCGCCAAGGCCCCGAGATTAGACGAGAAATGATCCCGCGAGAACAGAGCTCATTCTATCGAAATGGAATGTAGAGATAATGTGCTCTGTTCCTAAGAGAGTAATTTGTCCGGTACTGGACAATTAGCTGTAAGAGACAGTGCATTGACTTTTCGCCCGGTTATGATGGTACGAACGGTGTTCATCGGTCCGTAAAACTTATTTAAATTGTTAATGACGTCACATAGTTGCCAAATTTGATTCAAAACCATCTTAACAGCATATCGTCATAGAAAAAGCTGCAGTTACTGGGTTTTTGATGAAAACCGATGTTGTTTTAGTCTTACAGATATGGTGTTATGTTCCCCGCTAAAGGTCAAATGTTAACTAAGTATTCGGATTATGTTTGGCTAACGCAGAGGGGATATGGGTAAGAAAAACGTGAGTAATAGAGAGGGAGACACACAGAATAAAAATAAATAGGACAGCTTTATAGAAGCACCAAAATACTGTAATGAATGATAAGAAATGAGAATTATACAAGGACACGTGTATTGAAAGGAAAATAGAGACTGAAAAATAGGAAATTGAAAGAATTGGGTGGAACGAAAGTTAGAGGAGGAAGATGAGAGTAAGCGAAAAAGGGCAATTGAGAACGAGGGGCAGAAGGAAATAGACAGACAAACTTATACAGACATAGAGAGAATGAAGAGAGAGATATGGAGAGAGAGAGAGAGAGCGAGAGAGACAGACAGACAGAGACAGAGAGACAGAGAGACAGAGAGACAGAGAGAGGGGGAGAGAGAGATATATATATATATAGAGAGAGACGGAGAAAGACAAAGGGAGACAAAGAGAGAGAGTGAGAGAAACAAAGAGAGTAAGAATCGTAGAGCGGAAGACAAAGTGCGAAATGCAGAGACACACAGAAGAGAAAGAGATGCACTAGGGGACAAGAAGAGAGGCAAAACAATACACACAGAGAGACAGACACACATAAGAGACACAGAGAGGAATTGATAGACATACAGAGGCACAACAAAAGGCAGACAAAGACGCATAAAGAGACAGACAGGGACACAGACAGAGAGACAAACAGAGACACAGACAGATAGACAAAAACAAAGAAAGGCAGTAAAACAAACATACATAAAGACAGACATAATGTCAGAAAACACAGAGACATAAATAATGACAAACATACAACCACAATGACAGTCACACAGACAAACAACATACACAAACACCGACGCACAGGCACACAAACACACATAGACAAACAGACACACAGACAGGTAGACGAACATACACGGACAGGCACACATACAGGCAGACACTTAGCTAGATACACAGACAGACAATGAGTCACAAAGACATATAGACAGACAGGCAGAGACAGACACAAAGAGAGACACAGACATGCACGGAAAGGCAGATATTTGAGACAGACACAAAGACAGAAAAGGAACACGCAGACAGACAAACATACCTACAAACAGGCAGACACATAGACACCATGAAAAGCAGACAGACATACAAGTACAGGCAAACAGACAGAAACACACGCAGGCAGAGACAGACACAAAAAGAGACAGGCACTCAGACAGACACAAAACACAAAAACACGTAGACACAAAGGCACACAATCACACAGAGAAAGGCACACGACAGATGCACGCCAAGTTAGACAAACAGATAGACACAGAGACCCGCAAAGGCAGACAGACACACATACAGACAACACAGAGAGAGCACAAACACACACAGGCCGACACAAAGACAGACACAAAGCCAGATTGACACACAGACAGGCAGACATACACGGACATACAAATAGATAGACAAACAAACACAAAGAAATGCAGACAGACAGAAACACAGGCAAATAAACATACACACATAGACGCACAGACAGACACATATACAAACACATACAGATACAAATAATGACATACAGACACAAAGACAAACACACATAGGCAGACAGACAAACACAAAGACATGCAGACAGACAAACACAAATACATGAAAGACATGCAGACAGACAGAAACACAGGCAAATACACATACACACACAGACTGACAGACAAACATAGACAGACACAAATAATGAAAGACGTACAGACACAAAGACAAACATACAGAAAAACAATACAAAAACACACACTGACGAACACACAGACATACAAACAGACATATGGACACGTAGGCACACAGATACACAGATAGACACATATATAGACACACAGACAGACATGAAGACAGACATACATACCGACAGACAGACAGACACAAGAACACGCCGAGGGACAGGCCTACGGACAAACGCACAGTCAGTTAGACAGACAAACAGATAGACCCATAGACCTACATGGACGCACAGACCCACAGAGACGCATATACAGACAGACTCAAAGTTAGACACAAACACACTCATAGAAACACAAAGACAGACAAACAGACACGTAGACAAACACGGACAGGCACACATACAGACAGGCACTTAGCTAGATACACAGACAGACAATGAGTCACAAAGACATATAGACAGACAGGCAGAGACAGACACAAAGAGAGACACAGACATGCACGGAAAGGCAGATATTTGAGACAGACACAAAGACAGAAAAGGAACACGCAGACAGACAAACATACCTACAAACAGGCAGACACATAGACACCATGAAAAGCAGACAGACATACAAGTACAGGCAAACAGACAGAAACACACGCAGGCAGAGACAGACACAAAAAGAGACAGGCACTCAGACAGACACAAAACACAAAAACACGTAGACACAAAGGCACACAATCACACAGAGAAAGGCACACAGACAGATGCACACCAAGTTAGACAAACAGATAGACACACGGAGACCCGCAAAGGCGGACAGACACAGAGACAGACAACACACAGAGGGACACAAACACACATAGGCTGACACAAAGATAGACACAAAGCCCGATTGACACACAAACATGCAGACATACATGGACATACAAATAGACAGACAGACAAACACAAAGACATGCAGACAGACAGAAACACAGGTAAATAAACATACATGTACACATATAGACGCACGGACAGACACATATACATACACATACACGGACAAATACAGACACACACAGAGAGACACACAGGGACACGCAGACACAAAGACAGGTAGACAGAGACAAGCACATAGACAGACATACAGCTAGTTAGACAGGCAAAAAGAGAGACACATAGACTCATATCGACGCAGAGAGCGAGAGAGAGAGAGAGAGAGAGAGAGAGAGAGAGAGAGAGAGAGAGAGAGAGAGAGAGAGAGAGAGAGAGAGAGAGAGAGAGAGAGAGAGAGAGAGAGAGAGAGAGAGAGAGAGAGAGACATACATGTACATGAAGAGAGGCGGATAGAAATACGCACAAACAGATAGAAAGACATAGACAGATAAGTATGGAGGTATGGGTGCAGTTAGAAGCTGATAGAAACGATCTATAACTGATTTAATAATTTCCCAAACAAGACATGGTTTGATGTTCCTGATAGAATATGCTTCAAAAACATTGATACATTTAAGAACTAAATGCAGATATTCAGAATGTTCTCATTTTTTGTTCTTAAGGCTTATTTGCTAAAAAGCATTCACAAACTCTAACTTAAGAAACATTCATTTTTTCGTCTGCATCGGTTTTAAATTGGACAATCGTTCAATCTGGTTGTATAGGAAACGTTAAGAAAACACGTGTCTATTGATATACTATAACGACAGTTTACCGGACGAATAGCCTATATGCCCCTTATATGAGTAAAACAATCAAATTTTGTCAAGTGACAATGCGTGAACATGTAAGTACATTGTGGGGACGATATATTTTAAGGTGCAGAAAAAACACCCATTTTAAAATATCATCTTTACGACTTTATCGATTTTTTTTAAATTTTGCAAAATATACTGAGAGGCAAACATTAGTAAACACCCTAGTTCTTCCATGTTTTCTGAGAAAACTATGTAAAAAATACGACTTTTAAACGCCAACGTAGGTGGTCGTTTGTTTAAATGTGAACTTGTTCGCCAACCTGTCTATCTGCCCTTCCTTCCGCTGTGAAGGTGTTTTCATATCATACAGCGGCATCAAAAGAGGGAATTAATCAATAAAATAACGCAAGAATTCACATTTATGAACGGATTTGGATTCAATTTTCACTGAAAATACCTAGTCTCACAGGACCATGCGTACATTGTTAGTACTTTTCCATATTATGATGCGTCATGGCAAAAGGGGGCTTGATGTAAAAACAATTATCGGTCATAACACCTTTTACGGTTGTAGATGGATTTTGATCAAATTTGCGCAGACTATTCCTATGCCACCTGATTAAGTGTATATAGTGTCGCATTTCTTTCATGTTATGCTGCGTCATAGTAAAATGGGTCTTAATGGCAAAAAGTGGCAAATTGATCGATTTCTACCAGCCACCGAGAATTGTGTTATAATGTTAGAGACAAGTTGTGATTTGTTGTAATGAATGATAAAGAAATCAAATACGGATTTACCGCTATATTTTATGTTTAACTAAGTTGCATGTGCAAAATATGCAAAATCGGCATGTAGCAAGAGTATGGGTAGTCAAGCAATTGCAGGTGAAATTTATCAACACTGTATTATTGGTTTAGGGGTAAAAATAAAAAGTACACACTTTTGACTTGATATGATGGAATTTTAAAGAACTATCGAAAAGCAAAAAGTGAATACTTTCTTTTGCCTCTCAGTATATATGCACATGATAATTTAGAACTTCGCAGGCATGGCTTACTTGGAAAATGCGGTTTTTGTCGTCCATTCAATGAATTATCCATGTTCTCTAATTATATATACACTGTTGTCAAAATTTTCATATTCTTTAAGTTATTGTTTTGTGTGTCATTTAGTCAGGGGAGTTGATTTTTTAACATCTATCAAAAGAAAAAGAACCTACAAGATCAATGCCTCTTTCTGCCATATTTGAATTTGATGAAGCAGCCTCTCTGAAATCATAAAATGCAAATACAAGATATCCAAAAATCATAATAATATCTTTTGTATCAAATACTTTTTCATAGACAAAGTTTGACAAATCTGCTAAAGTTGTATCGTCACTGAAAACCATTTATAAGGACCTCTGTGTCTCTGAAATCAATTATGGTTGCCATATGGATGGCAGCAGGTTTGCAGAATAGATGTTCTGTAACAATAATGACTCGTCATTATATAATGAACGTTTTAAGCCAAACCCATGTTGGTGTTTGTTATTTTACTAGACGACTTCTTCAGTACCTAAGCTCTAATTCTAGATATCGCTCATCAAACAAAGTTGAGTTGTGTGTTGAGGTGTGTGGATGTCAGTCTTTCTCCATAATCAAATCTGGCTAAAGGCTCAAAGGAACTGATAACTGTTAAGACTATAATCAACAATTTTTCATGAACACATTGGTCTTAATTGTCTTCTCCGAAGGCTGCAATAAATTTCCGTGTCTGTTTGCTACTTCAGTATTTGTTGGTGATCGCAAGCTGTGGTCAGATGTTCAGTTTCGGCACATGGTCGTTCATTGGATGCTACCAGATAACATTCGGTAATGAACATGCACTTATACTGTTTTTACCTTTCATGTGGATCATTTTTTATATTTTCAGTCCACTTTCACCAAAACATTACCCGCGAAAAATAATGATGATTATGATAGATATGAATCGGACAGTGCCTTAGCTTATCCCAATTATATGACTTTAATTTACCGATTGATCATTGCTGAAGACCCAATTTTCATTAGAAGCATCACAAATAAACTAATGGTCACAATTCAAACTCATCAGAATGTAACATGAAGCATTTATGCACTCTGAGAAGTGTTTAAAAGTGTATTGTTCCCTGAGAACACGGGAAGCTATGAATTTTTCAGAATGTCGTGAAGGACACGAAAGGATAAAAGAAGAAATCAAGAATGCTTTAGTTTATTGTTTGAAGCCCAAAAAGTCAAACATTCCAAATTTTGAAAAAGTTGTTATTGCCTATATACGAAAATCTGTAATTTTTGGGGCTCTCCTTTTTGCTGCAAAGCAACTATCGATATAAGAATCAAAATAGAGCATATATCAATGAATCTTTTTCAGAAATCCAAACTCTTAAATTCTATCCATTTTGATAACTTAATGATTGTGAGATTTGATTAGACTATCATCATATAAAAAAGTGACCCTTCTCACTGTTTGAATAGTATATTATGATAATGAATAATCAATTGTCATCTGGTCACCACATACCAAATTTGACAATATTGCAGAACGCACAATGGCTAATAGCCCATAGATAAATGCACTAGTCGTGCCATAACAGCCGGCTAGAGCAAAAGATAAGATCTGGCATCATGACATGCTGGAAGGGACAAGTAATCATATGACTGCCTTGCTTAGGGGAATAACGATCCCCGGTCGTTATTTTATAAAGAATACCGACAGCCCGGTATTATGACTAGGGTCATAGTATACTGACATCCTACACGTAGGCAAGTGACCCCTCCCGTAGAATTGTTACCCCCTTAAAATAATTTCCCCCTTCCCCCACATACACACCAAACTTCTTTCACTATTCTAATTTCAACTAAGGTACACTTACAAAATATTTATCTCCGCGGGTAGGCATTGGGGGTGTAGTGGCACCCATTCTTACATGCGTCTGTCCGTACATACAGAGCCTTTCGACCAACTCTCTATTCATTATTGGACGTACCTGATTCAAACTTTCTGGTTAGGTGCTTCCACCGCATCTGTATGGATTCTGATTCATCGGTACAGTACGGTATTTTGTCAGGGAATACGAACAACTACCTATGCATATTTATGTGGAAAGAACATATAGTTAAAGTTGCGACATGGAATCACTTGCCTCTCACCGTAATTAGTTTGAGGCTTACCAGAGTGGTGCACTTTGGTAAGTATGTTCGCCAATCAAGCATGGGCCCCTTTAAGAAATATCACCGTGGTATGAACAAAGGCTTTCGAATGAGAAATAGAATAAATGTTGCTTATAAGTTGAAAACAAAATAAGTAACATTCGAATTAACTTTAAATCAAGTCATGTATGTCAGCATTAGCTCCAGTAGAAACAACAACAACAACAAGAGGACAATGATGGTCCTAAATCGCCCACAGAACCAAGATGATACTTAGCATGTTCTACTCTGGTTGTGCTGAATTTCAGATTCATCCAAGTTCTTTCTGGTCCGACCATAACGGAAATCAAACTCATACAAGATCTTGTGGTAACCAACGTTTTTTCATTCATTTTTCTTTTATTTTTTATTTCATCGTTATTGGTCAATAATTGAAAATGCTTGAATGTAAAAAAAAGGGAAACAGTCAAAAACAACAATTTTGTCACATTTAAGGGCGAATAACTCATGACTTTTTGGTCCAATCAAACTGATGTTTATCCGAGATCTTATGATCAAGAAAAATATATCAAAGTTTTGTTATGATTGATCAATATTTGTAGTTGCTACAGAGTAAATAAAGTCAAACTAGCTATTTTTGTATTTTGAGGGCAAAATACTCTGAGCTTGTTCAAAAAGGCCCATAATCTAAATACAATCAGAGAACTTATGACCATAATTGCTTTGACGAAGTTTGGTCAAAATTGTCAAACTTTCGTAGATGCTAAAGTATAACAAAACAAATTGTGGAAGGACAGGCGGACTGTCGATGGACATTGAGTTTGAGTTTATTGGTGTTTTACGCCGTTTTCAACTACCAGGGTCATATCGCGGCGGCTGGAGCACCTAACCGTGGGTTCCTGGTATTTCTCGCACCAGTACAACCACAATATCCAAACCGAGCCTCCAGCTGCTCTCTCACATAGATGATTCACACCCATTGGTGAGAGACAAATGACTTTTGTCAAATGTCAGAATGGATACTGGCCGAGCCGGGGTTCGAACTCGAGACCCCTGGATTGACAGACTCCGACGTAACCGACTGAGCTATCCGGGCTCGGCTCGATGGACATTGAGTGACCACAATATTCGTGCTCAGGTGAACTTACAACAACAAATACATATACGGTGTAAAATAAGCAATAAGTTAGGTTGGGGTCAATATTTTGTAGATAAACTGAGAGGGGATCGTTATTTTACAAAGGAGTGTTGTATAAGAGAGGGGTCATTATCCTATATGAAATAAGACGGTGGTAGGTATTCTATTTTGGTCATTATACAACGTTAAATCAGCAAGATCATTGGCTAACGGATCGCATATCTAGGTCGAAACTTGACAAAAGGAACAGGTTACCAGCACTAAGCCTTCAGCGAGTCAGCTACACGATACACTGCCGAATGTGCAATGGTTTAACCCTAAAATCTACGGACGTGTCAGAGCAGTTACCATTAGAAATGTCTTACGACCGAAGATCCAGGGCCGTGCCATGCCAGCATGCCTTTCGTAACCAATGCGATAACTTTGATTAGCCGTCAATAGATTCCTGGTACCATTCGCCAGCGTTAATGCCTTCAAGTACTCCTTCCCCTCACATAAATTTTAAAGCATAATAATAACTTCCTATTTGCCTGTGCCGATTAGCCTTTGACACAAACAATGGTTAATGACCCGAGGATATGGGACTTAAAATGTCGGTAAGGTCCCACTAGCTCTGGTTCGACGGCGGGTCTCACAAATGAAGCCAGCGCTCTATGGTGGGAATGACAACCGGTCCCTGGCGTAACCACTGTTCGGACTTTGTTATAAGGTAGGATACCACCCAAAAAACTCGATGTTTAGAATAGTGTTGGTAGTTATGTTTGCAAAAACTTTACTGGTGATTTTTGTGCTCATTGTCGCCCTCTTGGAACGATTTAATGCACGAAGACATTATTTAACGCTCTCTCAAGTAAAATGGCCCAGGGAATCTCTCTCTCTCTCTCTCTCTCTCTCTCTCTCTCTCTCTCTCTCTCTCTCTCTCTCTCTCTCTCTCTCTCTCTCTGTGGACGCTTGGGCATACAAAATTGTTAAGTTCTATATCTGTAGCGCAAGTAGTTCGAAATTGTGCTGCTTTGAATTGCACAAAGAGACGGAAAAGGATCGGCGAGCCTTAGGTTCAGATAGTTGACATTTAATAGTACATACATGTATATGTAAAATTTGGAGGGAAATCTGTACAGTGTAAAGATATGAGTCACTCACAAGATATTTTATATATTTCTACCTAAATCAATGGCGGGAAATATTAATTTGACCCTTCATGAAAAGACTGATTTAACTTTACGTTTAAATGCATAACTATCGACTACAAACAGAAAACACAGATAGCAGAGAAGGCAGGAAGTCAAGTTTTCATCCATTCGAAAATATTTTTATGCAACCGTAGCGAGAGATCGGGGAAATATTGTTTAACTCATGTATGTCTGTACGTCTGTCTGTCCGTCTGTCTATCTATCCGAAAACTTAACATTTAAACAAATTTGCTATGTACACGGGTGGTAAACAGAGAAACTAGCTCCAAAAAGAGTCAACGGTATTTCGTTGCCTCGTGACATCCGGCCTCTACCGAGGTAGTTGCAGAGAGCGAAAATCTGTAAACAAAGGTAGGTCATGAACACATTTTTCTACAATTATTTCTTTTACAACGAGTTTTTGAAAAAAATCCGGCGATGCTGTAATATGAAGAAATGGTCGAAGTTTGTTGTGCACGAGAATATACGGTGTAAGTAAGCATAGTTTGAATACTATCGTTGAAAAACATTTCAAAATCGAAAGTAAAAACTTTTTTTACTTTCAATTTTGAAATTTTTTTCAACGATTGTATTAAAACCATGCTACTAATACCGTTTATTCTCGTGCACAACAAACTTTGACCATTTCTTCATATTACAGCATCGCCGGATTTCTCAAAAACTCGCTTCAAAAGAAATAATTTTTAAAAATATGTTCGTGACCTACAAAGTTTCGCTCTATGCAACTACCTCTTTTTGGAGCTAGTTTCTCTGTTTACCACCCGTGTGTAACTTCCTTTGAATGATATCTATCTGTTCCAGGCAATTTGACCTTCCTCAATGTCATCTGGTAACCCTTATCAACCATTAACACAGAAACTTAACATTTTAGAACAAGAGGGCCATGATGACCCTGTATCGCTCCACTGGCTTTTAAACTTTATAGGCCTTTAGACTACAAATGTCTTCAAGGAATACAAAAGAGGTCTATCCAAAGAAGATATGCTTCACCACAATTAAATACAAAAAGTGGTTATGGAGGAGAAATGTTTTTAAAATTTTCTTAAAATTGCACTAATCTATGTTTCATATGGCAAAAAATAAGCCCAGCCCACAGCGGCCATGTTTTTCATCCGATCGAATTTTTTTCAAAGAATCTTATGGAACACTGTACATCGAACATTCAAGCTAAATTACAATGAAATTCAATATGGCATTTTGGAGAAGAAGATATTTAAAGATTTTTCGAAAATTTCATTTAATTAATTCATTTCAATTAATTTATTCAACATTTTGGTTATAAACCAAAGTTATTCTTTTTAGAGAATTTGGAGATTGATGCAAGGAAGATTCCTGTGAAGTTTGGTCAGTAGATTTAGAGAAGAAGATTTTTAAAGATTTTTCGAAAATTTATTGCAATTAATTTATTTAGAATTTCAGTTCTAAATGGAAATTATTTTTTTGAAAGAGTTTTGAAAAAATGCATCCAAGGAAGATTCCTGTGAAGTTTGGTTGATATTGGTCAAATAGCTTTGGAGAAGAAGATTTTTAAAGATAATTTGAAAATCTAAATTGATAAATATACTTAAAATTTAAGTTCTACTCGGAATCCATTTTTTATAAAAGAATTTGGAAGAGACTTGTGCAAGGAAGATTTCTGTGAAATTTGAATGAAATTGGTCCAATAGTGTTGGATGAGGAGATTTTCAAAGATTTTTTGAAAATCTAATTAATTGAATTTAATTTAAATTCAAGCTCTACACGGAATTTAATATTTTGAAGTAATTTGGAAAAGGTTCATGCAAGGAAGATTCCTATGATGTTTGGTTGAAATTGCTGGAGTAGTTTTGGAGAAGAAGATTTTTAAAGATTTTTTTTGAAAATTTAAATTAATGTATATAATTAAAATTTAAGTTCTGCTCGAATTTTTTTGGAAGGAATTTGGAAGAAATTTGAGCAAGGAAGATTCCTGTGAAGTTTGGTTCAGATTGGTCCGATAGTTTTGGAGAAGAAGATTTTTAAAGATTTTTAGAAAATTTAAATAGTTTAATTTAATTAAAATTCAAATTCTACACGGAATTTAATTTTTTGAAGGAATTTGGATAAGGTTCATGCAAGGAAGATTCCTGTGAAGTTTGGTTGAAATTGGTCTAGTAGTTTTGGAGAAGAACATGTTTAACGAAAAAGTTGACGCACGCACGGACGCACGACGGACACAGGGCCATGACATAAGCCCAGCTGGCCTTCGGTCAGTGGAGCTAAAAATGGCCATTTCGGGGGTATTCGTGTTTCACAAACATATCTTGTTGTATTTTACGTTTCTTACCCTTTATAAATATATCAAACGATCAGACACTCTATTGTTTTTGACAAAATCTTACGTTAGCGAATGCCGTATAGCGGACGAGACCTGACCTGACAGAGCATTCCATTCGATTTGCATGGGCTGCTCTGCCAGGTCATTTATCGTAAGGTATACCTTCCGTTTAATTAAGCTGCAGGACGAGTGTTATGACAACTCTCCGACCATAACCAACGATTTTTGCTATTTAATTTCATTTCACTGTTATGATTATAGATCGTGACCGTCGGGTCTTGATCGTGTAGGGCTCTTTTTTTGGACGGGGTAATCGAATGGAAATTGGAAAAGATGTCGGGCTGCAATCGGGAAAAATTCGGGAGCGCTCATGTAAGGGTCTAGTTTGATCGGCTAGAAATCGAGAAGAAGTCGCGTTAGTACGTTTGGTCAGGCTAGATCGGGGACTTCAGGTGATCGTGTCGGACGACTTTATCAGATCGGCAGTGGGAACCTAGCAGAATGCTAGTTTTCCGCCGACTACAAGATCAACTCCATCAAGCTATTGAGAACAGATCGAGCTCGGCTGACAATGATGATAAGTTGTGGTCAGGGTGATCGACCTTGATTTGCATCACAAAATTTAGGGACAATAAGACCTGGAACAATCTGTTTTAACGGAGAGAAGCGGTCCTTTGAGCGAGGATGTTTGATTTCCATATTGATATTGATATAAAATCTTTCGAAGACATATCACAGATCCAAGAACCACCAAAATTACCACGATTAAGTTTGGGGTTATATGTCTTTGGGTAAAACCGAATCATAGAATCATAGACTCTCCTATTGACTTTGTTAGGAGCACCAAACATGATGCCTTTTATTGCTTGTAGGGAAATAATGAACATGTTGATATTTTAACTTACGTTTTCTCCTTTACCCTAAGTTGAAATAGTTAAAGGCTCTCATACTAGTCATTGAGCTAGAAACATGCTTTCTCTCTACAGAAGGTGTGCGTGGGGGATTTTGAGTACATAAGTACACTATCTTAGAATCATCTTCAGTGTTTATAGCACTCTGACAGTTGGGGCTATGGCCGTTACCCATATCTAAAACTCGTAACGCTATCATTTTTTCATTCAAATTTACGAAAAATATATTTTATATCTTAAGCCTCTCTTACAACCCGTCGTGCGACTTTTTAAATTGTACGTTTTAAAACTCTGCACAATCGCACGATTTATAAAGACGCACGGCGGGTTGTAAAAGCGCCTCAAAATATTGTCCGGTCAATTCTTTGTTGCGTGCAGTCTGCGTCGTGGTTGCGTCCACCAAAATCGTAGGTTGCACGTGCGTGCATCGCACGACTAAACATACGTTTTAGACGCAGACCGCACGCAGACCGCACGCAGGAGCACGTACGACCGGTTGTAAGAGAGGCTTAAGAGAGACTTAATTGAATATTGACATAAAGATGTCTAAATGGTATCAAATGAAAGCTTACGACATTTATTTGCAGTTATTCTATGCAAACTAGTTTATTAGCTTATTCATGAATATTAACTTTATTTCTTCTTTTCATACAAAATATAAAGAGAGGAATGTATATTAAACCAAATAACTATAACAAAACAGCCAAAAATACATTCTTACCTGTCCGCGCAAATCGACGCAATTCGCGATGAAGAGTCGCGGCGATTCCTGCGGATTCGGGTGGAAAAACGCGCTTCCGCGGCCACTGCGTTTTTCCACCCGAATCTACCCGAAATCCAATCGCGGCAAAAAAAACTGTACTGTGCAAAAGGACACCATTCTCATACACATATGAAATTAAGCATCTCGATTATCTTTCAAGTTTTATGTCTGAACAGAGATTCTGGAATATAGAAAAGGATTAATGTCCTTATTAATGTCTTTAATAATTCTCTATGAAGCCTTTTTTGTCATTCACACCGAGGAAACATCAAGATTTCTCCTTTTTAGGGCTCATTCCCTGTGTATTCTACATAGCCATGTCAACTTGTTGGCCTAGAGTAAAGTGTATTAGACAGGTATCTGATATGTAGCTGACAGATCAGGGGCATTGGTGTTATAATTGAGGTTGTCAGTCTGGAATTATAACATGTAGCACTGTCAAATGGGAATTCCATGTTGATGGATTTTAACCAAAATGTGTTTTTTCCCAAAATGATATCAGACAAACCAATAAATTTAGTGATATGCATAATGTAATCACAATTATATAAGCAATTCAAAAGCTTTCATTTATTTCCATTCTGATGTTTTTATGTCAAAATATTTAATCGAAACGTTTTAAAAAATCGAAGGAACACTTTCATAGACATAAGGGTTTATTTAGTTAATAGTAAAGACAGAAAGCCCACCCCGTGAACATAAACGTCTTGGTTTTTAGCTCACCTGAGCACGAAGTGCTCAATGTGAGCTATTGTGGTCGCTTTTTGTCCGTCGTCCGTCCGTCTGTCCGTCTGTCCGTCCGTCCGTCTGTCCGTCCGTCCGTTCACAATTTCTTTAAACATCTTCTCCTCCTATATCAATGGGCCAATTTTTACCAAACTTGGCAGGAATGTTCCTTGGGTGACCCTTCTCAAAACTTGTTCGCGGATTTTTGATTCGTCAAAAAATGTGGGCGTGGCAGGGCGGGGCTTATCAGACTAAGAGAAATCATAAGAAAATTCTTCAAAAATCAACCATTGGGCCAATTTGAACCAAACTTGGCAGGAATGTGCCTTGAGTCACTCTTCTCAAAATTTATTCACAAATTTTTAGATTTGTCAAAAAATGTGGCCGTGGTAGGGAGAAAGGGGCTTATCGGCTTAGAGAAAGCATAAGAAAATTCTTTAAAAATCAACCATAGGGCCCAATTGAACCAGACTTTGCAGGAATGTTCCTTTAGTCACTCTTTACAAAATTTGTTCACAATTTTTTACATTTGTCAAAAAATGTGGCACTGGCAGGGAGAAAGGGACTTATGGGACTTAGATAAATCAGAAGAAAATTCTTTAAAAATCAACCATTGTGCCCAATTGAAGCAGACTTGGTAGGAATGTGTCTTGAGTCACTATTTTCGAATGTATTTACAATTTTTTACATTTGTCAAAAAATATGGCCGTGGCAGGGAGGAAGGGGCTTATCGGACATTTTAAGAAATCATAAGAAAATTCCTTAAAAATCAACCATATGGCCAATTTTAATCAAACTTGGAAGGAATGTTCCTTGCATCTCTCTTCTCAAAGTTTGTTCACAAATTTTTACATTTGTCAAAAAATGTGGGCGTGTCGGGGAGGAAGAGGCTTATCGGAAAGAGAAATCACAAGAAAATTCTTTAAAAATCAACCATTGGGCCAATTTGAAAGAAACCCGGCTGGAAAGTTCCTTGAGTGACTCGTTTCAAAATTGTATCTTGTAATTTTTATTTCCTTAAAAAGTATTTTGGTATGGCAGGGTAAGGGAAATTCCGTGCATTGAAAATTATACTGTACTGTGGGTTGTAATGGAGATACTTAGTTTTCTTCTAAACTGTTTGGCCTAGAACCTTGAAATTTTGTGTAAGACCTAATTTCATGAATGGCTTCCAGAATACAAGAAGCTGAAGATAAGAGGAGATAATTGCTTTTCAAAAAGCAATATTTTGTTTCATTATTCATGAAACCCTATGTTGTTGGTGATCATTACAATCATCTGCTTGAAAAAATTAATACATTCTACATAGGGTTGTGATATAAGTAATAAATTTGGAAAGCTTTTACTATTTCTCTTATCTATTTCTGTTATCAATATCTCTGGCTGGCCCCATTTTTATCTTATGTAAACAAATAAGAAGGGATTATAAGCCTAGCTTATCAGATGGTGTGTCCTCATTTACTATGAACGTTCAAATCACACACCAAATCTTGCTTATAATATCATAAATAATCAATTTTAACAGATCAGTATTCTTTGAAAATTAGCCCTATGTTGTATATTGCAAAATAATGAAATAATTATTGAAAAAAACTCAGCCATTATGCTAATTCATACCCAACTTTACAGGATCGATTGGAACAAAATTATTACTTAATTGTTTCCAAACAGAAAGTCCTTATAAGTTTCATGCCTTTGAATTTGACAAAATTGCCATTATCACTCTTGTCATCTTGATTCAGGTGAGCGATTTAGGACCATCATGGTCCTCTTGTTTAAAGTAATTACCAAATTTTCGAAGTAAATCACAGTTTAAAGGAATATGATGAATATGAACCAATAAGCGAATGCGATGATTTTAACAAAATGACTGCAAATAAAAGAACAAGTTATAAGCTTTCATTTGAAATAATTTTGATATATATAGGTCAACATTCACTCAAGATATACACACATATGTTTTTGTTAATTTGAAAAAAAAAATGAAAGGGTTCAGCGTTTAAGTAAGGGTTACGACCAAAAGCCCCAACTACCATATTGCTAACAAGGCTCCTTTTGTAGCATTTGCTATAAGCGTCTAGAAAATCACACCCTTCAAAATTCCGAAGATTTCGTTTATTATTATCCTTTATAAAACCGGTACTTTGTTATGCTATAAGGAACGTTTTTCCAGATTCCGGCTCATATATATATCAACATTGATATTAACGAATATATCACTTAAGGCGAATTTAATAAATTTACTACTGTTGCTACTGTTTATAAAAGAATGTTCGACTTAAGTACCACTCATACATATACATTTCAATTTCTTCTTCGATTCTCATTTTTGTGGTATAATTGCAATCTTGCAAGTAAAATGAGGGTTGCCTACGCAATAATCAATTCCATAGAGCAAAACTTCCTTTATAACATTTACTTTATAGTATTTTAAGATGTTGAATATCTATGAAACCCTTAAACCAAGAGAGTCCCATTATTTTAAAATAAAACCACAAAGTTTTCAACAAAATGGCCCTATATCGCTCACATGACTTTTTTGTTTTAAATCTGACTTTTCATTTCGAGTCCTCATACCTCTCTATAGGTCCTGCTCACTATGAAAATGACTATGGGTAAAAACATCCTCCAGTTAGTGTACAGAAATGGATTTATAACACAAACCTTTGTAACCCCCAAAAAATAGAGGCCACTTTCTTGGGTCAGGGACAATAACTGTGTAAAGATTCATGATCCTAGGTCAAACGGTTTCGTAAGCCCGATAAGACACGCCCTGAAAAAGGTCATTCAAGAAACGTGTCTGCAAAGTGTTCAAATTGGCCCATTGGTTAAAGAGAAGAATATTGAAGAATTATCTAACGATTTCTCTAAGTCGGGTAAGCACTGACCTCCCACGCCACCATTTTTTAAACGAATCCAATAAGTTATGAACATATGCTGAAACGAATTACGCAAGAAACATTCCTGCTAAGTCTGGTTCAAATTGTCCAAACGGTCGATTTTTAAAGATTATTTTTTTTTTCATAAAATCTATCTTAGTTCCGATAAGCCCCCGCCCCCCGCCACACCTTCATTTGTTGACGAATCAACAATTCTCGGAAAAGTTTTAAAATGGGTCATGCAAGAAACATGTCTGCGAAGTTTTGTTCAAACTGGCCCAATTTTCCAGGAGGAGGAGAGTTTTGAAGAATTATCTAACGAGTCCTCTAAGTCTGACAAGCCCCGACCTGCCACGCCCACATTATAACGAAATTAAAAAAAATGAACAAAATGTTGAAAATGGCCATTCAAGAAACGCTCCTGCCAAGTTTAGTAAAATTAGCCAAATGGTTGATTTTTAAAGAATTTTCTTATGAATTCTCTGAGTACGATAAGCCACGCCCTGCCATGCCCACATTTTTGATGAATCGGAAATTCGCGAGCAAGTTTTGAGAATGGTCACCGAAAACATTCTTGCCAAGTTTGGTCAAAATTGGCCCATTGATTTAGGAGAAGAAGATGTCTGAAGAAATTGTTAAAGGACAGACGGACAGACAGACGGACGGACGGACGACGGACGGTAAGTGACCAAAATAACTTACCTCTATCACTTCGTGCTCAGGTGAGCTAAAATAATTATAAACAGCTGAAATGCTTTTTATCAAAATCAATTGAAATTTTTGTGTGTGTTTTTGTCTGTCTTTCCATCATTTTTATTTTTATTTTGCAACGCATATCATGTTTTTCATCATTGTAATGCCTTTGTGAAAAAGATAATGTATATTACTATAATAAAAGAGAAAGTTGATGCAAAGCATCAAAGTCGCCGGAGAAAGAATTTCACTTGCAGTTAACGAAAAAAAAAATCAAACTTCTTTAACATCAGCGGAAAGGAATAATAAAGCAACTAAGGCTATTGCAGTACATTGCATGCCGTTAAACGGTTGAAAAACATCGCAACCTTGATGAACATTTCCCCAAATCCCTCTTACCAATTTGCCTTTTTGCTGTAGAGCAACGTCGGGTACTCTCGGACAGTTAAGCGATCGTCAGCCATTATTTAAGATACATATAGATGAAGAGAAAAACTGTATTTTATGTCACAATCAGAAAATTCTTAGCCTTTTCCCTGGCATCGGTAATGAGAAATATGTATTAAGCGTATAAAACCGTGTACTATGAGAAAACAAAATGAATCATCATCGATGGGTTATTTCGGACACATCGGGCCTGATCGGACAGGCCGATAATCGAGCTAGATTTATTTCAAATAGATCTATTTATGCTATTTATGTTTGCATCTATTAAGTAATTAATTTGGAACAATCTAAAATTTTGTTTGGTAAGGTTTTAGGTAATGTAGAATACAAACAAACGATCTAAGATATAATTATTGGCATTAAGTATTTCATAAAAAAAAAATTAAAAAATATACGCCGATGGCTGGAATCGAACGTCGGCTCCCCGAATTCAGAGACTTCGACGTTACCGCACGACCACCGTTCTCTTTCTTCAAAGAAAACAAGACTACCTCCTAATAGCGTGGCCTTGTGTGATTGGATAAAACTAATCACGTGTCACTTTTACTGTAAGGACGAGTCTATTTCCTTGTAAAAAATCAGCTAAACTTTAAACCGCAAAACAAGAATTGCAATCACCTTCGCATTGCGAATTAATGTTTAAAATTAACACTTTGCCATAAAGATGGTATTATTGAATAAGGAAAACAGTCATTCATTTCAATACAGTGCCATGTTTATTTGATAATTTTACCCCCCACATTTGGTTCATTCTATCTTTTTCTAGAGGGACCAGTTATTACCTTTTTTTATTTTTGACTATGCAACATGCATCACACATTAAAGAACGATGTTTTCAAGTAAATCAATAATTAGTATTGTAGATATACATTCTATAACTACTTGTAAGTTTATTACAGAGAAAAAAAATTAATTGGGAATAAAACAACACTATGCAATTGATAATTACCCCCGCTCCCCATGTACAAACTGAAAAAACGTCTAAAAATATAGTCGCCGGCTTCTGGCCGGCAACTAATTACATGGTTTTGAAAAAAATGAATATATATATATATTGATATAGACGAATATATCACTTAAGGCGAACTTTAACCAATTTGCTACTGTTGCTTCTGTTTATACAGGAATGTTCGACTTAAGTACCACTCAAACATATACATTTCAATTTCCTCTTCGGTTCTGATTTCTATGGTGTAAATGTAATCTTTCAAGTAAAATGAGCCTTTCCTATGGACTAATTAAATTTATTAAACAAGATTTCGTTTAACATTTTCCTTAATACAATTTCATGATGCAGAGTTTTTTTTTTATCAAAAACCACTGTAGTCCAACACAATGCCTTGAATTTATGCCACGTGTTTTCAAAAAAAATCTGAAAGAGCAAGTGGAAGAAAGAGGATGTTCCTTCATCACCCCAAGCAAACCGTAATATTCACGATAGTTTACGTTTGTCATTTGGGAAGCATATAATCTTAAATACTCAAAATACAGCTGCACACGGAATACTAGAGTGACATTTATCAAAATGAGCTGTGATTGATGTATGTGTGTCCGTCTTTCTACAATATTTGATGAGTTTTCAACGCATTTCTTTTTTACTTCTTGTTGAACTCTTTGTGAAAAAGATAATGTTTCATAAATGTAATATATCATGGTCTTAAATAATTCATATAAAAAGTTATATTAACATTGACGAATATATCACTTAAGGCGAATTTTAACAAATATGCTACTGTTTGTAAAAGAATGTTCGACTTAAGTGCCAAACATACATATTCAGTTTCTTGTCTGTCTACGGCTTAGGATATTTACATGCAGCAGTCAGTTTGTACTTACAATGGATAGGCGCCATGTTTGTATGGTCTATCATCTTTCATTGTGACTCATTCAATCATTTATAAGCGTTCAAGAAAGTTACTAGATATGTAAGTTTCAGAATTGCGATAATTAAAGGGAGATAAATGTTGCAATTCAACAACAGCTAGACTTTCTAAGTGTGGGATAGCTCACAGGTTTACCTGTAAGGTAGACGTGTTCTGTATAAAGTGAACATTTTTTCATATAAAGTCCCTTTTAGCGTGACGGGACACATATAATAGTATTAAGTATGAAGTAAATAACGATTGTTGCTACTGTTTTTAAAAGCATTAATTGTCGCACGTTCACATATAAATAGATATATATATATTTATTTCATTTTCTTATCTAATCGTGGATTTAGGTAATTGAATTAATGAACTATGAACAAAACACGCTGTAAAAGTGTTTTTTTTTTCTACTATCAGTAAAGTATCGATCAATTGGCTTATCAAAATAATTTTGCACTATTTTATGAATTCCGAAAGATGATCATATCTTAAAAAACATATTATTTTTTTTTCAAATAATTTCAAACTACACTGAATTTATCAGAGCTTCATCCAAGAAAGAAAAACAGAATGGATATAAATCTCTATGCTGTTCTTATATTTATTTCCATAATGCCTTACATGGGCGGATCTAGAGGGGGGTCGGGGGGGTCCGGACCCCCCCCCCCCTGGCATTGGCTCAAAATTGAATTTTGACTATATAAATTTAGTGTAACGTTACATATTTACTACATTTTAAGCCATAATTTGGGTTTGGACCCCCCCTGGAAAATTTTTTGGGCTTGGACCCCCCCCCCCCCCCCTGGAAAAAATTCCTGGATCCGCCCTTGCTTTAAATGCTTGCATATATTTTGCTTTTGAACTTCAAACGATCATTTTAGAATAGATTATCATCCTGTGAAAATTTATCACTTAAGGCGAAGCGTATCTAGATTGCTACTCTTGCTACTTGTAATGGAATGTTCGCCTTAAATATCGTTCAATCATCTATATTTAGCAGACTTCATCCAATAAGTATGCCCGCGCAACCGACAGAAAAAGGATGGTTACTGTTCACAGAGGATAAATTGCACTACACACCATTTTTTGTGAAAGTCATTGTTTGTCATAATCCAATTGATAAAATTATGCATTTATTTATTTTCAAAAAATCTTGCTATGAAAGAGGCATTAAACGTAC